>OZ025197.1:5762648-5850148 GCA_964019065.1 Catostylus mosaicus
TACTGCAGATGGCACTTGCAAAATTAGACGCATAATTTTCGAAAAGAAAAACCACCAAAAAATACATATCAACGAACTTAACAACAAATAAAGAATAAAACCTGAAAAAGTAATAAGAAGTAGTTTAGGGTCAGGAGAGAACCCTGCAATAAGATTGCTTGACAAGAGTAACTTCAAAACCTAAAGGTGGTTGAATGTTGGGTATTGTTGCCTCAGTAATTATTTTATACTCAGCTGCATTCAAATTTAAACTTCCTCACAAGATTAGGAGGACAATATGTCATGCTGATTTTAGTTCAGCTTTGTGGATTTTTCTAGATTTTATTCAAACGATCATGGTTGCTTACGCTGGAGTCACTCTCTATCGAAGAAAGTCTCGCAAATCCACTAAACATAACAAATACCTCATAAATCAGCTTTGTAGAAAATGTTAATTGCCTAAGTTGTGAAGCAATGGATTCGAGGCTCAATGCTGTCGAAGTTGTCATGCTTTAGACAACTGCGTCCTACTTTAAGAATCTAAAGTTAGTAGGGGTAATATATTCAATTTTTGTTAAGGAAGGTCGAAGAAACCTTTAGTACTGATATCCTACAGTTTCTTTGCGTTTTTCTTTCCTTTTAGCTACATTTTATGACGGTTTAATGACCCTAACTAAGAGGTATTGCAAGTGCTTTAAATTTAGATTCTGCTTTTTTCTAGGTGATACCGCCTTCTCCAACAAAACATAAAGACGACGTCACTGAAATTGTTCGAAGACAGCTTCGATCAACGAATAAACGCTGAAGTTTGTCAATTTACTTTGATTTTGAAGCAGAATTCAGAATGAACCTTTGTAAATATCAAGGAGATGACTGCTCCTAAATTATTTTAGATGTTCATAGAATGATTTGCTGACACAAGTTGTTTCATAAGAGCACGTAAACTAGAAGTTTAAAGAACTTTACACAATATGAATCAATCCTTTGTGAAAGACGATTTCATACCCAAATCCAACAGCTATAATTTTTGAAGAATTCAAAATCTACCTGTTCCCAAGGTAAACAACAACAAGTGTTGCTATAGAATCAATTAGCTTTTTAAGTCCAAAGATTTGGAATTTTCTCCAAGTGAAATAAAATCATCCAAAAATGCAAATCTATTCAAAACTCTTATAAAAGATTGGTATTTCGAAAATCAATGCGCGTTTAACGCTCATAACCAATAGCTTCCATAATGCAATTTCGAAAATAAGTTCATGTTAGTGTGTATTAGTGCTCAAACTTTTGTTAGACTGGAAGTAAAAAAGGGTATTTTTCAGTATTAGCACTATTTATAAGAATCACCAAACTCAAACTGGCCTAAAGAGATAAGATCAACTTAACAAAACTTAAGAAATGTAATACCAACAACAATTGAAACGTAGCTTCAAAACTGCAGAAAACATGAAATATATTGCATTAAAACGATCCAAGAAACTTAACAAAATAAGTCCAACACCAGCAGTGTCACAAACAAACATCATCAATGTGATCTTATAATTTAGAAATAACAAACAAAATAAGAAAAAACTGAGAAAGAAATACGGAAAAATAAGAAGCGCCAAGCTAAAACTGGAGCCAACTGTTCTTATAAAAACACGTGATTTAGAATGTTAACATTTGCAGATGAAAGTCAGCTTAAAATAGTTTTGTTCTTAGATCGTACAAAAAAGCCTTCTTTTTGCAAGGGGCATCCTGCATGGCATTTTATATTTTATTACGCCCTCTATGTAGAAACAATTTCAAAGCTTATTTTAATTACATTTTTAGATTAATACGCAAATTTTATTAAATTTCATTTGTTTGTTTAAAGTTTATATTCTTTTGTTGATAATCAAATATAAACATTAGGTCTATCTATTATTTCTTAGCCTCTCTGCTAGTAAAAAAGCCCTTGGGACTGCCTTATTAAAGCTCCCGGTTATGACTCAAATTCCAAGGGGGTAACCTCATTTTTGGGCTAAAATACAAAACCTTTGGAAATTTCTTATTTCTGGACAGAAATAGAATATGTAAAACTTACTTTTTGGACTTATATCAATACCTCCCAAAACTTTTTATTTCTAGTCAATAATTCAGGGGATTAACCTTACTTTTGGGGTTGAAATAAATATTTACTGCAAGTCCTTTATTCTAGTCAACAATTCAAGGGGTAAAATTTTATTTTTGGGTCAAAGCCAATCATTTTTGAAGGTCTTGGCCAAAAACAGAGGGTTAAGAAGATTTGCATTAGACCAGACGAGATTTCATTTGTAATTCAAATGAAGGCTTTTATCAGTAAGATGTTTCCTTGAACCAAAGCTCAAGGGAACAAATTCATTTTTGGGTGGCTTTCCAAAAATCTGTTTTCTAATTTACCGTGGATCCGAGAGGCAGTATTTCATTTGAGAGGGGTAATCAATCGTAAGTATTAAAAACTTGAATAACCGGCCAATAATCAGCAGCTAAATTATGCAAAACCGCATTTTTAAAGATAAAGTCAGCAGCTGCGTCATAACAACGTAAAAATTGAACTCACAGCTACATAAGATATACATATAATCCGGGAAAATGATTATGGAAACCGAAGATGGGCACAGCTGATTACTGGCTGGTTACAGCTGGTTCAGGTGGTTGCCGGGGGGTTCCCGTTGCTGGTACTAACGACGTATGAATATGAATATCAATATCTCACAAACTTATCTTTTGCTAATGGTTCCAACTTCCAAGGCATGGAATATGATTCCGCGTAGCATCAGAATGAAACCCAGCATTCAATAAAAGTAAATATTTCGCTCTAAGACGATATTTTACAGGGGCGCAAATGAGGGGTGTGCGGGGTGTGGTGGACCAAATATATTCCACCATATATCACCAAACACCACGCTTCAAGATTAACCAGGAATACAAATCTAATTTTTGCTGAATATTAAGGGGTTGCTTGTATAATCCTGGTGATACCAATACAATTTTCATTCCATCCGTATTTGGATCCTGGCCCTATTCTGATTACCCACAATCCCTTGCAAGAAGAGAAGCTCTCGTGTGTCGTGTGGCATTGTTTTGCCGCCATTTTGTCAAGGGAAGAAGGAAAGCTTGAAAGATGTCTGATGAAGGTAGAAAGTTATACATTGGCGGGCTTTCGTGGGGATACACCGATGACGATCTAAGAGCATTATGTGAAAAGCATGGTACGATCGAAGATGGTAAGATCATATCAAACCTTTTGTTGCTTTGACACCCTTGAATGGAAAGGCCTGGTGGATTAGGCCCACACTGTATTTTGCAAAATTCTTTTCAATCAATTTCCTTTATATAAAGTTAACATGGCTATTTGTAGGACAAAGAATTTCCTAATTTTTTCTCTTTGCGCATAAAGTACTAAGAACACGAGGGACATAGTTAACAGATGTAATTTAATTTCTATGAGAATCTTGAAAAGGTTGTTTGATGATACAGGGAATGTTGTTTAAACAGTTGGCATCTGCTTCTCAAACAGATTGTAGACTATATTGCAAGGTGTTTTCTTATTAGTCACAAAGATATTACCTTTAGAGGCCTGCTGTGTAGCTTATTGATGGACAGATTTCAAACATTCAAAAAGAATTTCAAAAAAACGATAGGAGAAATCATGTTTATAGATTCAAACACAACGATGTAAACAAGTTAATTGTTGTCAATTAATTACAATAATGCACCTCACCAATTGGCTCAGTTTGAAAATATAAAGAAAAGAAAATTGTATGATTATAATGTAGACTTAAAAAAAGGGAATCTAAATGGTGTGATTTATTTTTTATAGACTGTCAATTCAGGATTCACCCACAACATATTTCTCTTGCAAAACACACATAATGTGCATCATCTTCTAGCAATGTTTATAAAAATGAGAACAAATAATCAAGGCTTTCATTAGGGAACCAGCAATAGCTTGGGAGTCCAATGTGATGTCCATACACAATTTTTTTCTTTCTTTGGAGAGCTGCAAAAAAACAATAAAATATGATTAAGTGATAAGTAGTTTGTCAAATAGCTGAAGAAATATGACAGTTTATTGAAAGTTTGCTTGACCTTTTCTCTCCCTGTTTTTGGTTACAGAATATTACAATACAATTCAATTTTATCTTTGGTTTCTCATTGCATGTTTATTGCTAAATTTGTGTAATTGCAAACAGAAAAGGTTAATGCAAACTTAAATACACTTAAAAATTTGGGAAAGGATGTAATAAATGGTTAAAAGCCCACCTTGATTGTGCTGTAAATGGTGAAAGTAATTTGCTGGCAAATATGTCAAATTTGAAGGGCCTGATGTGTCCGAAATTGATGGATACACAGTGGAAAATTTCAAGGATTCATGAAATATAGAATAGTTATCTGAACTTTGAGGTTCTATGAGCAAGTCTGAAGAAGTTTCCTTCCCGAAATCAAGCTATTCTGTATTTTCTTACAGTTTTCATTGTTACTGAAAGGATGGAAAATGGAGGAAGACGCTCAAAGGGTTTTGGATTTGTGACTTTTGGTTCAACAGATGAAGCAAATGAATGCAAAGCTGCCCTTGATAATAGAGTAAGTGGAAATGAAAACAGTGGTATCTTTTTTCCTAGATTTTTATGTTTTTCATTCTGTTCCCATGGGTTTACCTTAATTTGTTGATCATTGTTTTACATCTTAGTCTAAGGCTGCAATTCTGGAATCTTTAAGGACAGTGAAGGCTTTTTCTTATGACTTAGGTGGGCTAAATTAAAGTTATCATTGATGGAGCTTTGCCAAAATGTTTGTTTTTCTATCAATTAAAATTCTCTTAATAATAATACAACCACTGTGCCCATCTTCTTGGAAATAGACACTGGGTCATCAGAGGTCCCTCCAAGAACAGGCACTTACAATTTTTTACATTTAATATTTAAAAGAAAGAAAGAGGGAAAAAAGAGAAAGAATGAACAACAATAAATATGTTGATACATAGATAGTCAAATAAAAGAATTAAACTTTTAAAACTCATATATATGAATGAGCTGATAGAAAGTTAAATGAGAAGAGTAATGGAAACATTGTTATAGATCTAATTGGAAACTTTCTTTGACCAATTGATGTCAAAGAACTGATTTCACTGGTTTAAAACTAACAAATTAGGATTTAGGCTTCAATGTAGACCTCTGTGAAAATGATAAAAAGATAATATGCAAAGGATAAAACTCTTTGTTTCTCTATGCAAAGAAAAACTCTTTGTTAAGTTCTGATGAAACAGTTTCCTTTCAGTTTTGATTAATTTGCAGGAGATGGATGGAAGGACTTTATCAGTTCAAATAGCTGGACCAAAGAAAGATGGAGGAAGACCTGGTGGTCGAAGAGGTGGAGGAGGTGGTGGTTTTAGAGGAAGAGATTATGGAGGCCCAAGAGGTGGTGGTGGATTTAGGGGAGGAAGAGGAGGCTATGGTGGTGGTGGAAGAGGGGGGTTTGGAGGTGGAAGAGGTGGTAGAGGTGGTTTTGACAGAGGCTTTGGTGGGTATGGAGGTAATGGTGGTGGGTATGGTGGTGATCAAGGATATGGTAGGGACCGAGATGGTGGCAGAAGAGGTGGTGGTGGAGGTAGAGGTGGTCGAGGTGGTGGTGGATATGGTGGTGGAGGTGGTTATGGAGATGGTGGTTATGGTGGTGGATATAGCAATGATGATGGATATGGTGGTAGGAATGATTATGGAGATGGTAGTGGAGGGTATGTAGGTGGATATGGTGGTGGAGGTGCTGGTAGCTATGGTGGTGGTAGTTATAGTGGTAGTAATTATGGAGGTGGTGCTGATGGTTACAGTAGCAACAGTGGTGGTTACAGTAGAGGTGGCTATGGTGAAAGTGATGGCAATGAAGGTTATGATAACTACAGTGGAGGTGGTAACTATGGTAGTGGTGGCTATGGTGGCGGGTATTGAAAACTTCAATTTCATTATGGGTATGTTTATTTGTTTGAATTATTTCTTGATAAAAATAGAAGTGCCAAAAGTAACAAAAATGAATTTTTAGGGCTGTCATGAGCTTTGGTCTTCAGCATTCACAGCCTTACTCGTTCTGTTTGGCCTGATTACTATACGATTGAATTGAGTTTGCAATGTTTCAGAATCAAATAACTGTACTGCAACTCTTTAGCTTGAAACTGTTAAAGGTTTTCCTATTGAATCTTGCAATTATCTGTATATGCATCAGACAGTGCAATGGAAGCTTTTTAATGTGAAATGTGTTAACAAATATTTGATATTTTCATTATTTTGATTCCGCTTATTTCCAAGGCAAACACGGTTCCGTGAAGTTGATGTTATCATTTGTTTATCCGCCGCAAGATAGTGCCGCAAAGATATTGCTATACGAGCAAAGACTCAAGATATATAAGCAAGATATATTAAGTTTTCATGCTTGCTTGAACAACCGTGTCATTGATAGAACCTGCTCCGTTACTTCTGTATAAAGACGTTTATAATATTGTGAAAGCTTTCAAAAGGCTACGGGCCCGATAATGGTTGGAAATGTATGGTTGTGGTCAATAGACAGTAGATGATTTTTGTTTGAAATATTGTTCCATTATTGCCGCTTTCTTCTCGCAAACAACAAGAAAGGGATTTGTTTTCGTGTGGGGTTACTAAATAGTTGTTTCTATGTCTTTCAAACTAGGTATTTCTAAACGTGAAGGGGATCAAACCTAGCATTCGTCTCGCCGACATATGGACGTAAAATATATGTTATTAACTGTGCGAACAAACAAAGTCCATTTGTGCCTTAAATTTGTTGTCCGTGCAGGTCAACAATGTATTCTATTTCAAACTCTTTTCTAATTTAAAATTACTTTTGACTCTAATTTCCATAACAAATTCGTTGTATATTTTACATCACGAGATCGCGCTTTCTTTGTATCAGATAAGAACTATTCTCAGCATTTTCTATTTCCAAGAGCGAAAACAAATTTATTCTCAAGTCATAGGCCTAAATTATATTTACTTGTCAGAACGTGCATGAAAAACAATCAAGAATATATTACTTTTTTAACTGCATAATAACCCTATGTGCCGGACCCAACACTTCTAACGATTATATGTTCCGCGGAACATGTCCGCACGGTTCGACAGACGCCAAACGGATATTTTTGCAAGATTTCCCGGTATTGCAATAATGAAGTATTCCGCAAGTTCCGCTTAATGTATTTGCCGCCGGTTAGTTTGTGTTGACATTATTGCTAATCTACAGATGAATCGATGTTCCGCATTAAACTTTTCCGTTGCTATGCCTTCAGCACCCAAGATGTCTCATGTAGCCTTACGTAAATTCATGCAAAAACCCTGGTGTCATTCTGAAACAACAGTCGGTTCGTCTGCAGTTTATTTATTGCCCGGTATGAAAATCGGTATGAAGGCCGGTCTGGTTCACCATCAGCGTATAACATATATACCCGTGTGCAAGTACTGTTCCGCATTGACCTGCATATTTGCAAAGAATCTCTCTTCCATCATGCGGTGTTCCGTTTTGTTACAGTTTCTGAGGTAGGAATATATGTTACAAATTACTTTGACTTGTAGGGAGCATTGGGCTTAGGAAATAAGTCGGTGCCACTGCTGCGCTAAATTAAATAAGAATTGCAATCGCATTGATACCAAGATAGAAAGGCATTGTAACATTTCTTGAAAAAACTCTTGCATGCCACAGATATGCAATGTTTTAATCCCAAACCTATACTTACGTTTTAGTTACACCATTATAACAAACTGGAAATGATGGCTGGGACTCAAACTTTGCACCAAAATATGATCAATGGTTTTAGGCCATTGTGGTTTAGACTTTCGCTATTTGACTGTTTGGTTTCAGGCTATTTTATTTTACCGGAAACACCTTTCTGACTATTTGTCTTGTTAATTTCAGATGGTTAGCGAAACTGTGGAATATCGTGTTGCAATGTGCTATCGAAATCTGCTCCCGAATCGAACGGAGAAAGGTAATGTTTGCCTCACTGCCTTTAAAAGCAATCTGGATCGATGTTGATTGGTTTAAGGAACAAAAGATACTTGATTGTTCCCAGCTCTCTTACTGTATCAGCATGTAAAAAAACTAGGCCCGACTGCTAATCAGCCTTATTCTTTATGACCTACCAGCTCTAGTTGAATATGGTCAACTTTTGACTGGTTGGCCCAATTTTTATACTGTGATACATTGAAAGGGATTGGGAACAATCATAATTTCCTTTGTTCTTTTAACCAACCAACAGCGAGAAAGATTACCTCTACAGGTTAATGGTTTCATTCATTTCATTTAATCTTCTATAGGCACAACATCCATTCAGTTAAATGCAATACCAAATGAAAATAAATTACAATTAAAAATTTACAATATATATTTATATAGGTCACCTGATGCAACAATAGTACAAGGCTGGTCATTCTAAATCTCCTACTCTACCGCAATGTATGGAGCACGTGCGATTTTGTATGAAGATAATTTCATTCCATTGGTGATTCAACGAAGGTAATGGGAATATTTATCATTGTGAAAGTATGAGTACAGTGAAAAATAGACACTTCTTTTTCAGGGATAAGGAACAACGCAAAGTGGCAGGAGTAAACAGCAAATGTGACCAATATTTCGCCCCGCATGCAAGGCTTTTTCAGAATATGCTGTAGAAATAGAAATATAAAGTTGATATTATCTGTTCATGTTTGTTGTCAACACTTGTCGCTCTGTGTTGTTCCTTATCTCCGTCATTGCTATAAAACTTCGCAAACATTCCATGAGGTAGCCTGCTACTTTGCTCTATACTTTACTCGTTACACATTCTTTCGCTTTGTCTTTATCAATAACTTATGAGTTTAAGCAACGGCTACAAAAGGGTGACCACAAATAGTGACTATTAATGGTAGCCATAATCGGTGTCTATAAGCGGTGGGTATGAACAATGACTATGATGTGACTATAAATGTGCAGATTATAAACAATGACTATGCAGTGTCTATAATTAACGACTACAATAGTGTTCAACGGTTGCAATGAACAGTGATTTTGAATAGTGACTAATTTTGTGACTTTTAGCAGTGTCTATAAACGGTGGTTGGCAGTTCTGTAAACTTTTTCTCCGATGCTATACAGAGTGTAAATACAGAGTGCAAATGGTAATTTGTCTATCAAGCCTTGTACATTTGTTTTCCGGGTAAAAGGTCTAACTGCGTAAACTTTAAAGTAACTGTGGTTTAGTATTTCTTGTCTAAATTTTAGGTCGAAATAGAATTTCTGCAGTGTATTTTCATCCCAAAAAGATTGCAGCGAATTTTGTCTGGAATGTTGCTTAACTTGCGATAAAGTTTGATCATGCAAAATTTGCAGCCACTCGCGCGCCGATTTTAATGCTGATAAGTTCGGAATAATATCTTATAAAGCTAAATTAAAAAAGAAGAAAATCATTCAGTAATATTTATAATAAGGATAGACAACTGTGTAACGTAGACTATCAACAAACTCTTATTTGAAACGCTATGTTATGGAGAAACATAGGAAGACACCGGGTGAGTGATTATCGGATTTCATCAAATAACCATTGAAATACATTTTTGTTAATTATGTCAGTTTATCAATTAGATCTATAGATCTATCTTTTTATCTTTCTATTTTTAGTAATGGCCTGGGAATATTTTGATTGCAAATTTTGTTCCGATCACAACAACGCAACCCAAGATTGTTTTGAAGAACGAAGAATGAAGAATGCAATTTGTCAGTGGCAATCAATTCCATGATTGGTTGGTAAAATAATGACATATTATGAGGCAGATCATGGGATATTTTCTTGGTTTTATTTGGACATACTAAAGAAAGTTTTATGGGACCAATCATGGGACATTTTAAGGGAAGTTTTATTAAATGTTTCATTAGGTATTTAAGGGACATTTTATTTGGACGTTTAATAGGACGTTTTATGGGACGTTTTGAGAAACTCTATATTGGAGGCTTTATAAAATATATAATCTATCTATTTGTTTAACTCAGATCGAGTTTAACACTCTGTTGTGAAAACCAAAAAAAGATAATTTTGTAACTAATTTTTTATGTAACTTCGTTAAAAAAAGAATGTTCCAACTGATGAATTCGTCATCAGAAATACATCATCTTTCTTTGTATATTACTATATATATAATGAAATATAGAATGAAATATAGAATATATATGTATATTATTCTGCATAATATCAATTAAGCGTTGAATATATGTATAAATATATACTAACCATAAGGGTGCTACCAAATTGTAAATTTTAAGTCTCGACCTGGGGATCGAACCCGCGCTCACCACATTCGGAGTCACACGACCAATCCAATATTTTCCCCAGCTGCGTTGTGAATTGACCTCATCTAGCTTAGATGCGATATGTTTCGGTATCTTTCTCCAAAGTGACAATTTCCCTGAAAAGGATTTTGAGAATGTTTCAGTTTTCGCCTAAAAAGTAAGTTGGTTTCTAACCCAAAAAGCAGGGGCGGCGTGACCCACCCGGACACGGGGAAGTAAGTAAAAATAATATTATTCATTTTCCCCAAGGGCAGGGGCAACTGCATCTGCTGTCCTTAGAAATCTTGATTTTCTTATTTTGTTGCTTTACCCTAATATTCGTAATCCCCCCCCCCCCCTTGCACTGGGACAAAGAAGGCACCCTTGACAAACCCTTCCCCAAAATTTTTCGAATTTTCCCCAGCCCTTTACACCTTTTGGGGTTTTCTTGAATATTGATTGTTCTAGCTTGTCAAAATCTTGTTGGTAAATCGTGCGTAAGTCGGTTTCTGATTGAAAACAGCTTTCTTTGAAAAGCCACAAACACACTGCGTTGCACATGATGCATGTTGTGCCCCTCCCGTTTCACAGTGGTTTACAATTCATTCGTTTTACGGAGAGAGCAGGTCTTTGCAGGGCCAGGTGAACACTTTTGGTTGACGGTACTCTTACAAAACTCCCGACGGAAGATCTTTTACTAAAGATAAAGGTATACAATATTTTGTTGATAAAAATAACATTATTTGCGCAAGGTCGCACTGACCTGAAGGTCAAATGACGTTATTGTAAACTGATGCGTCTTGGCCTAAGTGTACATATGATTTAACGGTGGGTTATTATTGATGGCGTTTTTCTACTTGTAGCAAGAATTAACTTTCTAACGGTTAACGCTTTAACTTCATAGTTACATTTAGCTGCAGTCTAAAGCAGTTTCAGATCTATGTTCTTCCTATCTCGATGTCTAGAGGTTCCTGCAAGAAACTTGGTTTTATGACTAGCTCATCATGAAACAGCGGGAAAATGAAAACATGCAAGATTGTGGGTTAATATGCATTTATTTTTTTGCCAAGAAAGGAAATATTTGATATTCACTGATCTTCCTCATCAAAGATTTAGCCCAGGAATAAGGGTAGCTAAACACTGAGAAATAAATACTTTTAAGATGGATCCAGGGTCTTTTGATAGAGGCTTCAAGGCAAACAAAGGGGACAATGCATGAGGGTGAAGTGCAAGACGAAAGCAAAATGGAGGAATTGGCTCCGGTTATTCTTTAAGTGCATGAAGGGAACTTGCCCCCTGTTACAGGCCTCACTGTGCAGAATGCAGAGTATGGCAGTGGCACACACAAGAAAATTATTAAAAAGCCTAAGATAGTGTCCTGGGCACCTCTCAGATTTTGAAGTTTTTTTTTCTATAGTGGTACCCATAGTGTAGTGGCGCACCTGACAATTTTTGAACGGTTTTTGCACACCCACACCTGAGGTGCAGTACTGTTGGTGCACCCAAGATCGTGTCAAGATCGGCCATACTCTGCAAACTGGTTCACTGTTAACATACTGCCAGTGCTTAATTAAGCATCCAGTCCTTTAGGACACAACCACCTATACCCCTCCCTTGAATAACCCTTCATAGAATGAAGTATTCACTGTTTGTGGGCTTGACTAGTTATTTTGTTATTTAAATCATGGTTATAACTAAAACGAACATGTTTTGGCATCTGGACAACCCAATAAGGGGAACAACTTGGGTATTGTCTCCAGGCCAGGTTACATCTGTTTATAATTTTAAGCACTCAAAATGTTGATAAATAATATAATTGATAATAACCTAACTCAAGAACTGTGATCAATATAATTTGCAATGTATGTTACTCTTCATGTTTGTTTCCTTTATCTCGTAAGTTGTGCTCTCTAAATTGCATGTAATGGAATCTAAATTTCACTGAAAAACTAGGAAGAATATTTTTGGATAGGTACAAAGAACATAGAAAAATTCAATTTTTCTTCTGAAAAGTTTATACAGAAATTCCTACATATATTTGTACATGCTGCTCCTTTGTATTAAATAAGGGAAATTTACTGCAAAGAAGGAACCTTGGAGATTAAACAGAAATTCCAGAAGCATCCATAGCCTTCCAAAATTCTTACGTTTTATACTCACTTTCAGTATGACATACCTTTGTCTGCTGTTGTTGATAATACTTTTCTTCAAATATAGTAGCTGAAAAATAGCTCATAAGGCAGGATAGAAAGAACCTTGTACAAAATTTTTCCTGCTGTCTGTGACAACACTTGGTACAACTGAGTGAGCAAAAATGACACATTCATTAAGGAGGTGAGAAAGAGGGATAATGCAGCAGCTAATGATTCTTAAACTATTGTCCACAAGAATATTAAAATGGAGAAGGGGGGTTTCTTGAAACCAGGAAACCTCTCTACATCCACTCCTGTAAATATATGGCTCAATTATGACAGAAACCCACAATTTCTTTCAAAGCTATTTTCAAGACATTTGAATTACAATTGAATAGAGCTTAAAATCTCACAAACTAGTATGCAATGCACAGCTTTTTTGCCACCATCATCATAAAAATCAGAGGCATTCAAGTCCAATATATTTCTATTCCCTACCTTTCTCCAGTTGATGAAAGCAGGCCAACACAATCTAACCATAGCAAAAATTTGTGAATAAGCCAAGATTTTGGGGTAAAGATCTACATTAAGGCTTTTTATCCTAAAATTCTAAAACAAAAATATTTATTTTTAAGTGCCTAATCTCATCATAATATTCCCCAATTTCATCAGGAAAGTACCTTTTATGGTGCAAATGCCACTTTCTTAGTGTGAAAGTGTCCCAATTGGGATACAACTATTATGCCCCTTTTTCACTGTGCCCCCAAACTTTTCAAAATGTTCCTAGGCCCTGAAGTATGCAATCCTGTATTGTGTAGGAACAGGGCTGAATTTGTTTCAATGCTCCAACTAAGCTGTGTCTCAATCTCTGTGTACTGTCTAGGCCATCCTTGAGTTTCTATTTTAACATGCAGAGAACACGAGCAAGAAAAAGAGAGATTATGTTGTGATCATTGAATTGACTTGACTTTATACCTTGACTTTGAATCTTGGCTAACTCCTGATTTTACTAACTAAACCAAATTACAGGCTGATGTAAATTTTGGTAACATTAACATCAAATTATGTAAACAGGAAGAGCTTGTGGATGTGAAGCCCACATATAGTTTTCTACTGGTGGGTGTACTCTAGCTGGACTGACCTTAATATATCTTATTTTGGACCTGCTAGGTTCAACCAATTATTATAGCAAGTAAATGAATTTTTCGTCTAATTTGCCTTGGACCAACTTTAAAAATTTGATCGGTTATTTATGCTTTATTTTTCTAACTGGTGAAGGGTCTTATGGGTTTTTAGGCAATTTTTGTAAATAAATCATTGTTGAACCGACTCAGAAAATTGATACCCTCCTCCTATTTCCCATCTCTGGGTGGAGGTAATGTGTGAAAATGAATAACGTGGTATTGATAAAAGAAATAATGTGCCGAGAGGATTAGCGGCAATGTGATAGAGTGATTGACGTAATGGCTGGTTGTGGTACCATAGCGGTATGCATTGAATGCGAGAAAAAGGAATGAATGGGCAATTGATACATTGTATAAACATGTGTGTCACTGGCAAAGGTGCCGACTTTAGACTTTCGAAGGGGGGCCTCAATTCAAAATTCTCTTAATCATGCGTGATAGAGCAGAAAATAAGACCAGCTAGGTAACCAAACAGAACAGAACGCTTTGAGTGAAAACTAAAAGGCGTTGTTCTAAAGGCGTAGTTTAGTTCTTTAATAAGCTAAAAAGCAGTAAGGGGGCAGGCTTTGGGCTCAGCCCCCAATAACAATTTTCAGGATTGGCTCGATCCCCAAGCCCCCACGTAGTCGGCGCCTATGCCACTGCAATTTGAAAGTTTAATTCCGTAACATGTAAAACTTTCAGGGCACCCTTTGACAAACATATGAAAAAGGATTGTTATAAAGAACTGAACTGCATAGTGTAAGACCATTTATTTGGCAATGTAGAGGGGTTGTGGTACCTCCCCCCCCCCCTCATCCAAATCCGGAAACTTTGCCTGACAGTCTATTTCGGAAAAAAGGGCATTGTCAGCAAATTTTTAGATAAAAATCAAATTAAGAAAATCATTTCCAGGCTAATCCGTTGTTGCTAATTTCACTCGAATTTTGAAGTTTTCCCGGAAAATTATCTGGAACCATCGAACACTTTGTCGCTAATCGAATTGCTGTATTGTCATCTCCTGGTTTCGCCCAGGTCTTCTCCAGGGTGTACATGAGATAACAACGTTAAATAGTTTTAATAACCATCTAACAACTGAAGAGCAAATCTGAATTAAACACGACCCCCTGGAAGAACGTTAGATTTTTGGATTCTTTTCTTTATTCTAGTTTTATTTTATCTGGCTGAATGATAAATTTTTCGTGCTGGAGGGTTGTTCCCGGGTTTTCTGTGTATAATTTATGAAATATGGAATATTTATCATATTCGCAGCGCTGTTAAGTACCTAGATCGTCGTTTGTGTTCTTAGGATGGAACTTTTCATATACATAGAAAAAGAATTTATCAATTTCCCATTTGCAAAATATTCCGCGATAGCCTTCACTTAAGTTTTTGGATGCGCCCAATTGGGGCGGCAGATGTGTACCCCACATTCCCACAACAAACACTTCACAAGGAAGACCTGCCTTTCTGCTTTTACTTTAAATTCTCTTAAATACTCAAGGCTTCCGTCAATGTACCGTTATCTTGAATTGCATTTAACGTCAAGTGACTTACAATGAAAAGATGATGATTAATAGAATTCTTTTTCTAAGAATATTTAAAACGTGTTTTTCGATTATTCCTTGGAACTTAAACGTATTTTGGTCATTATACAGCGCAGACCACAAATGGGAGATTCTCTATACGCACATTGCACGAGATAATATCTAAATTTTGGTTAACCAGTGAGGATATTGCGCTCGCTGATGCAACCATGATAATTTTTTGCAATTATGCATTCTTACTCATTATTTAAGACAGTGGTGTTTCACAGAATTATCCAGATTGTTTCGTTTTCCTAAACAGGCCACATCGAACATCAAAATGAAGTCAACATTGGCATTATGTATTGTTGTATTTTCAGTCATAATGCAGACAAATGCATTCCCGTATGGTGAGCATTCGCCTTTCTTTTTAAAATTCTTTTCATTCCATAGGGCAGTGACGTAATAGAGACACTTGTTAAAATATGCCTATAATTTGAGGGACTTTTAACAAATATAGGCCCATTATTTAAATGATTAGAACGAGCTTTATGGGGAAGGTGGTTTTTGGGTACAACAGTTCGGTTCAGAAAATATTTCAGTTGAAAATGCTATATTTGTAATAGCTTTTAGGTCCATCTTTGAAAAAAGTAGAGGGGCTATAGCCCCTGCTAACCCAATGGCTGTGCGGTACCTGTTTATATCCATGCAAACTCTTTCCCAAGAGTAGAAGGAAAAGACCTGTTGTATAGACTAAAAGTTGATGAATTTGGATATTTCTGTGGATGTGTTCAACAACATCATCGATAACGGTAGGCTCATAATTGAGTGGACGTGAACCTCTCCACCATAATCATTGGTGTCGAGGTTTGTAAGGAGAAACTCGCAGTTTCCAGCTAAATAGGAGGCGTTATCTCCGCCGCTTTGGAGCAGTTGCACTGCAATACGCCTGACATATTGTCTGTGAAACCAGTAATCAGTAGAACCGAATGTGTTTTCACCAGACATCCACTGCCCTGCTGCCGACAGCTTCACCGTAACCCTGACACGGGGAGCTTATATTGTGCTATCCTTGCTCAAGGGAACCCCAGGGTGCAGTTTATTGTTTCAACAGATCTCATTAATATACCGATGTGACTGTCTCAAAATGTATACTCAGGTCCCTGACAATTCCTCTCCTTCCATTACTAACGCACCACAGCTAAATTTATACTGCTTATTTTGATGGAAATCAGTATCGGTTTAGTCTATATCACTCATGAAAAGAATAAATTGATCATATTGAGAATAAAATTAGAGCGATTTGATTTTATTCTCAGCATGATCAATATATATTTTTCCTACTTGTTAATGTTCGTAAGATTTTTAACGGCGTGTAACACTGTTAGATTTCTACCTAGGCCCTTTGTTTATAATAATTGTGGGTTTTGTTTTATCCACTAATTTACCTTAATCCAAATGAAACATTTAGTAACAACAGGGGACGTTGATGGAAAATGAAAAAGGGCTGGGCAGAGGGAGAGGATGCTATGCAGAATGACATCATAGTTGCAAAAGAAAAATGAAATGCCAACGTTATCGTGCACTTTAACCGCGAATAATGGAGCACGGCTTACCATAATTAAGATCATACTTCAAGAGCTGAAGAAATATGAAAACGCGACCTTGAAGATCAGTGTATAGGCCCTCACGATTTATGGTATTTAAGTTGTGAAGTTAATTTGTTCTTTACTTTTTTCTCTTTGATATGCTAAGGGATTTTTCGTATAAACAAGTTAACTATGAAGTAAATGCAAATATATTTTTATGAACATAAACTTGATAACAGAACCAGCGGTTGAAGTTTAAAGTTTCACGCTTGATGCGATCTCCAGACAACTCTATCTCTAGATAATTATTTATGAACATATATGACGTATGATGATGATGACGGTATTTAACCCCCTTGGTCACATAACTGTGTTGCACGAACGGGGTTATGTTGTATGTGTTATGAATTTGTATTAGATTTCCCTTTTTTTTTCAGGTGACTTCACATCACAGCTGTGGACTGTCGCTCGATCGAAAGACATTGACGTGGAAACATTTGCAAGCAAAACTGTTCTTGAAATCTGCAAGACATTCATTCCAAATAAACCATTTGAAGCATTAAGAAAAACTCTTTACATCACCATCACACCCTCCTTAGAGAGCTTGTTCCAGCGAAAGTCACTTGCAAACATTTACAAATCGTTCAAAGGTTTTTCTAACACCAATCAAGGACCAACTATTTATAATATGACATTGTTGCAGTTCATGACCTCCGCATCTTCATTCGACAGTCTATTTTACTCAAGTACTGTCATCGCCTCACTTTCAGCGATGACCGGCAACGCATCGATAGCCCCGTATCTTAACACCACCGATCCTGAACTTCTGCAAAGAAATTATCTGAGCAGCTTGTATCCGCTTCTTTTTGCAAACATTGGAAAAATCTTGAAGGGAACAAGAGAATCTTTCTTCAATAACAGTATCAGGATGCCGGAAAAATACTACAGGCTTATTGCCAAAAATGATGTCGCAGTTGATGGAATGTTGAATGCTCGAAGAAAGATGGCAATTGCTACTGTCCGAGGGGCGACGAAAGAAATTCAATCAGCGGCCATGGAATTCCAGGAATATGCGACAAATGCATCAAAAATGCTGTTAGACATCGCTTCAAAGTCCATGTCTTTGCAAGGTATGCGACTTATTGAGACAGAAAAGAGATGCAACATATCGCAGAATGAGCTTAAGACGAAAACCTTGATGCAAATGGCGTTAATATGTATTGGATTGCCAGAGGACTTTCCCCTACTACACTCAATACCACAAGAAGGCTTTCCCAAGGAGGCTTACACAAGTAGGCTCATTGACATGGCTAAGAAGATGAACATCTCATTTAATACTCTTTTGCAATTCACAACTGATTTAGTCATTGCCAGATACATGCAGTCAAAGAATAAAGTTTCTTATCAGAACGAGCCGCTGTATTACGTTGTAAAACAGAAAGGGTTGTACATAGTCGACTTGCAAAACAAAACATTGTATGAATTAGCCAAACAATTGAGTGGTCTTGACGGAGAAACCCTCAACGCAGACCTTAACACGACCGTAGCTGTCATTAGTGAAATGAAGAATGAAACACTAAGGACACTGCCGGCTTTAGTTAAGAAGGCCCTGTCTATAGACTATCCACAACAGCACTTCTATTTCCTTTCATTGTCCTCAATCATGACACTTCTGAACAGTGAAAATAACAATTATTTGCGGGATTTAGCAAGCCAAGAAGTGTCTGTGGCCGTTGACGAGTCTTCAAATGAAGTTGTAGCAAGAATTTTGGGTATGACTAAAGTACAGTTGAAACGGACACCTTTAATGGCGTTAGTTAGCACAATAACAGGACATGATGAAAAAACTATTTCTAACAACTTGCGTTTAACACCAGTGCAAATAGCAACCTTGAAGAAACTCGACTTAAGTACTGCTGAAGAATTCAACAGGATTTTTAGTGCAGGGGATCTGATGTTAAACCGCCAGTCGCTGTATATGATTGGCCAGAACCATTTGTACGCAATTCTGTTGGTTCCAATAAAGCAGCTGTTATCAGCTACAGGTGGCTCACTAGATGCATCGTTATTTCAACTGGCAAGCAAAAACGTAATGTTTGCACAATTGATCAGCATTACCGCTTCTAAAATGGGAGTGAAGGATGTGCTGATGAAAACGCTGTCGTTGAACGAGCTAAGGTTTGCCTTTAACAAGTCGCCTGAAGATATGAGGAATCAGACACTTTTTGCTGTCCTTAAAGATCTCAGAGAACTCAGCAAAACCAAGATAAGTAAGTTATCTTTTCGTTATCTTAACTTAGCATCGTGACCATGGCCAAAACTAGCCATCTCCGAACAGGGGGGCAAGAATAACAAAATTTCCGGCAATTGACTGCAAAACAATAGACCCATTCTTTAAAGAACAGTAGCTTATTGTTTAATCTATTGTTTAAACCAGGTCAAATTTCCGACGAAATGGCAATTTGTGGTCCTTGGGTGCACCCCCCATTGGCTTCGGCCCTGATCGTGACAGCTCTGCACATATATAGAATCCATTTTAACACACGTTGGGAATTGCTTTGAAATCCCCTTTAAAGTGAATATGACTCCAAAATTTTTATTTGATTATTATATTAAACAAACATCGCTTATAACAGTGTTCTACTTTGTTTTTAAATATGCCCCTGCAATTCTGCGAAAAGTAGGGTTTTCCTAGCCCCACTTTGGCTCGAAATGTGGTTGCAGAAAAACGCGGTGTTGCGTAGACGGAATTAGTTGGTGTTGCGATCAAAGTTGTGGTACGAAGACTAAAACATTGATAGCGTTTGAGTCACGAATTAGTGCCCAAAATGCACAAAAAATCCCGGAGACGTTCAGAAATGAAAGGAAATTACATAGAAATTATCAAATAACTTACAAGCAAAATATACTAAGGATCCCCTATGGATTTCGAGGGATAGGCCTAGTAGGGAGATATTTTAATAAAAAATTTTCAGTGATGGTTGTTTGGGTGTAGTAAAAATCGAATCAAAATGAGTGAAGCCAAGGTCCTACTTCAATAATTATTTTGGTCAAGAGGTGTTTTGACACAAAAAGGCACCAGAATGTCAGGGAAAACCGAGTACAAAACATACAGGGCAGCGTGCCCACAGTGAAGGCCGGGGCCTGACGGAAGAAATCTATTTCGTTACCTTTGATTTATTAGAATCAATGTGATAAAATATGCCTACAAATGAAGCTTAGATATTCTTCTAGTTTGACTATCCCTTCGCAGCGATTTGTTAGTTCTAATGAGCGAATTGCATCTTCATCTTCTGGCCTGTCAAGATTCATCGCCATGTTTTCAGAGCTATCGTCGTCTGAATTTCTGCCGATAGTGCTGAAGGCTCGTACCAATATGAAGCATATTGGCAACCACAAGCTTCAATGAGTTCTTTATTGTCACTTTCATCCAAATTCGAAGCATTTAAGTAAGAAGATTCGCTCTCAGACATTTCGAATTCAACCAGACTAATTTTTCGGCCCACGTCTCCTTGTTGTCGAAGCTGCAATTTTCATCTCAACACCAACTAATTACGTAAGAGTTTTCACAGAACAATAGATTGGGCTCCAGACCTCTCGTACAAAAGTTTTGAGCAAAAACCGATTTTGAAACAGTAATTGTGAGAAATGAGACTATTTTTCACAATTTTTATTACGATATTTGAAATCAGCGTGATTCACTTGATAATGTGAATGAGTTTCTATTTTGGTGTCATATTCACTTTAAATTTAGCATGTTGTATAAACGCCCGTGTTTATCCAACCTTTTACTGTAACAACAATAAAAGACACGGGGGCCATGACTGGAAGAGACCACATTTATTTCCCGGTTAACCCGGATTTATTTTCATTAAAACTGTTAAAACTTAGACAAATCTACGCCTTTCAAGGGGGTAGTATAGTCAACTAAATTAAGCGAAGGCGTAAACTATTGTAGAAATCGCCATCAGAACATTTACAATATTTTGTACTTAACCCCCCTGAGAAGTTGTCTTCTGCTTTAACTGTATTTGGGCCAAATGGCCCGTCCAGGGGTGAAAGGGTTAAGAGGGGCAACAGAGCATTTGTTTGAAAAAGTTTCACAAAAGGTGGATGTTCGAGGCTAAGGGAAGGGCAGTTACCCACTGACTTAGGTTATTATAAGAGGCCGGGCTTCTCTGATATGTTTTGTTGCATTCAAGGTCCAGATTTTGACACCACTGTTTGGAAACTGAGTGTTAATAAAGGCATAGAACTCAAGTCTCTCGATGGAAAGAGCCTTCTTGATGTTATCAAAAGCGTAACGCGGTCAGCTTGGCAGGTCCCACTTGTACTCAAGACAATGAAGGGCAATCCTGCGCTGAAAATGGCTCTAAAAAACACATCAAAAGAGTTGCATGCGCTACTAGGAAGCGTGGTTGAGGAGTATAAATCATATAACTATACGATCAACAGGCTGTTGAGGGTTTTGGTTGGCTTGGATGATGTAGCTCACACTGAAAATACTTTAAGACAGCTGAAAAGGTTTCTTACAATTTCTCTTGGAATTCAGTCTATAACATCTTTAGGCATTGACATGAAAGTGTTAGGATCAAAGCCCTTTGTGAGGTTTGGCCTGTCTGCTTTAACCAAGTCTTTACAGAACCTCAAGAAAGATGTGTACGTGCAACAGTATTTTAAAAACAAGCATTATATTTCGCCTGAAATGTTGCAACTGCTGAAATCTAAGACTGATGATGATGTGGGAGAGAAGCTTGCGAAAGCTGCAACTGATTGGGTAACCATAAACCACTGCAGTAGTACGAATATTCTCTTCCATTTGGATGAGTTAGCTAAAAACTTTAGCGAACGCTTTACACAGAAACCGTTGAAAGATATCATGGTAGCATGTGGAAAGACGAAAGAAAGGTTTGTCCGATCTTCGGTGAGAGAACTTTTCCAGAACTGCTTGAATATATCATCCATAACAGACATTAAAAGATCACTGAACGTGTCAACATTGATGAAGCCATTCTCTCAAGAAATGCCACTGAAGGAAATGGGAAGAATTCTTGACGTGCACACTGATCAGTTAGACAAGAGCCTTCGTTCTTTTATTAATGAGAAAAATCAAAAGGATTTTGGTGCTCTGTTCAAGCCCTTGAAAGATGTCTTTAAGTCTGGGAGTATTGATATGAAGACTGGAAAGAACATGACGCTGTTGGCACTTTTCAAAAATCCACTTTTTGCCAAGTTTAACATTATGGGATACCTTCTCAGGTCGATGATAATTGGACATAACTTAAAGATCATAAAAGAACGGTCCATTGATGACCTGGTTAAAGTAACTGGAATCAATGATGAAGATTTATCGAAGACGACGCCATATGATGTTTTGAAGAAATCTGTTATGTTGCTGAAGACAGGTACGTAGCATATTTCATGTTTTTCACATTCTCTATTTCTCATCTTTTCATGGTTTCATTTTTGATGTTTCGTATTTTTCATGTTTTCATGTTTCATTTTTTTATATTTTTCATGTTTACATATCGCACATTCCCACTGCGGTGCATAGGTGCGCACTGTAAATTTAATAACATACCAATTGGGTAGGCATATCAAATGTTTAGGCACGCCAAATTGGTGAGTCGCCAAATTAGTAAACACAATAAATGGGTAACCACACCAAGTAGGTTCTAACACAGAAAATACGGTGAGGGGTTAGCAGCTCCCTAATTGGGTAAGCAAACATCATCAAACACATTGCATGGGTGAGCACACCAAGTAGGTTCTAACACAAAAAATACGGTAAGGGGTTAGCAGCTCCCTAATTGGGTAAGCAAACATCATCAAACACAATGCATGGGTGAGCACACCAAACGTTTCTAAGTGCATAGAGAACTTCACAGAAAAACAAATTTCTTTAAATAGTTCATTTTTCTGTTTCAGATCCAGATGTTTGCAGTAAACTGAACCGCATGCCGAATCTGTGCCACAAGTATGCTTCTTGTGTCCCAGCTGGGAACACATTTAACTGCCGTTGTGAAGGAGGATATGATGGTGATGGCTTCACTGATTGTATTGGTAAGTTCTAGTTTAAGCTCAAGGAAGCTTTTCTGGAAGACTGTTCACTTTTGGGCTGTTTTCAACACAACTTTTTATCCCTGAAGGGACCATATGACTCTTTGATCTTCAACGAGATTTGATTACTTGTGGGAGCGGCTAATGCTTCAATAGCTTGATTCATTTGTAGTTCAACATATACAAGGCTTCTCTGCTTCAACATGATCAATTTAAGCACCCCCCCATGCAATCTGACCATATACACTAGCTGCTTTTCTGCAACTGTTTAGCACCGGGGGTGAGGGTTAATTTATCAAGCACAGGCTTTATTCATAGGGTATAATTTAATGAGAATTCTGACAATCAAGCTTGTCCACTTTGGGGTGATCTGGTTAGACTTAAATGGTTCAAGGTAGGTCTCAATACCACTAATATGCCAAATGTGAGCATTAAAGGAAGGTAATCATGATGTTTGTGATAATGGCAGCTGTCCGTCCTGAGAGAGGTTTCGGGCAATTAGGGAACAAGGGGTGTCGATTTAGTAGAGCACGTAAGGGGGGGGGGCGATATATAAGAAAATAAGGGACGCTATAGGATTGAGTGGGTTGGTCCAGCACCATTACCAGCTGTCTTCTCTCTTTTTCTTCCTCTTTAATTTGTTATTAGAGTAATGTTCACGGATGTTGGAACAAGAGACTGCAGGGTTAGCTGCCCCCCTCGCCCTTGAAAAAAGCCAGATTGTTTCGTTTTCCTCTTGTTTTACCTTAAATTTTGATGCTGTGCTACCTTACCCCGCCCTTCTTGTGGCATCCCTGGTTACATTTTTGTTTTAAATCCTCTTCAGACGGTATTGCTAAGGAGGTAATGATCTAAGATCTTTATTATAAGTTTATTAATGTAAATGTGTAAATGTATCTGTTTTAGATAAATGCAAAAATTTCGTTTGCAAGGAAGGGACGGCGTGTGTGACATTACCAGGTAAAGGAGCTGTATGCAATTGCATCGATCGCTGGGCGAAAGAAAAAAATGGAAAATGTCAAAGAATGAAAGGTCATATGATAAAGGTTTGAGATTCACTTGATTTCCTTTTTGTTTTATTTGGTTAATGTTACTGTGGAAGTATTTGTTGCCGGGGGGGGGGGGGGAGTGAAGGATATTTATCAAAACTTCAACTGAGTTTTTCAAGTAAATTGTTGTTTATTTCCGTTAGCTTTCCTTATCTTTTTTTACTCTGGGGAGCGTTGAAGAAAGAACAGTGCTTCGTAATATGCTAAACTATGTTTTCGCGCAATCTACAATCTTTGGCAAAATATAAAGAGACAGCAATAACTCGAAAGCAATCTGAGACAAAGTAGAATGAAACAGCAATAATTGACCCCCTTTTCCCCTTGGATCAATGTTGAATAATAGCGAAACAATTCCATACCATTTGGTCAACATTAAGCGAATGGGAAAGAGATACAAGCAAGCAAGCAAGCAAGCAAGCAATTTTCTTTGTTAACCCAGGCTATGTTTCTGGCAGCTATCCAGCTGATCTGAGGTGTAGGCGCAAAGGCTTGTTCCCTCAGGATTTCTCCAGGGTAACCATTCACCGACATCGAAAGGATGGAAAATTTGGTTAGCTTTTTAGCGTTATGGAGAGAAAGTCCGGATGCGGTATTGAACCGAGAACCGCAACAATCCTGGCCACAGCATGTTGTGAAATCTGACCCCTCCCCCTACCTCAATGACGATATTATGGGTATTTGCAATTGTTTCGGTCAACATTGGGTGGGGGAAGGGGGGGCTGGTTTTAGGGTTTTTAGTAGTATTGCTCGTGGCCGTTTGGGTTTGCAGACCTAAACCTTGCCGATTCACCCACGCCACCGTCAAAACATGGGAAAATATGAAAGAAATGCAAGTTACTATGAAGACTTCAGTTTGTCTCATGATTTAGATCTAAGATTTTCAACTTCTCCTTTTCGTTATTTGGCATACAAATTTTTGGCCTCTAATTTACTCGCTTTATCATCCCAGGTAGCGAAGCTGAAACTGAAACAAAAGTACAAAAAGGAGTATGCTGATACGAATTCAATTGAATTTAAAAAGAAAGCATCGGAGATTGAAGATGTTTTGTTCAATTCAATGTGTAAGAGAATCGGGTGCTTCGCTGTTGTCGTGACATCGATAAAGCAAGGAAGTCTCGTTGTTGATTTTAATGTTGTTTTCTCATCGACCAATGTGTCAGCTTCGGTTGTTCAAGATGCTGTGGATGTTGCCGTTAAAAGTCCTCAGATGGCAGCTCTGCATCCGGATGTCACGTCGAAGCCTCAAGCCAGTAGTAAGTTCGCACCAGAATTTTATAGAGGTTCAATGGTTATGAGTGCAAGAATTTTGTCCCATTTTTCTTGATTTTTTCCTTTTTTCATTTTTCATTTAATGTTATTTATACAGAAATTAACATATGAAAAAATATGACAATAGCATCAAAAGGGTTAAAAAACTTATTGATAATAACCAGATCTATCAGCATATTTTCTATCGCTGTTCTCCTAGGGGTTGTTTTTAGAGTCTAGCCCTTTAGTTGCACTTCAAGTTGCTTTTTAAAACGACCTAGATTAGATTGCATACAAACTTGAGCAGCTTGTCATTCCATGATTTCAGAGCTGTGTAATGAAAGCCGTTTTTTGCAAATTGAGCCCAAGATATAAGATCTTAACAGTGCCTTGGTGTCCAGGAATTTTGCAACGGGGTGCTGACCATGCTTCTTGTACCAAACAATTGCTGTGAATTATATATAAAGCCCCCTCATATTGGTAGTCCATCCCCTTCTTAGCTTCCCCTCACCTATTAAACCCCGTTTTGAAAGCAGGGAAAATGCCTCCTCTTCTCTGTTTACCACCCCCCTCCCCATCCCATTTATCAATAAAATGAAGCTTCATAGATGTAATATTTTCTTGTCGTCATTGAGCTTTCTGCGTTTCGATTTATCGGTTGCTTTTCCAAGTTCTTGATGCATAAATTCCTTTTATTTGACGTTGCTTTTAAGAACACTATAACGAAAGAGAACTTTTGGGTTAACTTTACTTCAATTTGTTTACCTGCACCCTCATTACAGGTCTAGATTTCTGCCACCATTTATGGCGTTTAAAATATAATCGAAAATACTAAACAGACTTATCTAGAATGAGCTACCCTCTTCATTTAGCCCTCTCTCTATTGAGGTTCTCCTCTATTGAGGTTCTCCTCTATGAAGCCCCTTCTATATCAAGCCCTTCTATATGAAACCCTCCTCAATGATGTCCCATATAATAGGAATAGCCTCAACCACTTCATAGCTTCTTAATGATATGTAATTTAATGAATGAACAATTTTCGTCCTTCCAACCACATGATCTATCTTGTGTTCTGAATATGATTTAATGAGTAGAAGTGAGTTTCTTAAAATCGTCGATGCTGATGTAAATTTTAGTAGGCTTTTTCCAATCAAGTACATAAAACTGTGAAAATATCTCAACCTATTACACACTTGCAAATTTCCTCCAGAGGCGTAATATATTATTGATAGTATTCTTTTTATATTAGTTTCTTATTATCAGATCCTTTAATGGCGAATTGCTATTTCGATCGATAGGATCCGATGCCTGCCAATCAGGGATGGCAAACTGCGGTCCAAATGAAGATTGTAATCCTACCAAAAATGGATTTACTTGCAGTTGCGCCTCGGGGTATAAAAGGAAAGGCGATGAATGCAAAAAATCTGGTGAGTTTTCCACTGATCACATCGCAAATACGTTACTGCTATGCTGATTTTATCTTCCGTTCATTGTTGGATGGTGCCTATAAGACTAGCTACCCTTCAATGATACAGAATTTAAACTATATACCGACCTATATCTGATGATCGCTTTTAGCGTGAAGCCCTGAGTAAAAGATTTTCAAGTCTTTGTCCCCTTGACGCGTTTACCACTCTGTCTCCACGACATCGAGGTCTGAGGAACAGGCAGACCAAGAGTACTTTTTTAATGAACTTTAACTTCAGACGCTTGCTTTTTACCGTGTTACACAAGCCATTTAACACGGGCAAAGTTTATGTTTTCATTTTAAATGATGTGGTAACAGACGCAATCTTTATTATTTTAGGTGGGCTGAGTTTCATCGTAATAATCATCATAATCATCGTTGCTTTCGTCATCATTGTTTCGTTGATCGCCTTTGCCATTTGGAGATGGAAACGAAGCCGTGCCTCGTCCTCAAGTAAATACACAATGGCTTACCTAACCAATAATGAAACTGACACTGTGCTGCTTACTAGTGGTGAATATGCTTTTAGCTACGGAGGAGGGAAAGATGGCGCTCCCAAACAAGATCATGGCGATGGTGAACCCGCGTGAATTGACACAAGCTTTTTCCCACGCGGTTAATTGATTAATTCTGGTAATGCTATTCACGGTTGCTGCCCTTTTTATAAACATTTTGCATGTTTTACTTTTTGCAAGTTTTTCCCCCTTCCCACATTCGAAAGCTTGTTGAATACGCGGGGCTGTTCCTAGAAGTTTTTGGTTAAGAACGATAAATTTCCGGACTCTTTAGACTTTTGGGAAAGGAATACTTGTCTAAAATTCTGATTGGCAATAATTCGAAAATTGTTGGTGATTTTACTTGCCCGAAAATCTACTGAAAAGGCCTGGGTTTATTAAATTATATCACCAAAACCTAACGCTTCTTCTTGTGTTAGAAGTTAAATAATTTACGAAATAAGGTATATTATTACCTCACCCATGCCTTTGGCCCTCTCTCGGCAATGGTTCATTTAAAGATTGAGGGGAGATCAATAATCGGCAGATAACAATACCCGGATTAACTTCTACATTATTAGCATCAATTTCATACAAGACTTTAAATTATGGACAAGACTGTCCATTCCCATTGCCCAACTGTGCCCCTATACCCTTGCTGAGGCTAGTAATAGCTGCCCAGCTTCCTATTAAAGTAAGAGTTAGGCCATTGGTTCTATAATATTTATTATCAAATTTGTTAATTTATACGTCATATCCATTATATCATTATTTCATTGGTTTTCGTGTTTTCATTTTTCTTTTTTATTTTTTCATATTTTTCATTTTTGTAGAAGTAATTTTATTTGTTACGTAGCATAAAGCAAAGCTCAAATAGTGTTGTATTAACGTAGAGTTGCATAGTTAAAAATCACGCGAAACTTACGTTATCTTTTCTTACCATTACAATTCAAATATGAACTCAAGAATTTTTTTGACTACTTGGTATTCAAGAAAGGATTTGTTCTTGAATGGGATATGTTTATCTTTCTCTCCAACTTACGGAGTTAAAACTTAAGATCAATCAAAAACGTTACTGCTCTTCCCTGGTTTCAACATTTTGCAATTTAGTATTTTGTTGAGATGTCATTTTGGTTTAATATCAGCTGATTGGGCGCATACTGTTGCTATGCAGAATCTCATTCCATATCTTTGGACCCATAGTTAAAGCAATTCCCAGCGTTAGTAACATATTTGTAAGCCCTATTGAATAGGCATTTATATGGATTCATCCTTCTCAAATTAAAACTGCCTACTGTGTTCCACGCAAGAAAAAATAATGAAACAGATGAAGCGAAGTTATCCAAGAATGAAACTTCAATCTTGAAGCTTTGGTCTTAGAAAATATTTTTACAGCGGTGCAAATTAGGCTCAGGGGATATTATGACCAGTTTATTGTAGCAGTGTGTGCCATTTTTTAAGGGGTACCTATTTTAGAAAATACGGAACTTGGGGTATACAATGTCAACAAAGTGGGAAAATTACCGGAATTTTGGGTATACATTTTGAAACAAGGAGGAATTTGGAATCATCATATGAATGAACTTGAAACAATGTGATGAATCATAAAACACAATGCGCCTTTTTATTTTGTGACTCTGCACTTTTTGTCAGTGACACGGAATTATGGTTCCCGTTTTCACATAGAGGCATGGAATTATGGCACCAATTTTCTTCTCAAAATGGCACGTTCTTAGCACCTTTAACCCTGAAGAAACCCAAAGGCTTGAATGTGTGATGTAACATCAGTAGAATTCAAAAAAATTGTGAAGCGTGATTGTATTTCGTCCTCAAAGGAGCTAGCGGACGCCATTCAATCCAAAGCAGCTTCGAGAAATCTGTCCATATCTCGACCAGTTTCTCCTCCAGAATAGCTTCGTTTAAAACCAAAGCTGTTGTTTGCCGCCATTTTCTCGAAGTTGCCTTGGATTGAAATGAAGCGCATGCGCTTTACGCCAAGGACTGCAAGCATAATTGCTTTCGCTCACCGCACACGGTAAGCAAAATGGCACGAGTGGCAAAAAATATCAAACGTGTTAGATATTTTACTTTCAGTCAGAAAAGGAAATTTCCTTACAGGTTTACCACCGCACACAGGAGAAATTTGCTTAAGCAAAGTGGCACGAAAGACACTATGCTTAAGCAAAATTCTCCCGTGTGCTGCTTGCAGTAGGGAAATTTTTTAGACTTTAATTAAGCACCCACAATCCTTTTCGAGAAGAGTACGTCCGCGTGCCGTTGTTTTGCCGCCATTTTATGAAGGGAAGAAGGAAAGCTTGAAAAATGTCTGACGAAGGTAGAAAGTTATACATTGGCGGTCTTTCATGGGGATTCACCGATGATGATCTTAAAGAACTATGCGAAAAGCATGGTACGATCGAGGATGGTGAGATTTTATCAATAGTTTAGTTACTTCGACACCCTATTGTGTGGATGGCATAGGTGGCTAGGCCCACTAAATTTTGTTAGATGGTTTTCAATAGATCGAGTTGATTCGCCTTGTTTAAGATTCGCAGCAGTAATTACAAAAATACTTTGTGGATATAGAAAGGATTTTAAAGTAAAATATAACAAAACATCATTCATCAATTGAGCAGATTACAAATTTATGACTACATCTGGACTGCATCTGGATTTCCCATCTGTCAATTTTACACATTTTACTATAAGAATTGCATCAATACATCATCATAATCATCATCATTATAATTTTGAATTCTGCTTTTAAATACACAAAAAAGTGAAAAGGAAGCATGCAGAATTCTTAAGAAGGAACCTCCTAAGTAGATTAACTAAGAGGAGAAGTAGGCCCCCTTAAGCTTTAGCCAGAGCTGAATTCAGCCTTCTCAAACATGGGGACAAAAAAGACAAAATATCCAACAAATGCCGACAAAGTTTTACAACAATTGACTGCAAAAAAGATCTAATATTTAAAGAACAATAACTTATGTTAAATCAGGTCAAATTTCCGACGAAGTGTCAGTTTGTGGTCCTTGGGGGGTGCTCTGCCTCCCCACTGGCTTGGCCCTGACTTTAGCACATGGAATGTTCAAATATTTGCATTTAAATTCAATAAGCCAATTTCAGTTCCATTGCAGTTACATTGTCATGCAATAACAAAGTCCTTATTGCAATAGGTAATTCATTCCATTAGATTACCCTAACCCTAACCCCTTAAATCCCTAATTAAGCTTGTCCAAAGATATCAAATTGACTTCAGACCAAATTGAGATATTTTTATATTAGCCAGAAACAGATCACCACAAGTCAATTGTCTTATACTTTGACAATGAACTGATAAATTTAAAGATGAAAAATTGTGGAAGTCAAGTGCTACTGTATTAACTGGTTTGGAAACAAATGGTCTGGTCTCAATTCAAATATATCAACAATTCTAAGTAATTTTAGTGAATAGGAAAGAAGTGGGCCAGAAAAGGTTGATGTGAAACTGCTTGGGACTTCTTTTTAGAACTTGAAAAGTGACTCTATATATGAATAAAATGTTAGACCCCAAGCAACAATGCCTTTTTGCAAGAAGTACATGAAGCCCAAAACACTATATAGTGTGAGCAAAGTGAATGTTGGAAGCAAATGGCTGACCTTGAAAAAATACAACATGTTTATGCAAATTTTTTGACAGTTTGGCGATGTGATATTAGAAACACTAGGCTGAGATTTGTCCAAAAAATAAGATCAATATAGGAGACTGAAATTTGACTAAATGTTTGCATTGAAATACAAACAACAATTGGAACATAACAATAAAACAACATAAGACAATAAAAACATTGCATTACATCGATTTAGCAAACTTATTGCAATCGCAAACTTATCCATCATAAATCGCTTTAAAGACATAAGAATCAGTATTACTACTCCCCCCATAAGAGCAAGTTTGTGAAATGTCCCAGTTTTTGAGGTTCTGCCCTTTATTTCCAAAACTCGTTAAAATTGATTTCTATGTTATTTAAAAGTTACTGACATCTTTTGTTATTAATTATTTATATATTTATATTTCATGTTCAAGATCTACCTTAAGGGCTTCTGTAGTATGAGCAAATCTTGCAGCAATATTAATAATGATTGTAACAATGTGTAAACTCACAGAGGGCAATTTTCAAGGATATGTGAAATAAAGAGCAGTTTTCCAAACTTTGAGGTGATATATGGAGAAGTTTTTTGAGCTTATCTGCATTTTTTTCAGTATTCATTGTCACTGAAAGGATGGATAATGGAGGAAGACGCTCAAAAGGCTTTGGGTTTGTGACTTTTGGATCACCAGATGAAGCAAATGAATGTAAAGCTGCCCTTGACAATAAAGTGAGTGGATCTTGAAATAACGCATTCTATTTTTTCATAGATTGTAAAGTGCTGTTCATAATGTTCAATGTTTTATGTTTCACTCTGTTCCCACCATTTGGTCATAATTTTTGTCTTGTCATTTTATGTTTTATATCTGCGGCTCCCAATCTGAAATTCTGCAGACCAATTTCCATGCATTGTGTAGTAGAGGATGTAAAATTCCTTATGAGACTGATTTCAACTTTGATGGATGTATAAAAAGGGAATTAGGGCTTATTTGTTAGAATATATATACAATTGTCCATTCTGCTCATTTTTGTGATGGGAATCTGCAGTTCTCAATATGTTTTCTAATTTGTTTCTCAATATGTTTTCTAATAGTGTCAGAAAGTTCAGGGAGCACCAATACTGACTTTTATTTATTATGTATAATCCTGTTAAGTACTAATGAATATTTCTGTAGCCATGTTGAAATTGCACAGCATGTATTTTTATTCTTCCGTAATTCCTTCTCTCTCTTTCCTTTCCTCTTCTTTCCTTTCTTTTTTGCTTCTTGAATCCCTTCTCCTCCCCTCCTCTGGAAGGGCCCAAGTGAAAGCAAACAAATTGGGATTCTATGTTTTAATGTAGACCCATGTGAATATTTAAAAACTCCATGTGAAGAACAACTATTCCTCTCTTACATGTTTTGTTAATTTGCAGGAGATGGATGGAAGGACTTTGTCAGTTCAAATAGCTGGGCCAAAGAAGGATGGAGGACGATCTGGTGGTCGAAGAGGCGGAGGAGGTGGTGGTTTTAGAGGACGAGATCGTGGAGGCCCAAGAGGTGGTGGTGGATTTAGGGGAGGAAGAGGAGGCTATGGTGGTGGTGGAAGAGGGGGGTTTGGAGGTGGAAGAGGTGGTAGAGGTGGCGGTGACAGAAGCTTTGGTGGGTATGGAGGTTATGGTGGTGATGATCAGGGATATGGTAGGGACAGAGATGGTGGCAGAAGAGGTGGTGGTAGAGGTGGAAGAGGCGGTGGTGGATATGGTGGTGGAGGTGGTTATGGAGATGATGGTTATGGTGGTGGATACAGCAATGATGATGGATATGGTGGTAGGAATGATTATGGGGGTAGCAGTGGAGGTGGATATGGTGATGGGGGCAGCACTGGTGGTGGTACTTATGGAGGAGGGGCTGGTGGTTACAGTAGCAACAGTGCTAGCTACAGCGGAGGTGGCTATGCTGAAAATGATGGGACAGAAGGTAAAGATAACTACAGTGGAGGTGGTAACTATGGTAGTGGTGGCTATGGCGGAGGGTATTAAAAACAGCAGTTGTACTATGGGTATGTATATTATTTTGAATTGTTTTATTTTGTTGATGAAAAAGAATAACAGAATTTAATTGAAATTATTTGTCAAAAGCAAAAGAATTGAAAAATTGAGCCAGGTAACATCCTGTCATTGCTTGTAATGAGGCCAGATGGCAGTAGGCCTGTGACTAGCTGTATTCTTGAAGGATGTTTCTTAACACAAATTTGCTGACAAAGCAGACATGTCATTTTTTAGTTGCTAATCAAGGTTGGAAAATTTAACAACTTAGTGACAAACTATTCATTTTTGAAACAGGTAAAAAGCAAGACTTCTCCTTTTGTTTGGCCTGATTGCTAACGATACAGAATCAACATCTACTTCATCAGCTGTTCAGCTTTCAACTGTTATTGATTTTCCTCTAAAAAATTGTTCCACGAGCGTTTTTATAGCAATATTCATCTTACTTTTCCCTCATTGAAAAGAAATATGTGTAGCAATGAAATAAAATGTTCAACTTTCTCTCAAGATAACTTGAATGTTAAAAACTTTGGTTTTTTATGCCGGATTCAATTTTGCTATTTTTATGCCTTCAATTCAAACCCTTTTCTTTTATCAAAAGCCATTGCATTGTGCACGAACGGCTCTGATTTCTTTGTTATTTTATTCACCTTAGCATGATATTTGCATCAGGGAGCTCCATAGAAGCCTTTTTTATGTGAAATGTGTGAACGAATATTTGTTATTTTCATTATTCCCAAGGGAAACACGGTTCCGTGAAGTTGATGTTATCATTTGTTTATCCGCCACAAGATAGTGCCGCAAAGATATTGCTATACGAGCAAAGACTCAAGATATATAAGCAAGAAATATTAAGTTTTCATGCTTGCTTGAACAACCGTGTCATTGATAGAACCTGCTCCATTACTTCTATATAAAGACGTTTATAATAATTTGAAAGCTTTCAAAAGGCTACGGGCCCGATGAGGGTTGGAAATGTATGATTTTGGTCAATAGACAGTACATTTTTTTAATTTGAAAAATATTGTCCGTTATTGCCTTTTTTCTCGCCATTAGGAAGAAAGGGGTCTTTTTTGCTTGGGATAGCTTGCTATTTGTTCTATGTTTGTCAAACTATCTCTTCAAAGCCTGAAAAGAAAAGAAACCTAGCATTCGTCTTGCTCTCCTACAGACACAAAATATACGTTATTTACTGTATTGTGCTCTGTGAAATAACAAAGAATTTGTTATCTGTGCAGAAAGTTAACGATATAGTTTCATTCAAACTCTGCTCCAACTTGAAAATTACTGCTGTTTCTTGTTTGTTTCATTATTTTCTCTTCAGTTTTAAAATCAAGCACGAAAACAGTTGAATTTTTTAAGCTACGCACCTAAACTAGATTGATTGGTCGGGAAGTTTTTGACCAAATGTCACGACAATGTTACTGTTTTTACCGTATAAGGAACCTTTATATCTACCCGTACACCATGCCCAAGTCTCAATATAATAATCTTCAAGTTGTTATCTTGAATTAAGAGTTCATTGCAACCACTAACCTTTTCCGGCCTAAAAGTTCAGATTTTGCCAGCCTTCCTTATGATCATAATAAAAAGAACGTGATCTATTTTTAAATTGGTTCTTATAGCAATGGTTTTTGGCCTAACGAATATCAGCTATAAAGCTGTTATGTTCCCTCTCTTGTTTGGATTCTTCCATTTTTCATGTTAATGCGCGTGTAATATTGAGCTGTCAATTACTCAAAGTTTGGCTGATTCGCACATTTCCAACTGCTCAATGTTCCGATGATTATTTTGCACCATTCCACTGAATCCAAACGGGTATTTGTGCAAGGTTTGTCGTATCCAACAAGTTCCGCATCATGTATCTACCGCCGGTCAGTTTGAGTTGACAATATTTTTCTACAATGGCTAATCTACAGATGATTCGATGTTCTGTATAAAGTATTTCCGCTGCTATGCTTTCAAAACGCAAGATATCTCATGTAGCTTTCTGTAAATTCATGCAAAAACCCTGATGTCAGTCCGAAACAACAGTCGGTTCGTCTGCAGTTGTCGGTATTTATTGCCCGGTATGAAAACCGGTATGAAGTTCGGCCTGGTTAACCATCAGCTAAAAGCATATAAATTCATGTGCAAGTACTGTTCCGCATTGACCTGCCTCCGTCCGGTGTTCCGTTATGTGACAGTATCTGAGGTAGGAATGTATGTTACAAATTATTTTGACTTTCCGGGCCGTTCCTTTGTCGGGCGAAATAAAATTGGAAATGGGTGGATAAAATGTGGTTCTGAAAGCATACTTCTGTTCCACGCAGCACTTTGTCCGCACTTTATATAGACTTTGAAACCAAAGAAGTATGGCCTAATAAACTGAAAAATGGCGTGTTGTAGTAGACTGGGTTGATTCGACCTTTTGCTTTAATAGGAGGTTCTGTGGTTCCGAAAAGAACGTCGTATGAAAAAGAGAAAAATAATAGAATAATGGCGAAAGGAAGAGAGAAAAGACATGAAAAAATTGACAGAGACTGCCAAGATGGTATAAATCGATATGCGTTACTTTACATGTTTTGTGTAAAGGAGAGAGGTCGTAGTTCTTTAAGAAACCATCCCTTAAATACCACAGATATGCACTCACATTCAAAGATAACCTATAGTTATGTCATGGTCGCACCTTAACACAAACCTGGCAATGGTTGCTGAAACACAAACCCTACACACAAATATCCCACCAAATATGTATTGCATCAGTCTTGTGGTCTTGGCTCTTTGGTTTTAGGCTATTTCATCTTAATGAAAACATCATTTTGAAATTGCTGTCTCGTTGATTTTAGATGGTCAGCCAAGCTTTGCAATATGATGTTGCAATGTACTGCCGAGATGTGCTCCCGACTCAAACAAAGGTAATTTTTTATGTTTGAATGGCAGCTGTTTAATGCAAACTGCATCGATGTTGATTGGTTGAAAGAACAAAAGATACTTGACTGTTCCCAGTTCTCTTCTAATGTATCAGGATGTGAAAAAACTAGGCCCAACTGCTAAACAGACTCATTCATCATGATCGTGTTATTGTCCTTATATCCAGTATAAATCTTTAGACTGGGCCGTAGGGCTTATGCTCATTCACAGTGGCCCATGACGTCACCTATCCATGATGCTTTGCGACACTTCTCTCATCGAAAACCCGGAATCTTGGACCTAGGAATGCGAGTGATCAATGTCATTTCTTCTCACCAGGGGGATCAAAATTTAATGACGACCCCTTCATTTTCAACATTGATCACAACTAACATAAAACACAGCAAAATGCTACTTTTTAAATACTAAAATGATTTTACGACTACATGTATTCATCCTTATCTTTGGATCCCTTTCGGAACGAATTGAAAGTACTTTCCAAAATAATGGAAATAGTCTTCAAGAAATTTCAGACTTGTTCTTGTACTGCGATAAATTGAAAAGGCTGGAGACAGTGAAAATATCCCTTGTTCTTTAAACCAATCAAAATCGAGAAAGATGGGTGTAAAGGTAAATGGTCGCCAGAATAGACTAGGTAGTCCTAACTATAATATCAGGTAAATTTATTCACCATAAACTTCACCATACTCTGTATCAACCCAAATTTCACTAAAGTCCTAACGTTTAGTCAAGGAAGTTCATTCTACAATGGATATCTTTTTGCAGGGTTACCATTCGTATGGAGCACGTGCGATTTTGTAGAAGTCAATTGCATTCCAATAATGATTCAAGCAAAGGAATTTGGAATACTCCTCATCGTGGAAGTATGAGATAAGTATAGCATGAGATGAGATATATTTTTCGCCTTGGTCTTTGTGAATATAAATGTTTAGATTGACAATTTCATTATTACCATCAACGGATCTGTAATCGGTCACTATAAACAGTGACACTACACAACGACCATAAACTGTGACTACAAATGATGACCGCAAACGGTGGTCGTAAGCGATGGCGGGAGTTCATAATACAGTGGATATCCTTTAACAATGCAGGGCCACCGTGACTATAAACAATGAATAGAAACAGTGACTATAAACAGTGACCATAATCGATGTCTATAATCAACGCGTACAAACAGGGAAAGCAAACGCTGACTATAAACAATAAACAATTAATAAATATAAACAATAAACTATAAACAACTATAACTAGGGAGCGACTATGAAAAATGACTATGCAGTGACTCTATAACGTCTCCTGAAATTATGGCCCCCTGAAAAGCATCATTAGCTGATGGGGTAACCGTGCGTAGAGAAATTAAATGACATCTAAACAATGACTTTCAACAGTGACTTTAAGCCTTAATCACAAGCAATGACCGTAAGCGGAGGCTTTAAACAATGGTCACAATCGATGTGATGTGTATAAACAGGGAATGCAAGCGATGACTATAAACGATGACTAGGCAGCGACTATGGAAAATGACTATGCAATGACTCCCAAAAATGATCATAGACAATGAGTGCAGATGTTTAACACATCGATCATAACGGTCATAACGGTGACCGTAAGCGGTGGCTATAAACAATGACTAGAGACAGTGGTTATAATCGAAGCGTATAAACAGGGAGTGCAAGCGATGACTATAAACGATGACTAGGCAGCCACTATGGAAAATGACTATGCAGTGACTCCCAAAAATGATCATAGACAATGAGTGCAGATGTTTAACACATCGATCATAACGGTCATAACGGTGACCGTAAGCGGTGGCTATAAACAATGACTAGAGACAGTGGTTATAATAGAAGCGTATAAACAGGGAGTGCAAGCGAAGGTGATCAATTTCTATATGCAATGACTGTGAACAATAACTGTAAATGGTGACCGCAAACGGTGATTATCTGACTGACCGTCCATGGTAGACTTAACGTGTCCCATCTTCCTCTTCAGCTCTGCCTGTCTGATGCTGCACTGCGAAGCCTTCTGGTGATCTCCAAGACCGTTGCCTCACAACTGTCCGTGGGGCCAATAAACTACCACTTTTGGGCCAAATGCTGTTCATTCTTTAAAGATAAATGAGATTATGTTTTGACTGGTCTGGGTCTAACTCCACAGTTGGCCATCTCTTATAGGGTGTGTGTATGCGTAGGTGGGGAGGTTCCTTTTACAAGTACCATTGTACATACATTCGTGCCATTTCAATTTCGTTTTTTCAATATGTCACATACGTAATTTTTCACTCCAAAGTAAGTAATTTGTCAATTTGTCACTTCTTGGCAAAATTGCAAGGACGAACCCACGTTTTACATCATAAATAACCATTGACACAAACAATTTTTGGCAAAATTGCATATAGCTACCTTAACCTTTTAACCACAAAAAAAACCCTTTGAAATATTTGATTTGGTAAGTAAAAGATTGTTAATCTTACCTTTTGGCCACAAAATAATTTTTAAAAAGAGGTTAACGTGATCTTTTAGGCAAAAATTGAACCCCCTTAAGATTGCTTAGTTTTGAAGAAATGTGGAAGGGTTTAACTCTTTCGCCACAACTTTATTCCGCATAAATTATAATTCCTCATTTGCGTTTTGAAATTGACTTTATTTGGTCCTGGCCCCCTCAAACTAAGATGCAATACACGTCTTGGTATTTTTTCCAAAAGTGACACTTTCCGAAAAGCATTTTAACCCCTTACAATTCTCAACAGATTTAGGCTACGTTCACACGAGCAAAAGTGGATCGGATCTACGCTGAATCCGATCTACTTGTGGTACGGATACGCCTCGCGTTTACACGAGATATCGCAGATCCGATCCAGTTTTGGTCCGCTATCCGACACACTTTTGGATCTCTTTCAAAGCAGATCAAGTTTAAATCCGATCCACTTTTGTTCGTGTAAACGTACCCTTCAGGACTTTCAAAATGTTTTGACTGGTTTCAAAAGCAAGATTAGCTCATCGAATTTAGCTGAACGTAAGGACTTTTAGGAGGTACTGATATCAGCCCAAAAATTTAAATAAATCATTTGGTTTTTTTTTACCAGAATCAAATAAGCTGACGAGTGAATTATGGTTAGACCAGAAAGTGAGGTTAACCACTTGGACATTTTGCCAGAATCAAGGGCTTGCAGAAGGTATCTATGGAGCCCAAAAAATCTGTTAGGAGAATTTCATCACGTATGATAAAATGGTCTGACCGCTAATAAACCGGGGGTATCCAAAAAATCTCTATTGGATTCAAGATCGCTAGCGTGCTGAAGAATGAACATAAGGTGCCTCAAGGGCCGAAGCCAATGGGGGGGGCAGAGGCCCCCCAAGGGACCACAAAAAACCATTTTGTCGGAAATTTGACCGGATTTAAACTAAAGATTAAACAAAGCTATTGTTCTTTAAACAATGGTTCTATTGTTTTGCAGTCAATTGTCGGAAATTGTTGGAAATTTTGTCTTTCTTGCCCCCCTGTTCGAATATGGCTAGATTCGGCCCTAGGTGCCAAGGTCTTATGAGTGTTATCCATGGAGTAACAGATGGAAATGTCTTAGAAAGATTTCCATTTCTCACATTCTCAAATGAAAATGTTGCGAATATCTGGAGCCACACCTGGGAGAGGGGTGCTTATATAAAGTTAATGTTTCCAGACGGGGTTATAATAGACAGTGGGCCTAAAAGATAAAGGGGATTAATACGGCTTTCGAATTTCTTTAACGCGAAAACGTCTTCCTTTAAACTTTCCACTAATATTACTATAATTCGTATTCAAAGAAACATAACAAAGTTAGTGCAATAAATCTAAATGCCTAATAAAAAGAAAGTTATTATGTAAATTGTCGAATAGAATTCGCTTTCCGCTTCTTGGGTAATTTTGGTGCAACATTAACTAAAATATCAGTTTTTGGACGTGAGACATAATGTCTGTATCTGTGGATTGACCAATGATATCAATGAAACAAATGCATATTCAATTACTTCTAGAGGCTGGATATCGAAGGCTAGGGTGGGATGACTGAGGCTATAAAAACCGATTAGTGAGAAGAAAGGAAATCAGAAATATAAGAGAGGAAACCGATATCTTGCGCTTAAAGGCATTCAACAACTTTTTAGGATCGATTTAAGTGTCATATTTATTAAAATAGTATTTAAATAGCAAACTAACTGTAATTATAAAACGTTTTGGAAACATTTAAGAACGATGCAGAACTGTAAACACGATTCCGGCGCTCCGCTATATTTTCTACAATGCGATTAATTAGAAGGGGGACTGGGAACAATAAAAATCCCTTTGTTCTCATAATAAATCAACATCGAGAAAGATCGCCTTTAATTTTTAGGTTTAATCTGGTATATTTGTCAAATTATTATATTTCCTTATTGCATAAGAACATTCAAATTTTTCAGAAATAATGAAGATATTAGGGAAAAGCTAAGGTTGAACCAGTCGTCAAGATTTTAATGATTTCAAAGAAAAACGTATAGCCATACATTTTTTCAGACTGGCTGTTTTTATTTTCCTTTCCAACAGAAATCTTTATGACAGTGCTTGAGGCCCGTGTCCCTATAAAATTGTTTATATACAAAAGGAGTGTATTTATTCTGATAAAACTGAGAAAAAAGACAATGCTCCCACGTGAAGATTCTCCAAATACCCTCGAGTTGCGTCCCGGCTTCTAATTAACAAAATGATTCATTTACATACCCCTTTAAAAGTCCTTTAAGTTTAGAAGTCAAAATGATAATATTAAACCCACAACAAATTTCTTTAAAAAAAACACACAATGACTTGCAATCTAACTAAAGAAAGTGTTTATCCAGGGCATGAAGTTGTACAATCTCACATAGACGCCATAGTATTGAGCATTTCCACAACCGATTCCCCAGCTCACTATACCAACCAGAATATGTTTGTTGATCCTTGTGTTCTTCATGGTAATCGGTCCTCCAGAATCTCCTTTGCATGCATCTCCATAGCCACCACCCCCTGTAAACAATGTATTAAATATCAAAATACTGTATATATAATAAACTTCCAAGGGGCACGAACAATTCCGACCAGACGATGCTTTGAGGTCATGTTTTTGCTCACTCCCTTTAACTATTTCATTTTCATTTTAAATTATTTTCCCACGGTTTCCCCATCGGCCAAAAAGACTGCTTTTCATTGGGCCGTGCTCAAAATTGAAGAAAAGTTATCATTTAAAACACCTATCCTAATTAAAGTAACACATAAATAGATTAAAAGAAACAGCAAAACATATTATTTTTTACAGCGTCATTAAATGCTTTGAAGGAGGATGTTTGCTTGACTTTCAAATCAAATTGGTTCTAGACTCCACCATCCCCCCTCCAGATGTGAGAAAGCCCGTTGACCATGCCTTAACATACGTGGCAGATTCAATCTCCGTTCTCTGTCAAGTAAGACAGTCAATTTTTGGGTAATCTTGCATGAAGGAGCTACAATAGCGACAAATTCAAATGCGCAGGAAAACGAGCTTTCGAGCCGTGTGCGGTTGTAGGGATTGGAGGATCATAACTTCTGAAATCGATGGTCGCAAATTTAGTTAGACGGGAAGATTCAAACGAGCAGAATTGGAGAGCCCATCTGACCTTAGTAAAACTAATTCTTTCCATTTTTGAGTAACATAAATAAAAGTAAAAGTGAGTTGTGGCATTTTTAATGTTCAAACAATTATAAAATATGCAAATTTGAATATTGGAAATTTTCGCAAAAAACAAGATTTTCGACTAGTCCATCGACACCCCGTTTTTTAAATTTTAGAATTATTCCCCCCCCCCCCCCCTCCCTCCCCCTTTTATTAGGACCTAAGCCGAATTTTACATTTTTGCATTTAGCATCTCTCCTGCTTTCAAATAAAATAAAGTGTTTTTACCTGCACAAAACATGTTGTCTGTTAAAGGGTATTTACTCATTGTCCTCTTGCATAGATTTTGTTTGATGATTGGTACTTCAACTTCCTTTAATCTTTTTGAAAACCCTTTCCTCTTACTGGTTACACCCCATCCAATAACCATGGCTTTGGCCCCGGATTTGATCAAACTAAAATCGCTGTCATCATGAGGTAAACATATGGGAATGATGTAATCGGTAAAGACAATTGGTGCGCTGAGTTCTATAATGGCAATATCTGAATCAAATGTCCCCGGATTGAAATGGGGATGACGATGAACTTTTTTTATGCTCCTAACTTCTTCGTGTTTTTCAGCTTTCTCTTTTGCCTTCATTTTACCAAATCTGATTGCTATATGAGATAGGTCTTTGAATTCTGGAAAAAGGGATGAAAATAATTAGATAAATGAAGAATGAATTGATGAATTAATGAACGAAATAAATTAATTAACCAATCAATTCATAGATGAATTAAAGAATGAATGATTGATTGAATGAACGAATGAGTGAATGGATGGATGGAAAGACGAATGAATGAATGAATGAATAAATGATTAGATAAATGAGTGAATGAACTGATAAAGGAATGAATGAATGAATGATGTTAAATTTAATTTTTTGCATTGAAAGAGTAAAATAATATGAATTTCAAATCAATCAGATCATTGTAAATGGAACTTACCTGGTAAACAATGTGCTGCAGTGACTACAAATTTCTCGGTAATTAGCGAACCGCTGCAAAATGGCATCTTTTTCACGTTGTTCCAAAACATAGCAATCCATGGATGCGCCCCCGCACCAGCATTGCGTCCGCCAGATATCCTGTGTCTTGTTTCAAATTTCGGTACCCCACAGTCTGAAAAAGTATGGCTAGATAAAGCTCAATAATGGCCCTTAAAAAACACTTTAAGCATCATATTTTAGCAAATTAAATGAATGCGGGAGATCACTTCTGTTACAAAATACTCCAATTTTTTGGTTTCCAATTTTTCACCCAATTTATTCATTATACTACCAAATAATAAAGAGGTAAACTGGAATTGATAAGGCCCAAATTACTGAGAAAATATTGTGATTTGCTGCTCATTACTGGGAAAGGCATTTGGCCCATTGGAAAACATTCCCCAGTATTTACACTTTTAAGAAATGCCCTGCCTACACACAAGTTAAGACTGCAAGTGGAGTAAAATCTTACTTGCTCTCCTTTTAATTACGACTCGTAGGTATGCATCTGCTTGCACTACTCCCGCATCGTTTGATGCCTTGCAAGTAAATTTCCCAGTATCAGAGTACACTGCTTCTGTTATAGCAAGCCTGCCATTAGACAAGAAAATTCTTCCAGTTGCATCTGTAAATTCAAACGGCCTTCCATCTTTAAACCATTTGATTTTGATTTCACCCGCACCTGTCGCATCACATTGAAAAATTATGCTTTTGCCTCGCGTTACTGTCTCATTATGTGGAGCTTTGGTAAACACGGGTAAAGCTGGAAAGAGAAAAGCTGCAATGTGAGATGAATAAAAGACGATGTTCTAATAACGGAGATAAGGAGAAACGCAAAGCGGCAGAAGTGTACAGCAAATACAGGGGCGAATTTAGGGGGTTTCCTGGTTTCCGGAACCCCCCCCCCTTTGCCATTTTATTATTTCAGGCCCTAGAAAATGTGGAATCTCTGAAGCTTCTGCGGGCTCTGCCCCCCTGGACCCCAACCTGGACCCGGCCTTGGACCTAAAGGTGCCCTTAGACCCCCCCAGTCCATAACATACGGTCTTTCCCCAAACTCTTCACCAAACTATTGACCAATCTAAATCTGGAAACCCCCCCTTCTATAATTCTAGATCCGCTTCTGAAATAGAACCAGATATTAATGAAATATTTAATTATATTTATTGTATATGTAACATTTTTCCCCAGCGAAAGGGCTTTTTCATACTTTGAGAGAATGCAGTAGCTGCTGTTGTGATCTATACTATCTTTGTTACAATACACTTGCCATTGTTTGCTGCATAGTAAACTAATGCCATAATTTCGTAACCCGTAGATACGTACACATGCATTTGGGTTGATTTCCATCCCAAGCACCCCCTGGCATACACCTTCGCTTGCTGCTGCCAATGAGCTCGTAGCCGGGGTTACAAGTATAGATTACCAATCCACCAATTTTGTTCTCCGCGACAACGTTGTTTCCATTGTAAGGTTTCGCAGGATTTGGGCATCTGGTTGCTAGAACAGATATTAAACAGTAAGGGTAATAATGAAGGATTAAAGGATGGCTGAAACGTGGGGCTACGGCCTAGGGGGCCTAGAAAACCTCTTGGACGTGTTTGATGCCAAGGTTTTGAGTAAGGTTTCAAATACCACCAATTGTCATTGGTTTTTGTAATTTTGCAGACCAATGAGTTTGCCGAATGAGCAGTACAGAATTAAACCGAGAGAAATGCAGGTACGTTACTCGTGGGTGTGTGACACCCCTACCGCTCCCCGTAGCACTGCTCCTGTCTCGGGCGGGTACAAAAGGGGCGGGAAAGTGGTTCATGACTGGACACTGGAAAACGATGGATTTCCTTGACATTTCCTGGCTAACCTATGCAGCCACAGGTGGTAAATTGTTTCACCCCCGTTGATTATACAGTTGTACAGAAACATCAAAGGCGTCTGCTAGAATTACAAGGGGATAAAAGAACTGATGATGTTCACGAACGGTAAGAAGCAGGTTCATCCAGATATCAATAACAATAATAAAAATAGTGATAATCATAATATGCATATGTTTCAATAGGAAGTTGTTGAAGGAACAAGACTCCCCATTTTAGGAGATAACCAATTCTCGCTCAAGTAATTAGGCAAAATGCTCCCTGTGTGAATAAAAGGCTTGACATAATAAAGCTACATACCTGTGCATGTAGGAACCTCGGCCGACCATGATCCATCATCTTGACATCTTACTTGTGATTGCCCCTTCATTTCGTAGCCTTCCTTGCAGATAAATACAACAGAACTCTTGGCGGTAAAAACGTCTCCATTTCTATAACCATTGACAGGTGTACCAGGGTTTTTGCAGGAAACTGTTAAAGAATAATCACTATTACATTAATAAGACTTAATTTTATGAAATATTGTCTTTATCGCACTACACCAGGGGTTCCTAAGAGACTAGGGGGCTGGGAGTGCAGGCTATTTATCTCCTTTGTCGAGCATAGCTATAAAAAGCATAAAGAGGTTCAAATGGCCTAGAAGCTAAGGATTTTAACAAGGATGATAATAATTTTAACTATACAATCACAAATGATTTGTTTATAGTTGACTGAAGATTGAAACTATAAGCTAATTGAGGACACCTATCCTATACATGAGAAGTTAAAATGTAGCTGATTATTATTTTAAGAAACCTATGCTTAATTTACCGCTGTAGACATAAGTTTTGGATATAGCAGAAGGAGCAGATGCAGTTATTCGTCTATAGAGGCGGTAACTGGGTGGTGATGGGGCAAAGTGCCGCCCCCCAAGCGGTTATCGTATAGGCAATTTTTCACTTAGCTCAGCAAGTTTAGTTTTACAAAAAACCAAGGAAAGTTCGGCCTCACATGCTACTATGGCATAATTATTGGAACAAAACATGAGTGTAACTTCCTTGGGTTAAGCGAACACTTATCTCTTAAAAACCAGATATTAATCAACAGCGTGAAGAAAATAATGATGTAATAAAAGTGACCTACCTTGTCCTTTTAAGATGTAAACACCTCTTGGTACCATGCCTCTCATAATCTGTACCTCATTTTTTCCTGTTCCTTTGTCTGCTTTATTCACAAAACCACTCCAGTCCGACCAATAAATACTAAAATAGACATTGAAGTCCCGAATATTACAAGTGCATGCTTGCCAGTAAAGATTCTTCGCTTTATTCCCCCCCAACCCCCTCTCCAATTATTGTAGCAGGAAACCACACGTATGACATCTTTGTGTAACCTCGATATCAATATTCAAATTAGCACTCCTTTTCTGTCAATACGGCAATCATCTTTTGCTTTTAAATTATATAAAGTTAGGTATTATAATTTTGTAGAGGATTCTTGATCTGGAGATCACAATTTAAAGATGAAACTTTGTCTCATTTCTTCTTAAAACCTCTCGCATTCACTAGTCGAAGACAATTACGTAATCATTGATAGCTCAAAACTTTTATTTTTAAGTGTGAGTATCAGGGAGTAATGGTTCAAAGCGTAAATCATAAAAAATTAATGACAAATTGTTGTTACCTGTTCCCATAAGTCACAATGGAGAAAGGGTGAGTCAGTGTTAGACCAGTCAGTGCTCGTCGTCTGTTTCCCTACAAACAAACACAATCAATGTGAAGAGGTGATGGGCAGCAAATTTCCGGTTTGCAGAGTATGGCCGATCTTGACAAGATCTTGGGTGCGCCAACAGTCGCGCTCCACAGTTGCAGGTGCGATAAAACCGTACAAAAATCGTAAGATGCGCCACTACCCTATGGGTACCACTGCACAAACATAAAAACTTCAAAATCTGAGGGGCCCCCAGGTGCGCTTTCTTAGGCATTTTAGAATTATCTTGAGTGCGCCATTGCCATGCTCTGCATTCTAAATTTGCTGGTATAATAAAAAAACAACAGGGTATGGTATTGGAAATACATGTTCCTAGGGTCTAGGGATCTAGGGTATAGCATACTATGTCATCTTCTATAAAAGAGTCCCAGACACTTAACAACTTCAAAAGGAAAATTCAAGGCCACGATTTTAATTGCAGTTGTAGATTTTGCAGGGTGTATATAGGTAATTTAGGGTTTTTATTGTTATATTCTTTAATAGTATTCTCTCATTTTTAATTTAGATTTAATTTCGTACAACTCCAATGGCATCCAAATTTGCCTATTATCTATTAATAAGTGATCCAAAATGATCACAAATTTATCAAACAATTGGAGTGAGTATTTTATTCCCAATTAAATGCTTCTTTTGTGACAGAGCCCAGAATTCTGAGTTCTACGATAAGTTCAACGAGGGTCACAGTTACTTAAAATATTAACCAATTGACCCACCAGTAAATCAGAAACTTCAATTTTTTTCGTTTGAGCATCTGCCCAGTATAATTGATTTTTGTCACAATCCGCAGTTAGTCCGTTAGGCCATACAATTTGGCTTGATACAATCGTGCGCCTGTTTGCAACCAAATTTAGGCTTGGATTAAGTTTAATTCGTTCTATCTTGCTTGGCGATCCCCAGTCGCTCCAATATAGGTACGTTACTCTGTGAAATCAAGCAAAAAATGAGCAGTCATGCACAAAAGTCAAGACCGAACTAGCATAAATGCAATAGAGATCGAGAGCAAAAGCACTTGAAAAAGTCTTGGGGGTTGGTGGATGATAGATATACATAAGTTGAGTTAAATGGTCATTAAGATTGAGGACGAAACTGTGATTTTGCATTGTAATTTAGTGTCTTTCACTAACTGCCCCCTCTGCCCCTCTCTCTCGGTGGCCCTGATGATGGATCTTGGAATTGATCCGGAAGTTTAACCGATTCGGTCGTGATTCTATTTCATCCATCATTAAAACAATTGAAACACGAAAATAGTTGACTTCTACTGTACCATCCAAAGTAGGAAAGGACATGAGGTCAGCTGCTTCCAACTTTGGATGACACAATTACTTTAATCCTTCTACAAGCAAGAATTTAGAAAATTACAAAAACACTAAAGCAAAAAGAACGGAATCGATGGTAACTTTAAACATAATAATAAATAAAAAATTACTAATGCAACTTTGAATTCATCCTTTGGTTATGATAGCCAATCATACTCATACACTTTATTATTTGATTCATCCCTTGTCGTGATTCTAATATCTACAATATTTAAATATTATATCATTAGAATTTCCTATTCTTTTACGATTTTGTCCTCAACTTTAAGACCCAAATATCGAAAACTTCTTCAGTCGCATTTAGAGACTATCAATAACATTATTTTAAATCTAAGGTCCCCAATATTGACACGACGCCCCCTTGCATGGAAATAAGAGTTTCCCCCCCCCCCCACCCCCGTGTGAAGACTAAACAAAACTTAGAACTAGCAAGTAACCGAAATCAGCTGAAAATCAGGCTTACCCTTGTTGTTTACATGAAGTAATTGCTCGTGGTTTATCTATCCCAGTTGTAATCAAAGATATCCTGTTCTGCATATTCGTGTTGGCTACATCAATCCTTTTATTCAAGAAATCAGTCCAAAATACTTTGCTAGCATCAGAATCAACGTATATACCATCTGATCTCACGTTACTGCAAAGAAATGATACGTATATCTATAGCTGTAAGAAGCAGCAGGAGGTAAATGGCAGTCGTGTGGGACTGTGAATATAATAAATTGGACTATGTAACAAAGGGGGGGGGGGTTTTGCTGACAAGTTGATTGAAGAGCAGAACAATTCTGTATAAATCCTTCTTTTAACTAATTGTCGGAAGAAGAGCAGGAGGAAATAGAAGGTAAAGGAGAAGAAGAAGAAAAAGGAAAAATGAGAAGACAAGAAGAAGAAGTGGAAAAAGGAAGAAGAAGAAGAAGAAGAAGATGAAGAATAAGGAGAAAAAGAAGGAGAAGAGGAAGAATAGCATGAAGAGGAAGCAAAAGAAGAGTGGAAATATAAAAAATTTTTGTACTGTCTATCTTTAGCCAATCTAGAAGGTGCAAATTCATAAAAATTTTCAAGACCCACGCCCACTCAAACTGAGCACATGGCCGTGACAGAAACATCTGAGGAGGGCCTTACATGTCTCACCTCATGAAAATCTCACGCTTTGTACCATCCAGCTTTCCTCGATATATCAAAGAAGCATCGACGTCACTCCAGTAAAGAAGATGTTGTTTTTCATCAACGTAAACAGCGACTAAACTAATTCCGCTGAATAATCGATTGGTTTGCAATGATCCGTCAGTCATAATCCTTGTCCTCCAAATAGTTGTTACTGATGCTGTTATGATTACCATATCTTCTAAAACATTTGCTACGAGAAACATAGAATAGAACGTAAGATATATAAAACAATTCATTAATGAATCTCCTGTATGAGAAATAAATTTTTATTGCAAAACAGCAGTTTCATGAGAGCTGTATAATAAATCTAGAAATATATACCTAACCTTGAACCAAGCCCTGAACAAAACCTTGACCCTGACGCGTATCTTGACCCTAACCTTGACCCTAAGTGTGACCCTGACCTTAACCCTGTGCCTTAACCTTACCCTTATCCTGCCTCTAAACCTGACCCTTATTTGATAGGTGTCTCAGCCCCCTCTCTACATGTCTGACGACAGCCACTTTCTTACAGCTATTGCTTTTAAAAACAGAAAATTTTGGGGGGGGGGGGTAAACAAGAAGGAAGCTGCGGAGGAATAAACATGAAAGGGCGAAAACAAGCTGTTGTGGTTGATGGGAAAATTAGAAGAGGTAAATAAACAGCTATTCCGAACATTATGATATCAAAAGTAAGATAAAAAACAAGAAACTCAGATTAAATGTTACAACAGAAAACCATGTTTATAAATAAACCCAGTTATTAACTAAGATATTCAGTAGATTCTTGCTAAACATTTGACAATCATTAGTGAATATAGTGATTAATAAGATGTTACCTTTTTTGTTGCATATTCTTTTATTACCGCCAAGTTTATAACCATCCTTGCATGAACATTTTGCACCCACGTTGGACTTGAGGCAGATATCACTGCAAAAGCCATTGTTTGAAGCGCATGGATTCTTGTCTAGCGTGAAATACATTTAACAGTTAAAGAGAGTCGTGATAATCTTATGTTTATACGTCTTAATTTAAGGTTGAATTATATAAAGCGGAGAAAGGCCCATTACAGCATTGAAGACCCATTGGTATTTGCGGGTGCATGCTCCAAAATCTGCAACTTTGCTGAAGCGTGAAAAGGCATATTTTGTTCCTTTTCAATTATTTAGTTGTGTGTTCGAAGCAAATGTTGGTCTTTAGTGTTATTGCTTTTCAGGATGCGTATATTGTTTTTGTCAACCCGCTGTAATGCATCGTATTTATGTCAATAAGTTTCCTATCTCTATGGTATAGAATGTAAATCTTAATCATTCAGTCTTGCTGCAGAACCATAACTGAAGCCATTACAAGTGTTTTTATCTAGAGAGCGTTTGTTTAGGGCTATGCCTGTTAGCCTTGATGACTGTTCACCATCATAAGAGGAAGCTATTAAACGTTACATTGTGCCGCTCTGCAATACTCTCAGAAAACTATCACATGGAAATTAGAAAATTGACTGCAAAACAATAGATCCATTGTTTAAAGAACAATATCATATTGTTTAATCTATTGTTTAAATCAGGTCAAATTTCCGACGTGCATTCTGCCCCCAGCCCTCCCATTGGCTTCGGCCCTGCCTCTTCGTAGATTTCCGTATTGGCTAGGGCTCCAAATATTGCATAAGCTCGCAACAGCAATCTGTGTGAATAGAAATTGACTGGGAAGGAGCGCCGCGTAGCAGAGAATGATTAATCAATTTTGAATTGAAGCATTATTTACCTTTAAAAATAGAAACGCAAGTATTTTCCTTCTTGCAAACTCTAGGAGCACTGCATGAGGCACATGTAGGTCTTGCAGCTTTTAGCACCCTCGCAAACAGATTCGATTGTTTTCCACTGATGACTTCTTGCCAAACTGCTAAAATCTGGTCCCCATTTTCATTTGCAACGAGAAATGGAAGCTTCTGATCGCGTCCTGCATACTGGAAAACGTCATCCTTAATCAATGGTCCATACAGCTTTACACTGCAAAATGAATGAATGCAAACCAATAAATATAACTGCATTTAGTATCCCTAGCCTGTTTTCTGATTGAATTACTCGTCAGTAGATCGAAGAGTGATTTAATCTCTAAACAAGTTTATAGAGGTAACGGCTTGATCTTTCTGCTTCTCTCAACGTGTAATTCTGTACATTTATATACATATATTACCTAACCCCCCCCCCCCTCCACTTTGCTGAAAATATGGTAATGTATACTGGGCAAAAATTCAGGATAGGAGTATGCTCTTATCTAGTTCTTTATTTTGTTCACATTATGCCTAACCTTTTAAATTGATCGCATGAAATTGAACCTTTTTAAACATTTCTAAAACAGTATCATTGTGTCTAAAAGGCTGTTTCCCAAATCTTAAGGGCGCAGCTGGACCCCCCACCATCATCTCACCCTCCCATTTCGCGAAGGCTGGCGCCGCCGCTAGTTTTTTCACACGTATCAAGCACTGTGCCACGGAGTATCAACCACAATCCTCACATATAAAGCATGTTATATCTAATTAGGGGCCACACAATTGTAGTGAAAATTTGGGATCTGAAAGTATATGAGAAATGTTGAGGCCGGTACCTGCAACGAGCATGTGACTAAAACAGATCAAGAACATCATCCTACACGTGCAGTGTAAGGATGCTTAAAAAAATTGCAGATCATCAATGGGCATCCTTCATATTTGGCTACCGTATTCTTGCCGTCAGATTGAAATTGCTATCTTTCATTACGCTTCAGGCATACAAAATGCCTACGAACTACTTGTAGCTGGATACAAATTATACAGACATGAACCCTTTCTTATAAAAACGCACTTTCAAACAACACCGGGGCTTGGTTTCCCAACAAAAAAACAAATTAATATTAATAAGGTAAGCAATAGAGTAATTTACAGATTATAAAGCAAAATTTTTAACACTTTATAGTTGCCTAGGATGCTAAGAGACCTGGGCCTAACACACTAAATATTGAGTAATGTAATCTAATATTAATAGCAATGAAAAGACAAGTGTATTTTGAATGGAAACTGATTATTAGTGATAAGAAGTTATCAATTTTAATTATATACCAATACAAGATAAGAACAATAAACAAGGTTTAATGAAGAGGAAGAGAGCAATAAAATTTAAAACGGGGTTAAATGTAATGCAAAAGGAGACATTACATACCCTCTTCTAGTATATTTTTCTCCGATGACAAGTTGACCTGTTGTTGTTGGGAATGTCTCTACAAATGGTGCTCGGAGATTTCCACCTGGGCAAGTCTGTTCTTGAAAGCTGTCCATATACTCAGCAACGGCAATATTACCAGCAATTAGGATGCGGGATGACTTGATAACTCTCTTTCCCGCAATCATATCGCTCCAGAATACTAATAATCTGAAAAGGAGTCAAAAACATTTAATTATTCTTGGTTATTTCAGAAAATGAGGCGTGGGTAATAGATTGAGTCAAAACAAATATTGAGAAGAATTTTCGGATCATTGGGCAAGCATGGTTGCTATAAAATTTAGAAGAGTACGATTATTCATTTGCAATTAAGTAATAAAAATCCTTGTTCGGGACTTATGGAAAACTTCGTCTTCAACATTCAGCTTTTATGGCACCTTTGGTATGTTTCACATCCAGCACTCCAGATCGAGTGGTCTTTGATTCAGAATGTGCCCTTGCCACTGTGGAGGACATTATCAGTGAGCAAGGTGCTAACAGATGTATAAAAAAGATGTATGCAGTCTGTAAATCTTTCCCGCAATTATGTCTAGTAGTTGCTTTACCCGTTATCCTACATTCTAATCCTCATCCAATTCCGAAGTTTGCCCTTATTTTACACCTGCCCAACGGAGTTCATATATTCCATTGAAAAGAAGGCAGGGACCGCGCAGCGGTCTTAAAGCGGAGGAGCTGATCGAGCGGCAGTGGTGGTCCGTGGGAACCCTCGGTAAATTTATTTAGACCACGCTCCTTTCAAAAAGACTTTGCTTCTTTACATCCTTGTTTATGTATAACAGTTCGATACAGAAAATATTTCAGTTGAAAATGTCATATTTTTAATAGCTTTTAGGACTATCTTTGAAAAAATTTATAGCCCCTGCTAGCCCAATAGCTGCGCAGTCCCTGGTAGTGGGGCACATGTCTTGTTCCAATTTTACAGTAGCACCCCTAATGGGGGCAAGGTAGGTGGAGACTCCAATTGTAGAAATTCTAGGGAAAACAGATTTGGAAGGTTCTAAAAATTCCCACTGGAAACACACACTGGAAACTCACCCCCCCCCCCCTCACCTTGTAGTAGGACTGGACACTTGTTACGTTTATAAAATTAATTATGTTAATTTAGGTAATTTCCGTTTGTATCCCATATTTGTCTCACTACGAGTCGCACGCGTCATTTCGCTCTCATACTTACTCGAGTTATAGGCCGCATTTAACCCTATAACAACCTAAAGATATGGCCCTTGCTACACTACTGATGCAGTATTTCTTGAAACAAGAAGCGAATCGGTGAAAAAACCTGCTATATAATTAATATTATATGCCTACAAGAATACAAACCTATCCCTTGCAACGTCATAGAAGGAGGAAATAGATGAATCCAAAATTCTAGTTTCGCCTGCGTTTACAATAATTTCTCCAGCTGGTAATACATCACCAGAAAGGCTTCGCTTTTTAACAGCGATGCAATAGGCCAGCTTAGGTGCAGCAGCCTTCTTGAAAGCACTTCTCGGTAACTGCGCCATGATATACAAATCATTTCGCTTTGTGTCAATGGCTAATCGACCAAAGCGTGCATCGTTTTCGAATGCAAAAAATGTTTTCAATCTATTCAAATTGGAATCTGAATAGTGGATAGCTGTGAAGCGTTTCCCGTTGAACCCAACTGCCTCTGCTGACACAACATATCCAGCTGCAAAAAACGCCAAAAGGTTAAACCTAAAACTATTGAAGCAATGATTAGAACTTATCATAGCCGGCGACTAATTTTGCTAACTCTGCATTACCTCTTGACCACAAAAGTAGCGAATAGCGCCCTTAGCCCGTCAAAATACGAAAAAAAATCCGCTTGTTTCCATCAAAACGTAAAGAACATGACCGATGTTTGTTTTGGCTAGAAAAAATACGAGGAAATTGCAATTATTTTTATCATTATAAATTATTTACAGTAGGCGAGTTAAATCATCAATATAGCTAGTATAACAGCTAATCGAAATCACTATTTGCAAAAAGTTATGATGAATGGGAGAAAATACTAAGATTAATTACAATGGATCAAAGGCCATTCTTGGCAAAGGGATTTACGGCCATTCTTGGACAGACTACACGGCAAACTTTGCTTGAGCTGCGGAGGAGCAGAGGTCTAACTATCGTAAGAGGATGTAGTATTTTGCATCGTAATAATGGGTTGTGCTTGTAATTTTCATTATTGTGTACACGTCTATACCCACAGGGCCGCAGCCAGATGCCTTGCTCTAGGGGGCCGGCCTAGGACGATTTTGCTGACAAAATTTGCCTAGAATTTTTAATTTCCTGAAAAGTTAGCAAAATCTGCCGAAACTGGCCAAAACTGCCTTGTCTTTGAGACACAGTACATTCCTGGGAGGTTACATCCCCACCCCAGTGAAGCTAATCCCCCGATTATCGCTTAGTTCTTTGATTGATAAAAGATAAATCGCTCATGGAGATATCTTCTAGTGACTCAACTTGTGCTTGGAAAAAAAGAAAATGTTATACGTACAATTCAAAGGATTGAAAATTACGCGTGGCTTTATAACCTGAACTTGAACAAGTTTCCCATTTACGTTTTGGTTCACATTAAGAAGCATTGCAGGGTTTGTAACGAGTTTGAAAGATGATGACCATACTCTTGTTGCAACTATAAATGACTTGCTTTGGAGAAGAACTCTTGACTTAAATTGAAAAGCGATTAAATATTCGCTCCGTAATGAGTTATATGCAACACTGGGCCAGCCTTGTGACACTACAAGATGAAAAAACATTTTGTCAAAATAGTCATTTTCATACCAATACAGGCATGTTTAGAACCACGATAAGTCAATAATAAACAAAGAAACAAAGCAGAGCCAGCAATTAAGCAAGCAAACGCAAGCAAGCATTTGAGAAAGTCAGCAAGAAAGCTAGCAAGCGCAAGCAAGCATTTGAGAAAGTCAGCAAGAAAGCAAGCAAACGCAAGCAAGCATTTGAGAAAGTCAGCAAGAAAGCTAGCAAGCGCAAGCAAGCATTTGCGAAAGCCAGCAATAAAGCAAGCAAACGCAAGCAAGCATGAGAGAAACATGCCACAAAGAAAGTATTCTTTGTTTACTCCGACTGGAGACCTGACAGCTAGCTGGCTGATGTTGGCTTGGGGCTCTAAGCCGCGTTCCCTCGGGATTCGTTCAAAGTAGTGACTCACAAGCCTTAGAACAGTGCATTTGTAGGCTGGCTTCACAGGTTATCGAGAGAAGTTCCAATTATAATATCATTTGTAGGTCTTTATTAGGGTTAATGGTCCTCTTTTTCCCTTTCTTTTCCATCCTCTCTTTTCCTTGCTCTATTTCTTGCTGTCGAGGCTATCATTCTTCAAGGGTAAAGAAAACTCTATTCTTCAAATGCATCTAGGAAGCTCAAGTTCTGCCTCGCATAATTTTAATCCAAATATCACTATACGTACCTGCGTTGGAAGAGATAGTTACATCTAAAACATTTCGTCCAACTATTGAGCCACTTGGAGTCAATCTGAGGGCATATATTCGATCAGGTTGCCCATCCAAGTTGGTATCCACATCGAAAGCTACAAAATACTCATCCCTTTCAGAATTGTAAATGGCTGAATGGTGCAATGTTCTTCCGCTTATGGCGCTGACAGTTAGCGGAATTTTCTGCCCATGTGGACCAAATACACCAATAAAAATTGCCTGAAAAAGATTTTTGATAAATTGTGGTGAATTATTTAATTTTAATGTGAGAATAAGATAACAGGATTTTTTAAAAGCGCATAAAAAGCAGAGAAAAAAAATTAAATATACTGAATAGTACGTATTTTTCGTCTGACACTCCTTTCTACCTTGGAGTGGCAAAGATGACCACTGAAAGACAGGTTTCTCGATTTAGAAAGTGTTTTGTATGCTTCTTATAATTCGAATATCTTCACAAGCTTTTAGAGAAGCCAATTCAAATTGAATTAATACAAAAATTGTAGTATTACTCTTTTAATTTTTAACTACATGCATTGCATTAACAGTTAGGCCCGTTTCGTTGTTTAAAATGTATTATACGTCTGAATATCCTAGGCAATCTCTGTTTCTCTTTTCAACGAATCCCAAATAAAAAACCTTTATTTATTGTTATACAACAATGTGGAGGAGCCCTGCATGCCAGGTCAAAATATTGGTAATATAATATATGGAAATAATATGAAGATTACTCTTAACCTATCAGCTATAAATAGTCCTCGATGCCGAAGAGGCAGAGCTATACTAAACTTAGTGACAGAACGTGACGGTTTGAGTTGCAATTTTGAGTTCGTTGTCTGAAGGTCGCATAAAGCGTGAAACTTAAAGTTACAAACTAAACCGTCGCGTTTTGTCACTTAGTTTAATATATGAAAATATAATTAATATATGGCCATATTTGCTGTGTGCTCCTGTGCAGCAGATGCTCTTTTAGCCTGTAACGCCTGCGCCCTCGCAACCTTACCTTAGCTGGAGTGACCTCTTTCATTTCCTTGCCATCTCTTGTCACTATAGTAACAGCATACCAGACCTGGACGTTCGTAGCAGGGTCTCTGTCGATCCAACTGACATTATGCAAAGTTTGGAGTCCAAAATACTCCTTCCCAGACGCGTACGGTTTCATTCCGTTGACATTTTTGAAATACTCAGTGCTTCGATACACGTTGTAGAATGAGAACTCTGAATTTGTGTACGGTTTTGTGACACTGTTGGAAAAAACATGTAGTTTGAACAGTGCAATTTTAGCTGTATTAGGGTATGACAGGGCTTCTTTTAACATAAGAACCTGCTTGGCATTTGCCCCCCAACCCTTTCCTTTTACCTAATGTATTTTAATTTAAAATGACTAAGGAAACAATAGATTGCACCCAAACATTAGTCGCTTAAAAAAAGCCTTGGGGTATGGAGCTTCTCTAGCTCCCCAGTTATAAAACATATTTCATTGGAACCACGCGCTATTAATAAAAGCCAATTCTTCTGGTGTTTTGAGTAACTCTTATTGTATTAGATTGAAAATGATTGAAAATCTATCAATATTTCGCGGCTTACGTCAAAGGCCCTTAAAATCGACTGTCATTTGATACAGTCGAGTGTTACGCTTGTATCGCAAAGGCTAGCCTTGTGAATAATCATATATTTTAATTATAGAAATTAACAAAATCGAATCCAGGACTCTTAATGGGTCAACCCTCACAACATGGTGTCTTTGTGCGACAGATTGGCTTACATTTAGAATTGTGGTATATTCACATTTAGCGGTCGGGTTCCGAAAATATTTTTCATACTATCTTCAATTTAGAATAAAAACTTTTTTAAGATTTGAAAAATCGAGGAGTGGCATGCTTTCGAGGCTTTCCTTTATTGTTCAAACAAACATAAGTAGCTTTGCTAACTGGGACTCCCTGGCTAGTCTGTGCCTGGGGAAACATGACATTGGCATACCTCACTGGAGCAGGGGGTCTCTTCCATCTTAAGTAAATGCCATGACAATGTTGCGCTGCCTGCAAATCTGATATCATTGGTGGAATATAACCATCTTCTCTGTTGATCTGGCGTCTTTTACGAGCAGCTTTTTCCGTCGATTGATGCTGATTTAATATCTCCAGCTCTTCAGAGATGTCACTTGCTTCTGAATATGTATTGAAATTCACAAGTTTGTCTATAATAAACGGTTGAAGGTACTTTAGCTAGGAAGAACAGAATGCTAACTCAAGTGGAAAAAATGCCAAGAACCCTTTAAGAATGGCCCATTTTCTTGATTTTCTCTCGATCAAGGGTTAAAGGTAATTTAGCGAAGAAGGACACAGCGCTAGCCCGAGTGGAAAAAAACGCCAAGAATCCCTTTAAAATTGCCCATTCCTTTGAAAAGCATACTGTTGGACACAAAAAAATTTTTCGTTTAATGAGCTCCATAAGCTAATGCTTGGATCAAATAAAAGATAAGGGCTCAAAGATGTAGCCTTGTGACAACAAATAAATTTTAAACACAAAGGGTCATTCTTTTAGTTAAAAACAAACTGACTTACCAATAAGTACAGGCTTGTTGTCTAAAACCAATTCGTAATTATGCTCTGTCCCTAAACTTAACGTTGAAAAATCTAGAAAAACATAAAATAATATCAATTATCGAAATTGAAAGATCATAAAATTTGTTCTAAATCAAAACAAAGTCCCACCTCATCGCTACTACTGTATATAAGTGAGTGACAAGCTTTTATGATACAGGGCAACGTTTTCGCTGATCCCCCGAAAAGCCTGTGAAATATGAGCCCTTACAATTTCTAATGTATCTCCTTACATTTTTGGAATTAGTTGCATTGATTGCTATTATACTGAACAATCTAAACTTTTGAGGATCTGAGCACTTCTTTCTTAAAAATTAAAACGTGCACTGTATGTGGCAAAGAACCAGAAGTTTATCCTCCGAGCGGACAAATCTGCAGCGGTGGCGTAGAAAAAATTGAGGATTGTATTCAAAGGGCCCCGACCAAATTTGGAGATTTCGACAGGAATATATACTGTAGATCTCTTATTTCTCCGTTCTCAGTTCCTGCATAGTTCATGCAATCTTGCAGTTAGAAATAGCCTTTTTATAAATGATCTATCTAACACACAAAACATTTTGAGCGATTTCTGGCACTCAAACTTTCCAACAAAATCGCATCCCCCCCCCCTCCCACCAAAACCCGCCACAAATTCCGCCACTGAACTGCGGTGCATGAGAAGTATGTTTCAGTATGGTAAGCATCTTGTTTTGCAGCCCCAACGACGGTCCTACAAAGCGAGATCACATCATTCGCAGCTATTCTTTCATATTTGAGACTTTCAATTTCATTGTCAAATGAAGTTATTAATAAAGTAGTAAACCTTGTGCACAAGTGATGCTGAAAGTGAATACCAAACTGCAACAGAATAGGAATCCTTCGGCTGACGCCATCGTGTCTTCCGTCTCCCTGGCTGCTGTGTTGACTTTCGTTTCATTTTATAAAACATCCGGTTGTTCTTCAAAATTATCTTCCGCTTCTCACCCACTGATCAGTGTTCTCATCCTCTTCCGCTCACAGCACGAAATCGAGGCAGGATGATAATGGCGATATGTGATAATGTCAGCCATCCTGTTACATAATCGAGTGAAATATTGCAATGGAAAAGTGGAAGTCAAAATTGTGGTAAGAACTATATCAGGAAGTTATGGAGTAAGTTAAACCACAATGGGTAGTGCTGAAAGCATCAATGAAAAGCTGAGCGCGATAAAATTAAATGAAGGCGAATCGGACAACGATGAGCAAGATCTTGATCAAGACAGGACAAGTTGCTGCTCTTCCCAAGATGTTTTAGCAACACAACCAAGAGCTGTAGCAGTCCATAGTCTCACTGAAAGGCCAGATAAGCTTTATAAGCAGCTTTCACAAACAGATGAGTGGAAAAATAACTATAAAGTTCTGGAAAAGCTGCCTCAACAGACACCAAAACCAAAGGGGCATGTTAGATTTGTCTGTATTTCTGACACGCACAATCGACATGATGATCTTACCTTGCCAGATGGTGATATATTGCTTCATGCTGGCGATTTTACGTGGAAGGGAACGCAGCAAGAAGTGGAAAATTTCTGCAAGTTTCTTGACTCTGTAAGAGCGAAGTACAAACACATTGTTGTGATTGCCGGCAATCATGAACTTTCTTTCGACGATATGGAAGGGGTGTGTTTTGGTTTGTTTAGAAAAAAATCTAATTGCAATAGAGGATCAGATCTCAAAGCCATGCTTAAGAAATATTGCATTTATTTGGAAGATGAAGAAACAGAATTAATGGGATTCAGGATATATGGCAGCCCTTGGTATGTACAATCTGGGGGAAAAGTCTTGGGTTGGGGCAGACACCCTTTGATGTAGAGTTGAAGTACGCACTCTTGGGTTGGGGCAGACACCCTTTGATGTAGAGTTGAAGTACACACTTAAAGTGAAAAAACCTTCTAACAGTGTTTGCTACCAAACTGGATTTCATGTTGCAAATGTGCAAGATCTTCTAGCAATAAGTGCATCTGAGCACTTACCAGTCTGCAGAGCATGGCAGAACTCGATGAGATCTTTTTGTGCAAGGTGAAAAATGGGGGATGCAAGGCATGCACATCTGATTCTCTTGGGTGCACCAAGCCGCTTTAGGTAGTATAAAACTCCAGGTGAACCTATATTACCCCTATACACCAGTGGCAGCGATGAGGGGTATTCAAGGTATTCATGAATACCTTTTTTTTTGCAAATATTTTAAATATTTTCTTGCACTGAAAATCTCTTTAAATTCCAAAAAACTCTTGAGTGCAACCATCAACATGACGAAGTTATGCATTTGGAAATGAGCCTTTGGTTCTTGGCTTTGTTTGAGTGAAAGGGGATGATTACTTGCTAATCCATCGAGAAAACATTTCTTCCGCGAAAACGACAGCTGTTGATATTGTGGATTATAAAGGCCCTGTCTGCCATGGTGTATTCGGACCTCATCCTGAATACTATATCTTTGTTTCTGAGCACGTTTGTGACATCGGCTCCTTGTGATCATCTGGCCTCACAACAATAACATTCCACACTGATGATATTCAGTTTTGACATTCTGATATTCAGTTCATGACATTCTGAATACCTTTTAATACCATAGGGAGGTTCTCTGTGTCTCTGCGCTGGGGAACAAATCTGTGCATGATGGATTGGGTTTTGCGGGAATGAATATTGTCAGGGGTGTCTCACAAAGCAATTCCCTGCGATTAATCAGAAAGGGTAAACTAGCCAGTCCGAATATGAAAGATATCAACGAGTAGTTTGTACTTCAGTTTTCAGAATTCGATGGTTGAAAATTGTTGAAAAATGTTTGGATCATACGCTCTTACTATGAACTATGAAATGTGCATATCATGATAATGATCCCTAATTCTTTAATTGGAAAGACTTCAACTATATTTGACAGCATTTCCTTCAGAAACAACCAGACTTTGGCGAACTCCAAGTGATGCACAAACTCCTAGTGTGAGAGGAATGAGATTACTGTCGGGCCATCGATTCAGATCGTATTCTCATTACCTTGCCTTTTGGTTGGCTTTTTATTGGCGGCAAGTTGCCACAATTCTGAATTGAAACATCATCTCAAAACGTAAACTCGCAGCCTTAAACCCGCAGCCCTTTCTCTCCTGACCTTGAAGGGACCCTGTGACGCTGCTTATTTTTTGGTTCAAGCTGTGGATCTCTTCTCTTTTAATCACGTGAATTTTTTTCAAGGTTGAGATGGAAACAGTTGTGTATCTTTCTATGCCAGTATATTACATTTCAAGTGTCCGCCACTGATTCAAATTGGTGAAAAATGCCTTTTTCTAGGGGCATCGCCCCACATCCCATATTTATTTAACTAGAGTTCACAATTATCATCGTGCTAAAAACCACATTTTTTGAACTGAATGCCTAAAAATTTTGGCTCTCAGCCGCCCCTGCTATACACGTACAATGCATGCATACAAGGCCTAATGCTTGCAGCTGCCACTCTTGTGTGTGCAGTTGCCACGCACTTCATACTAGGGCATTTAGACCTCTCAAGGCTTGTAAGCTATCTCACACAAATAGAGGCATGCTGTCTCAGGGGTTTTCTGTCAAGAGTTCTTTTGTCTTTGCAGCATGCAACCTCCTCTGTGAAGGTTCTTCAAGTGAAATATGCAGTCATGGTTTGCAATATGCAATTAAAAAAAGCATAGCTGACATTTTCAAGCAGTTTTGAAGTGCATACGTGATATTTGTTTTTAAGGCAACCATACCATCGAGGTTGGGCATTTAACTTACCAAGAGGTGATGCAATATTAGAAAAATGGGATAAAATACCTGCTGGTATTGATATTCTGATGACACATGGTCCTCCACTTGGTATGCTGTTATTCTTCTATATCTTTTGTAGTTCTTATCTCCTTCTTTATATTACTTCCTACTTATCTTTTTTCTTACTTTCTTTGTTTCTTGTTCTTGTTTTTCTCTTTTCTATTCTCTTACTTTCCTGCTCTTCTTCAATTTACTCCCAAACTTAATTTTCCTCATTTTTTTGTTTATCATCCATCTTTTTGCTCTCTCCACCTATTTTTCCTCTTTGTGTTACTATTCTGTTACTCTTTTAATCTTGTCAAATCTGCCTTTTCTTCTTTTTACATTTCTTCTTTTCTTTTTCTTCCTTTTCTGCTCTTGTTCGATTTACTCCCAAACGTAATTTTCTTCATTTTTTGTTTATCATCCCTCTTTTTGCTCTCTCCACCCTTTTTTCCTCTTTGTATTACTATTCTGTTACTCTTTTGATCTTGTCAAATCTACCTTTTTTTCCTTTTTACATTTCTCCTTTTCTTTTTCTTCTTTTGATTGATCCAATTTTAAAATAGAATAAAAGATTTTTCTGATTTAAAAATCTAAGTTTTCTTGTTCATTTTTCCACTGAATTAGAGATAAACAACCGTTAGATTTTATTGATAAACTTCTGTTGGTTTTAGGACATGGTGATGCAACTTTCATGACGCAGCATGTTGGTTGTGTTGAGCTCTTAACTACAATACAACAAAGAGTTAAACCTAAGTTGAATTTATTTGGACATATTCATGAAGGTATGACATACATTTTTATTCGAACTTCATGTATTTCTTTATTTAACTAACCATGTTATTGGCAAATGCCAGCAAGTATTATATGACAGCAAATCAAACAAAACAAGAACAAAACCTCAATCATACTTTGAGAAAATGCATGTCTGATTATGATGTATTGATTTATACAACATTTGTAGTAATAAAGATTACTGTTAACCGGTCTGCCAGAAATAATGCTGGATGCCACAGTTGTTGCAGAGCTACACTAAACTTAATGACAGAATGCGACAGGTTAATTGCGATAGTTGTTGCGTCAAGCTTCATGCTTGATCAAATCTACAGATGTCGCCTCAAACTGTCATGTTCTTTCAATAATTGTAGTATATAGTTAGCTTTCTGAGAGTATGATGATAAAGCAGGTATTATCTTAACTTAACCGGTCTGCCAGAAATAATGCTGGATGCCACAGTTGTTGCAGAGCTACACTAAACTTAATGACAGAATGCGACAGGTTAATTGCGATAGTTGTTGCGTCAAGCTTCATGCTTGATCAAATCTACAGATGTCGCCTCAAACTGTCATGTTCTTTCAATAATTGTAGTATATAGTTAGCTTTCTGAGAGTATGATGATAAAGCAGGTATTATCTTAACTTTTTCTTGGCTTGTCTGTAGAATTGTTTTGCGATATTGCCGCCAAAATGGACAAGCCAATAAAAGAAACAAAATTATATCATTTATGTAACAGTTCAGAATGAATTTCAAAGTACTGTAAAAGTTATTGAGTTTCATATTTGCAAGGGAGGAGAGATTCAGGCTAATAACATAGCTCTCGTACAGTTCAAATTTTAAATAAAACTGTGGATGAATTAACTGAGAACATTTACGAGCGAGTAGAATGAAAAAAAGTGGCAAGGCTAATGTCTTGAATAAGACGGAAAAGTCAAAAAAAAGGAGGAGTATATTTTCTTTCTCATTTTAGGTCATGGAATAACAACAGATGGGACAACAACATTTGTTAATGCTGCCATTTGCAATTTCAGATACCAACCAATCCAACCACCAATTATCATTGATTTACCTGAAAAAAGCAACTCATGATTTTTTAGGTGCTAGAGTAAATGTTTTCTACTTTCTTTCCCCGTCTAATTCTCTAGGAGCACCTTATCGGAAGCTCCTCTGCTAAGAGGCTAGACAAGTATAGCTTTATCTAACCTTGTTAGCAACTTGTTGCAGAAACCCAAGTTCAAGACCCATCCTGCCTTTATGTATAAACTTAACCTAACTTACGTAAAGTAAAGTATGTTGAATGTAAAATAAAACTTAACCACCTCTGAAAACTATTTCAAACCACGAAAAATTTACTAAGTAAGTGAGAAATGATTTTATCTCAAACTACAAAACTCTAACCTGCTATCGCTTATTAACTAATTTTGGTATGCTATGTATTTTCTATATTTTATTGCCGGTTTAAAGAGCTCAAAAGCTCAGGATGAGGGTAATTGCCTCTTTGAAGATTTCTGATTAAATAGAAAGAAAGTTTCTGACTCAGGACAAAGATAGCTGGTTTTGATAACTCTTGATTGATCAAGAAATATGAGGTGAATTCTTTAATACAAAGCAGTTATATGAAAATTAGATAGCTTGATTATTTGCTTGTGAAGCGATTGTATCTATTTCTATTTATTCATGAATAGTTAGCAATTAAAGAATTAATAATGTATTTTAAGGGAACTGTCATGCAGCGTGGAGCAGAAAGGGGGTAACACAGATTCTTCTTTATCACACACATGTTAGAAGGGAAAATCGCTCGCAATTAACATGAACCATATGTCTTTTGTAAAAAATTCCACTGATGTCTCCTTTTTGTACATAGCATTATCTGAAGTATCCCTCCAAGTCAGCTCAAATTGCCGCTATGTTATTTTGAAGGTGTACGTTTCTCATCACACTACATAAAGGGCAATGTGACCTATGCCTATTGCACTTGTGCTCTTCTTGCCATTATCCACATCGCAAAGCTTGGGAATGTTTTGACCTTTCTATCGACTTCTAAGGAGCACCAGCATAAACTTGATTGACCACGCCCAATCTTCAAAGCCTCCTCGCTCGAAAATATGCCCCGGCGTCCCTGGAATCTTATCAAGTTTGTGAAGGCAAACATACTAGCTATTGAAGGGCTGTGTAATTGAATTGAGTTGTTGCAAAGAGGTACGGAAACTGTTGTTGAATTTAAACCCCCATCTTTCCATACTTTATGACAGTTCCAGTTTGCAATAAAAGTAAATTGTATTTTATTTGCACAATTTGATATCTATTATAAATATTTTTGAATAATGACGTTTGTTTGATTTGATTCCGGGGATGATCGAAAAACGCAAAATTTTTTTTTTTTTTGGCAATATTGGACAGCCGTTATCAAATTGTTTCTGGGTATCAGAACTCGTTAAGCAATTCCAAATTGGCGGCACTTGAACTCTCTTGAAATGGAACTAACCATTTTCACTCACACGTCCATTAGCATTTAGCATTATTTTGCGGTGCTTTCAAAATTAAGATTTTCGACAGAATTAAGCAATGAATACCTACTTTCAAAAGTTACCTGTACCATTGATTCTTTTGAAAAGAAGAACGTTTTTCTAAGGTAAAGGAACTAATTTATGCAACAGCAGCACAAAGTTGCGCATTTTCTCAGGATGGAAAAACACAGACGCCGTAAGATTAAAAAATTATCTAGAGAGCAATTTTAAGTCACTTTTATGGATAAAATTGTCTTATTGAAGGTCTAGCATAATTCATCAAGTTGTAAAATAAGTCGTTTCCACCCCCTCCCCCCATAAACTGACAATGCTTCAATGTTGCCCCTATTCACGTAATGTTTAGCGCAATCATACCCTACGCTACCAGTATTGAAAGTGGGTGTTTTGGCTAGTTGTTACCCTCTCTCCCTTGGCTAATTTTGACAAAATAAGGTTCATATAATTGTCTTTTATAGCTTGATATTATGGTCCTCTTTCATATGTTTACACCTTGTTCTTTCTACTTTCAATAAAAAGAGCCTTTGACGTGCAAAAGATGGCTTTGTTTTGATTTGTTTGATGTGGTAACTTGTCGTTTGATGAGTCTGTGAATTGGCCAAAGGGTTATCCCCCTAGGCCGATTGCAAAGCCCAGACAAGACCGATAAGTACTAAGTTATTCAACATATTTATATCCAAAAAACAAGTCTCAGACAGTAAATGTGGGATTTTTTACGAAACGCATACACTGTGCATCTAGAATGTACAGCGATGTAAACAGATCTAGCCATTTGAACAATTGAATAGTTTTGTAGTAGAAGCGATAGATTATTGTCAATTCTGTTGAAATGTGTGACTTGAGTGTAACTATGGCTTTAAAATTTTTTGCACAACTGGCCCATTACATTTAATAATTTTATTAAAACCAAGAAATTGACGCCCCACCTGCACCAACGTCTTCTTCAAATGGTGAAAGTAACACGAAATACATTTTGGAAATGTATGTGTATCCAACATGAAATGGCCCCATGTATAGCAAGAAGTTTTCATTTCAGCCAAAAAATTGTAGTACGATGTTGAAATTGGTTATTTCATTCTGCAAATCCAAACAACTTCTATTCAATTATCTTCTTGATTACTTATTATTTGATTTTTTTAATTCTAAGATTCATTCGCACGAAATAAACCCAAGTTGGTGACGATCGACCCGCATAAGATTTGGCCAGATGGAAATCACCAGATGCAACCATTCGAAGAATTAATGGGAATGAAGATTTTGTGAATGGAAAGGTATGCAGACCTCACCTTACACCAAGAAATGCAAATCAGAGGGTTATGATGGGGTGGTGTAGCAGTAGTGTAGCAAGAGGGCAAGAGGGAAAAATTTGCCTCCCCCCCCCCCCTCCATGTGGTAACAGAAGTTTGATATTTGATGTAAGCACAAATATTTAAGACCCTGAAAGTTTTCCCATTGGCAACCCACTGCACCACTTATTTATATGTGATTCACTAATTATACAATGAGAATGATATCTTAAAAAATGAAACTTGAACTTGATATCATTTGATGATTTAATTTTGCATTTAAGACAATTTACTTTGGCAAGGACAAACCATTTGTGGTGAATTTTTAAACGATTTGAACATTGTGCAAGTTTCATGTGAGTTTAGATTTACCACAATTTTTTGTTAATTTCTCGATTTCTCCCTATATTCAACGGACAAAAACTGAACCCCTTCACTCTCTGTGATAACACAATCATGTAGAAGGAACTGATGGGTTTTGTCAGCCATTATTTAGCAAGCTATGTTTTGCTGATATAGCTTCTCAGGTTTTGTAAGATAAGTAGCAATCAGGGCATTTTAAAGCGTTCTTTAAAATGGAAATCTTAAAATTGTCCGAGGACCATGCCAATCTTTAGGGCGCAACCAATTTGTATGCTCTTCACCCACCCCTCTACCCTCAAACAAAAATTTCTAGTATCAGGGAGCAAGCATATGGCACAGTTTGACAGGAAATAGAATAAATGATGAAGTTTTCAAACTGCCCGCAAATTTCTGACTTCAGTTTGCTAAGTGGGCGTGTCTAGGTGTGGCAGGTACATTCCTTGAATTTATGATTATTATGACCAGGGAGAAGCTTCTGGATGCTCTCGACCCAGACCCTTGAGCACATGAACGCAGAAGGGCCTAAGCATTTTGAAGCCGCCAGTGCAGGTGTGACCAGAAAAGTTGGAGAAATTATTTTTAAAACAAGGTGCAAACATGGCTATGTCAATACCAAAAACGGTTTTACAAAGTATGATGAAGGATGGTGCTAAGGTATGCGGTCTAGGTCGTTTAGTTGTAGAAATATACGAAAAGTCGTACATTGTTTCTTCCATATATTTTATTAGAAACTCAAGTAAAGGTTGGTTGAGAAGTATGGTTCCTGAACGTTTAGGCCTGTTTTGAAGACATTTCTTGAGAACATTGCAGAAATATTTTCAAAGTATAGAACTAATAAGCTTAACGGAAGAAGGGGAATGTAGTGCAAGGCCTCAGCTTGCAGCTTGCTTTTTCAGCTTCGCTTCTCTGTATACGGTCATAGGAGCTCTATAGTTAGTATTTGCATTGTTCTGCTTTTTTATATAGGAAAAGTTTCTTTAAATCTCACAAGTTGTGTTGTTTGTGTACAACTTGCCTACTAGGCGTGTACTTAATCCTGTTTTGTTTCTCTTGCATCTAAATGGTGAGGCCTTTGTGTACAGGTTTTTAGTTATGATGAAGCTTCTTTTAGATATAAAAAAGATATAAAACCCAATTTATACAGAACTTTTGATACACATTTCTCAATGTAAAGATTTATCTATTTAGAAATGAGTTGATTATTCTTTCAGCACTTCAGTGGTCTTGATGAAGCAATATACAGAAATTTAGATGCATGTAAACAGCTGACTGAAATAACCAGATCCTCGTATGGTCCAAATGGTTTGTAATACTTTGAATGCTACATCCAAGCCAGTTTGCAGGGTATGCCAGATCTTGACAAAGATCTTGGGTGCGCCAACAGTCTTGCACCTCAGGTGTGGTTGTGCAGAAACCATACAAAAATCGTAAGGTGTGCCACTACACTATGGGTACCATTGCACAAGCATAAATAATTTGAGGGGCACCCATGTGCGCTATTTTTGATTATTTAGGAATAATCTTGGGTGCGCCATTGCCATACTCTGCATTCTGGCATCCAAGACTATAGGTAAAGAAAACATATTGGGATATTGGACCCAAAAAATATTTGGAAATAGGGAGAAAAATTGAAAAAGGAGGAATTATCTAGAAAGAACTAATAGTCTTTATTAACTACAAATCTGTAAAAAGTATGAGAGAACAAAACTTGAGATTAGTAAAGAATTTTTACACTGATAGCTAGCAGTACAATAAATAGCTGCTTGAAAGAATGCAATAAATCAATCCTAAAAAAAACTATCAATTTGCAATTGCCATGCAAAATTTTATGAAATCTTGGTGAGGGCGCACAGGTCACAAAGATGCTTCTATCTTGTCTGCACATATAGCAAAGTTTTTAAGCTGGAGTAAAAACAAAGTTGTAACATTTAACCAGTGGCAGGCACTTAACCAAATATTTGGGGGGGGAAGCCAATTTTTTTGGTAGGATAATATCATACATTTCTATTGTTTTATACCAAAAGACTTTTGTCATCCAAAATATTGGCCACCATTCCTCTCAGCCCCAAAGGGTTTGCCACTGCATTTAACCCATACCTTTTTGTTTAATCTGTTGAGCTAACATTGAGAACTGATTTTGATGATGTGCCTGCTCAATGGTTTAATGAAGTTATGCATGAGAGCCAGTGTTTTTTATATAGGTTTAGTGTGACATGCTACAAATCTTCATTCTGAGTTTTGATAACATTTGTGTGTCCAAATGTCTATTGTGGAGGAACCAGTTCTGTTTATTGCTCTTTAATGGGAAATGCTGAAAAAGAAGATACAATTGAAATTGCTAGCTATTCAACAAAACTCAAATCAGTCATTTGTTGCATGCTGGTTCCCCAGAAAACTCTGTGTAATATAGTAGTGAAAGATACATAAATATATTACATTACTTTTATATTACTAAAATATATTAACATTTTATTTTATAGGCATGAACAAAATGATCATAAATCATCTTGAAAAATTATTTGTTACCAATGATGCTGCAACAGTGATTAAGGAACTGGAGGTAAGTTGTTTCTTATTGTCTAAATTTGTTGCTCTAATGGTCTCCTTGCACCCAAGATTATGTAACTGCTTCCTTCTTGGCATGGGAAGCCTCTAAAGAAAGATTAATTTTTGTTTTTTATGTCTCTTGTGAACCATTTAGATTGAAAAGTAAGATAACATCATGCTTTCACCTTTATTATACTCAATAGAAATTATAGATAGTAGAATTTTAGAATGTTAACATGTAGATAAACAGAAAGAACTGCCTAATATAAATAGTGTTAAAATCAAACTTAGAAATTTGAGGAGTTCTTCTACAATTTCTAGGGTCTGTAATCCATTACCTACCATTCAGATAATAAAAGTACGGAGGTGTTAATAATACTGTCCGGTCTATGCACTCTCCATGCAAATTTCAAGCTAAGTATGATTCCTTGATTGTTTGAAAACTTGAATGTTTTTTTTCAAGGTTCAACATCCAGCTGCAAAGATGATCGTCATGGCTGCCAATATGCAAGAACAAGAGGTGAAATAGCATTTTTATTTTTTCTAAAATAGTTACACAAGACAGTTGGATTTACCAAGATGTGAATTTGTACTTGTCATGTGTTTTTAATTTCAGTTTGTTAATTTGATTCAGGTCCATGAAACTAGTTTCATAGCATAGACTAAATGATTATGAAGTTAAAAGGTGTAGGGTTATAGTTTGGTGTTGGCTAGAGGCAGTGGCGTGGCCACAAGTATCCCAGAGGCTGTTTTTCCAATTCTTGTATATCCATTGAGAAAAATTTGGGGGAGGGGTAAGGTATTGTGAGTCATGAAACAACAACAACAACAAAGAAAATGAAACAAACATTATGTGACGTCACATGGCAATGGGGCAGTCTTTATGACGCCAATTGAGCTGCTAAAGAGCGTTGTCGTGAAAATTTCTTCTTAAGGGCGTGGCTCGGACCCTTTTACATACTTGTCCAGACCATTTTGTCTGGTGACGCCATTGGCCAAAGGTTACTTTACTTACTTAGCACTTTCCCCAAGTCACTACGTGTAATCACATTTAGCATGGTGCAGTAATAGACTGCTAGTGGCCAAAATAACAGACAATGTACCAATTTTTACTCCTGGCTAGGTAGAGGCACAATTTTGTATCAACACTTTGCCCAATGGGGCCACCCTAGGGTGGGGTTTTGAACAAGCCATGTTTAGATCACTAGACCCAAACCTTAACGACTACACCACAGAGACCACAAATTATGTGATGATTTTGTTATTTTTAGGCTGGTGATGGGACTAATTTTGTTCTAATATTTGCTGGTGCATTGTTACAGGAAGCAGAGAAACTTCTACGTATGGTAAGGATATTGAGGTCTTGTTATGACTGTAGATAAAGAAGCATACACAAGATACAGGGGTTACCTTCTGCTCTTCTGCATGCAATAATGGATGGCCCTTACTAATGTACCTAGCCAACTCTGATTCAGTATAGCTTGACTACCTCATGATGTGCAAATGCTGAGGACCATTCAATTTTTATTAAAGAAATGGTGAGCTTAACTGCAACTTAACTCATCATCCCCCCTTCTGATATCTATGTACCTCTATGCAACATTGGCTTCAATAGTTACCTGCGTGTGAGTTCCAAATGGCTCCAGGAGGCAATGCGCTAATCAACTGTTTAGGTTGAAAATAAGTTCCTCGTCATTTTGTTTAAGTGCATTCTAGCTTGATGATAAATTTAAACTGCTGATAAGATTTTTTGAATTAAATCTTCACATCTTTGTATTTTCTGTTTAATTTGAAAGCATCTATCATTATAACACTTATCGCATAAAATATTTACAGTTTTATTTTTCACCTTGATTATTCAATTTCTGCAGGGTTTGTCACCTTCTGAAATTGTTGATGGTTATGATCTTGCCACTAAAAAGGCACTTGAGATTTTACCAAGTAAGTCTAAAGCTTAAAGTATCAAATTTCGACATAATGAAATGCGGTCACCATTATTAATAGAAAAATGCTTTTTTGTGGTCGTTTTCTATCATTACCATGAAGCGGCTACATGGGGTTTTTATTTTAAAAATCTTGGTTGGAGTCAAGTCTGTTAAAAGAATTATATGAAGAGTCAGTCTGTCAAGTCTATAAGGGGGTCCTTGCAGTCAGTAGATTGCATGATCTGACAATACAGTGAACCATTTTTGAATGGGTACCACTAAGCCATTGTATCCAAGTGCTCATTCGTAGCCTCTGCATTTGTGGCCTCTTATTAATCTTATTGCAACTGTAGTTTATGCATGTAAATTTAATTTCCAAAGGCCTATTCTAGATAACTTTGGTATATTCTAACTATTTTGCTGCCCTTGGTATCACAGTTTTTGTAAAATAGTTTGAGTAAAGTGTCATGTAAATCATTTGACCGAATGTTAAAAAGGTTTGGAATTGCCACAAGCTAATACATCCTTCTTATTTTTAGCTCATCATGTGAACTAAACCCTTAGATATTAAAATCAGATGCCTGTTTGATATAAGAAACTTTAGGACTCATTGCACTACTCAGCTCACTTTTCATCCCCCTTGACATTTTTGCATCCTACATCTTGCCATATACCATTTAAAAACACAGTCAATTTTTTGAAAAGACACTTTTCTCGTTTGCATTTATTAATATACTATACTCTGAAGAAGACTTTTATACTGGGGGCAAAATATAAGTGACATAATATATAAATATATATAAAGTTGTTATCTGCTCGTATTTGCTTCTTATTCATGGTGCCTATTTGTCATATTTGCGTTGTTCCTAATATCCGACCCCCCAAGCTATTATATAGCCTGTTAAACGCATCTCTTGCTAGGCCACTCGGCAATTTTTTTGATTTGGCACATTTTGATTTCAGACCTCGTTTGTAACACTGCGAAGGAGCTCAGGGATGTGAACGAAGTTGCCAAGTTCTTGAAGCCTACAATAGCTAGCAAACAAGTAAGTCATTGTATATCTTAACATCTGTTTTGACTTGATTGGCTTTAGTTGATTAACTGCTAATGGCATGCCTGTATAAAATTGCATAGCTGCAACTACACGTTGGATCAAGTATCATTCCTGTGTTGTTGTAATTATAAAGTATAGTAGTGTAGAATGTTATCAATTTTTGTTGATCAAAGATTGATTAAAGTTTATTGACGGTTTATGAATATTAATGATTACGATAAATATTCTTTGTGCGACGGAAAACGTAGGCTTACCTAGACTCAAAATGTAAAAATTTGTTAAAATTCAGTTATGAGATAAAAGGGATTGGAGAACTTAACAGTTTCTGCAAGGAAAAATAGAAGTTAGGAGTCGAAGTAGGCAGCAAAAAAGCCATATTTGGAAGTCTGAGAAAATGGATAATGTCCCAAGTATTAAAAATGAGAAAAATCCGGCATCCAGACAAAAATTGCTGAAAAGAACAAGAGGAAGGAAGCAGTGGGGAACCATGATCACCTACGTCCTTGCTGCATATGGCACTGAGAGAAAGAGGGAGGGACAAAATGTACACGCAATTACGTTATGGCCTGGGCTTTTAAACTTCTATCTGCCTACTATGTACTTTAATCATCTCTAATTGCATATTAATATCTTAACCATCCAAAAGATGCCTAAGTAAGGCAATTTTTTCCTTTCATTCTTGTTTAAGTAACTTGATTTTTTTTTTAGTATGGAAATGAGGACTTTCTGTCAGAGTTAATAGCAAAGGCTTGTGGTAAGGATTGTCTTTTGTAATTCGATTTTCTGATTAAGTGATGATATGTAACGTTGTCCAGAGATACTTGGTCAGATCTCGCCCCAACCCCCTTCTACCAGCAGACTTTTATTTTCTAATTACGAGAATATTTCATTTCAGTAACCATCCACAGGCAAGACGGTAGCTTCAACGTAGATAATGTTAGAGTAGCGAAAATTCTTGGATCTGGAATGCATGCCTCTGATATTATAAGGGGAATGGTTTTCCAACGAGAAGCTGAGGGAGATATTCGCAAAGTAGACAACGCTAAAATAGCAATGTTCTCATGTGCACTTGATTCAGCCACCACAGAAACAAAGGTATGTTTCATTCTCATATTTTTGTGCGTTCAAGTTTCTGTGCAGCGATTCTTTGCATTACAAAACTTTTGCAATGTTACAGAATCTTTTTGTCCGCTCCTGTTTTTAATGAGGAAGAAATCCGCGGAAAGAGAACGAAAAGTTTCACACCTTGTAACTCTGGTCTTAAATAGTAGATAATCCTTTTTTGTATAAGAAGATACTCAGGTCCTTGAAAAGTTGTGGAAGTTTATAACTGAGTATTTCCAATCTAAGAAAGTAAGTTAACTATGTGTTGACAAATGCCACCTACTACTAGCTCTCATCAACAAAGGTGAATTAAAATCACATACAACCGATAACCTTTTATTAACAATAATAACTTGAAATTACATAAGACTGCTTGGAATAGACGGTGGATATAGGGATTATACGAAAAATGAATAGATTGATGGAGACATGAATCTATAAAAAAGGTTGTATAAATATTACTTAAGAAATTCTTGTATATAAAGACGAAGTAAACAAAATGAAGAGTTAAGTCCTACTCTGAGAGGAACTCAACTATTCTCTGAGGCTGCTTGCTGGAAACGATAAAGAGGACGTGTCTCAGATTCCGATTAAGAACACGGCACAGGCACAATTCTAATTAGGCATGTAAGTCGAGCTATTGCGAGATAACTGGAAGGTCTTCTCTAAAAGGGGCTCATAGCTATACCCTGGCAGTTATTCAGCCTGAATGTCAAGTTATGCGTATATTCATCTAGGTATCTATATGTGTATATGTGCAGTTTCGCTGTGCTAAATTATGAAAATAGTTAACAAAGAAATACTCTCTTTTTTTATAGGGAACGGTCCTAATTAAGTCAGCAGAAGAGCTGAAGAATTTCAGCAAAGGCGAAGAAGATTTATTAGAAGCAGTAAGTTGAATTGTGGAAAGTGGATTTTTTCATTGTGATGCAGCCATGGTAGAAACAAAGCATTCACTTTTGAGAAAGTTAAACGCAGTTCTTCTCAATTTTCGTTGGTTAAAGAAGTTCAAATCTCAGAAATGTTATGTCATCGTTCTTTCGAATTTATTGCAAAAGAATCCTGTTCTGATGTGATGTGAATAACTTCGATGACAAAGAATGCATCTGAGTTTTTTATGTAAACATACTCTTCTTACGGTGATTGGTTTTCAAAATTGTGGCAATTTCGATTTGGAACAGAACGATCTTTATTTTTGAAGCCCATAAACATGGAAGTTACTTCTAACCCTTGTACTTAAAACACGAATCAGTGTCGGTGCCAGTCTCCCGTCTTTCCATTTTTCATTTTACCTTTTTTAAAGAAAAAGGAAAATTTCGATCTACAAAGATTTCATTTGCTTCTTCCATTTTAAAAATAACTTGTTTGTGATTTGGTATCTCCAAATAAATAGATTTTAGTTTTTTGTTGGTTGCTCTTTATAACTGCTGGAGGAACCATTACATAAACTGATTTTTATCTTTGAAGAACGTTTTGCCTCTTTTCCAAGGTTACATGTATGAAAGTTGCGTTTAACAGCGGATTTAACTAAAAATCTTCATGCAGTTACAAAGTCAAACTCTAATGGAAACGTAGGTTCGAAAGACCTCAACGTGCCGCAAATTCGTCTTTTTTGTTGCTTCCGTCCTCTTCATAGTATGTAGGTTTCAGTAACAACTGTTAGTATCAAGTTAATGCAAAAGATGTGGTTTACAAATTATTTTGTCTTGCTTCACAGCAAATTCGTGGTATCGCCGAAACTGGTGTTAATATGATTGCTTGCGGCGGAAAAGTAGCAGATATGGCTCAGCATTTTTGCAACAAATACAAAATTATGATTCTAAGGTGACGATAATAATTGTTTAACATTCTTGTTTAATTGGTTCCCAACGTGATGGCGAAGCTGCTTAATCTTGTACTTTTAGTTGCTAGAGAGAAGGGTGTTAACCATCCCATCCAAAGAAAACTATATGCTTTTTAGCAGGTTCACAATGAGACGTGTGCCGTTGATAAAAATATGAATAATGATTTATATATTGGTAATTAAACTATACTCCAAACAGTGGCGGATCCTTGGGAGGGGGGGGGAAGGGGGGCGATGGCCCGCAATATTTTGGAAGACAATAGTCTTTTGTTCTAAAACAATAGAAATGTGTGATGTCATCTTTTAAAAACAATAGGCTTGCCCCCTTTAATATTTGGCCAAGTGTCCGCCACTGATTCCAAACAATGTGATATATGAGTTTTTTTATTCGTACACCATTGACTTTAGCAACCGTATTAACAAAGCAAGTCTACATTGTGAGCTGTCCTTGTTGCCCCATTCCAATTATCATCCACCAATTATCATGGAATGAATGCAACTCTCTTCACCCATTCATTCTTCATAATTGCTAGATTGATGTCAAAATTCGATTTGAGACGACTTGCACGAGCTGTACAAGCTACGATCTTACCAAAAATCGTAAGTATTTTGATTAAGTTTAAATTATATTCAGATTAAATTTTTTCATTCAATATTATATAGAGACAGTCTCCTTAGCATATTACAATATGAAACATTGTTTTGGAAAGACTACAGTTTTTAGAATAAAAACCTACAGCTCTATAAAACGCAATATTTGCTGCTGTTCTACAAGTATAGTTAAGAACTTAGGTCTTAAGTTACTTTTTGATATGACTAAGTGCCAATAGCTTACCATTATCTACAACTTAAGCATTGTTTTACGATAATCATTTACGAAGTAAAGTAATAACAAGAGAAGGGAGACTAACATAGCCAGGATATCTCATGCGTTTGCATCCAGAAACACAAGCATGGAAAACCCTCAAAGAATATCTCAAGAAAGTAAAACGGCCACAAGGAAGTCCAACGACGACCTTGATGCAGACAGTAAGGCAAGATTTAGCCAGCATCGGAATTAAACTGGATCGCTCAAAAGAATCACAAATATTGAATAAATTGTCTGAACTGACACAAGATAGAAAGAACTGGCGTGACATTGTGAGATGCGTCGTGCAGTATTAAATACATGTAACGTTTTAGTAGTTTTAGTAATAGTTTACTTTTAAGCTACGATACTTTGATTTATACTTCTACTAGTAAATTTATACGCAAAGAATTCTCCCCTAGGCTATCCCAACGGCGCAAGAAATAGGACACTGTGATCACGTGGCAGCCGCCGAAATCGGAGATAAACCTGTGACAGTTTTTCGCCAAGGTAACTAAGCGTGTTTTTGTAGTCGAATTTTATTCAACGTTTTACTCCAAAAAGAACGTAATGCTTGGGTATCAAGATTTTCTAAGACGGAGAGAAAATGTCAGAAGTTCTGAACAAACCGATCCTGCAAAGGACGTATAAGATGGAAAGTTAAAATTTAACTTGATATTTTGTTGTAAATTCTATTTTTTTATCGTGATGTAAGTAGCTGCATCTTTAAGGATTTGAACGCACCATTCTGCTAATTTTTATGGCACCTATTTCCTTATTACTGACGACTATGGACGATTAAGAGCTGTTAAAGAATTTAAAGCGTTCAAAATAGCAAGTGAATTGCAAAATTTCACCTTTTAATATAAGCTACAATTCGTTCTTAAACGTACGTAGAGCCTTGCTTAAAACTCCAAAACATTTTCTGGAATAATTCGGATTGTCATTCCCCCGTCTGCTGTAGAGTTTTCAAATCCAATACAACAGTCGCCAGCGACGGAAACTGTCTTACCAGGGGGGATTCAACAAGCCCTCTCTCATAACATGATCAAATTTACTCTCTGCTGCTATTTTGTTGCATTTTGCAATGTTTGTCCACATGGGATAACTTTTACTTTTACAGAGCGAGAGGAGACTGCAGTTGTGACGATTGTTGTTAGGGGGTCAACTCAGAATATCCTTGATGATATTGAAAGATCAATTGATGATGCTGTAAATACCTTCAAGGCATTAACAAGAGATGCAAGATTATTACCCGGTGCAGCTGCAACTGAAATAGAACTAGCACATCAACTGCAGAAATATAGCCAGGTAACATTTATTCTCTTGTAAAATCCACTAAAATTGGTTTTTTGCTCCATCGCATCCAATTTGGAAGCAATTTTAAAGTCTATTTTGGCGCTTTGCAAAGATCTGCAATATTATCAAGCTATCTTCCTTAAATGCCTATTTTTGTGCGATGTTTTATGGGTTTTTAGCCTCTTTCATCTTTTTTTCATTCGTTTAATTTCATAAACTCTTACAATAGCTCCTTTCATTACATCGAAGAAACCCTTTAGAAAACAAGCTCTCAAGACTTAAGTATTACTCCACGCCCTATATCCTGTGTTCAAAGATAACTATTAGACATTATCATTAGCCTACAGTATATATCATTCATTCTTATAAATATTTTTTATATTTTCATCACATAACTTTGTTCTTTGGTTTTTGCCTGGTGCATGTGACATGCTGACCTTTGAAGGCCTCTGATCGGCGAAATCTGGAGGTTACTCCCTCAGGTCTTCTCCGAAATGTTTTTTAGAGTGCTGGGTTGGAGAGAAGCTCAAGAGATAGGAGAGTATTGGGTGGGGCTGCTCCCATTATGAGGTAAACAGTGATAACGATACACAGATGGGTGGCTCCTTCAGGGAGAAAAAAGTTGGAGTTGATCCCTGTTACTTTTAAGAAGTGGATTGGTTATTATTGGAAATATAACTCAGCATCCTTTATGTTTCTATGCAGACCCTACCAGGCTTGGAACAATATGCCGTGAAAAAGTACGCCGAAGCTTTCGAAGTTTTCCCTCGTGCTTTAGCGGGAAGTTCAGGAGTAAAAGAACGAGAATTAATCTCAAATTTATACGCAGCCCACAATGCTGGGGAGAAGACGATTGGCTTCGACATTGAGGTGAGAGTGTGCAAGTTTTTGTAGGTTTTGTAGAATCTATGTTGAAATCTATCAGAAATTTATGCTCCTTCAATGCGACATTAAAAATGAACGCCTCTGTTGTCTTAATGCATACTGGCATGTCCACAAGTTCTTGCGCGCTCAATTTTACTTCCCGGCAGACATCTGCAAAGAAATACACCTTTGCTCTTGTTGTTAATCTCTTAAAGAGAATGTGCAATTTAATTTTTTCAATAAAACATTTATGACGTAAATTCGGTACTTTCCAGTTCTTAGTTTTTGCAAGTAAAGTCAATTAGGAAAGTTATATAATGGGTGCTGCAAGGAAAATAATGCATGTATTGAACAATCCCCGCTGCTTTATCGTTTTAGGCCGAGGCTGCAAACACACTGGATGCATCCGAGGCTGGTATACTTGATTCGTTCTTAGTGAAACACTGGGCAATCAAATTTGCTTCCAATGCAGCCATGACGGTTCTTAAAGTTGATCAGGTGGGATAATTTATCATATATTAAGTATTGAATATACATGCCTGTTAAATCTTCATGAGCTACCTCTTTACCCCCCGATTTTTATATAGCTGTACAGTAGCAAAAGTGTCTGATCAGGTTGTAAGGGGGTAAAAGAATTGGGAATGTTGGAGCGAAAAATCTTTATAGATATTTAAAAGCAGGCGTACCCATATATTTAAGGTATTAGTCTCAACCTTTTAAAAAGCAACCTATTCCTGATAAGAGTCATTGGGCCAAATGACCCCCTTCGATGAAAGGGTTGATTTTCAATATTCTTGCACTAGTTTTGTTATGCTGTTAGTTTCGTTCAAAGCTTACAAGACTGATCTGCAATTGTGAAGTAGCAATAAAAAGGAGCCTGGAGAAAATTACATGAACGTTGGGTGAACTATCACCGAAGACGTTTGATAGCAAATGAAGCAATAGCCTTGTACTTGCAAGACTAAAACTAGATTGAAAAACAAATGAAACATAATCATCATTGAATACTTTTTGCAGATTATCATGGCGAAAGAAGCTGGTGGACCAAAACCGAAAGAAAACAAAGACTGGGATGAAGATTAAACTGTTTTGTTAGCTAAAAAACATCGAAATTGAAGCGTCAAATCTGCTAGGCTACAACCCACACACACGTGTCACACAGATAGCCGTTTTTGTCAAAGGTGACTTGAAACTCGCCTGGCAATGAACATTGCCAGTTGTTCTTGAAGAAAGTTTCGTTAGTTATGATCGGAAGATTACAAAATTTACAGCCGTCTTTCTATGTTTGTTGCCTTTACAATAAGCACGTTTTATCAGACTGCAAGGGGGTGTTTGAAGTGATGATGTTGACACAAAGACGCCATACAAATGCATTTTATGCAGGTGTGGCCTAGAATGGACAGATTAGCCCCCCCCCCTGAGAAATTAGCAATTCATAGTTGAAGTCATTGGGTTATATGGTCTTGTAGGGGGCTATTGCTGTTACGTCCCAAACAGGGAAATACCAGGGGCATAACTGGGGCATAACAGGGGCAATAGACTCCATTATCAAACAGTGTAATTATAAAAGAAGTGCGCGAAGTAGAGATAACATTAAAGCAGTAATGAGACAACTAATGTTTTTGCATCACAGCCCTAGAATGATTCATGTAGAGGCCTCAAACACTGATCAGTGGGTGGTAAAAAGAAAAGTCAACAATTTTAAGAATTCTGCCAAGGAATTGATGCCAAACAAACTTTCAATGAAAGGTGTATCTTTTAAATACCTACAGCTGTGCATTATCATTTATTTTGGTTGAGTGAAGTGGTCTTATTTCGACATAGGTCAGGGGGGTTTACAATTACTCCCGTGCCTTTTTACCCCAATTTGTTGCCGCCACTGGCACCCTTGTTATAGGGAAAGGGTAGCGCCTGCAAATCCGAATACCGCCGAGACATCAGCATTGTGAAAAAAGACAGGCTTTCCTGAGAAGGTCAATAGCCGCCAAATTTCTTCTCCGCAGCTCTGACAGAAACGGGAGCGTCATAAAGAGACGAGAGAGGGGGGGGGGTCGCCGAAAGATTTTCGAGGCCCTGGAGCAAAACTGCTAAATGAGCCCCCTGCCCTTGAGGCGCGCAGAAGGGGCAAAAAGCAAGGGAACCTGGGAGTACTTTTAGAACCTTGTAAGCTGCTCCCTGAGAGAAGTTATTTAAAAACATCTAAAGGTTATAAAAATAGCAATATTAGATTAAGAGGGCCACCAAATTGCCCTCTCTCGGCGGCTATGGGGAGAGATGGATTGAGAGAAGGGAGGAATCATATTATATAGAGCAACTAAATGTGCAGCAAAAAACAACAGGGTCGTTGAGAAATTTCTTCACAATGTGGACATAAGTGTCTATAAGTTAGAGTTGCAAAGTACTAGGGTTAAAATTTCAAATACATGATTGTATTTTTTCTACGCGATGTAAATAAGAATAATTTTTAAATAAGCGAAATAAATTAAAATAAGAATTAGAATCACCTAGAAATTCTGCAACATGTTAAAGAAAAATCTAGCTACGATCGGTTTTGTCAGGAAAGCAATTTTCAACATTTCTACTATTTCTTGATAATCGTTTTTTTGGCGATTTGTTGAAAAAGATTTTTAATGTCGGTATGTTGAAACTGCAAGCCTTTCCTTTCAAAGAACTTACTGACAGTAGTATAGCCAGGGGGGACAAGGGGACGGGCCAGCGGGCGGTCCCAATGGGTAAAAGTTTATTTATTTCTATACTCTATGTATTCCCTCGATAAATAATTGAAAATAAATGAATGAAATGAAAAAATAACAAAATGAAGAATATCTAAGCTGGGGTCAGAGGTAACAAACAGCCCCAAATGTCCCATTTTGAAGCTCCCAAGTCCCCTTGGCACCCCATTGGCACCCTTGGTGGATGCATTCTTGGCACCTTCCCAAGCTCTCACATCTTTGGCAAGATTTGGGTTTAGTTTAGGAAAGATATAGCTAAGCTCTAGTTTCTACGAATCGTTCGCATTACCCTTACGTTGGAGCACTGATATCAAAGCCATTCAACTTTACCGTTCTTACCCAATCGAACTTTACCGCTTGCAAACAGTTCCATTGCTTTCGGAAATGCCTTATGTTCAACTGTTTTCACGCGTTCTTGAAGTGCTTCTACAGTGTCATGTGCAAGAACTGGCACAGCCTCTTGAACTATTATGCCACCAGCATCAACCTCTTCCTGCACAAAACAATTTACAATATTTTACAATGATAAATTATAATTTTACCAGAGTTATTAATAGTTAAGTATCCTCCCTTGGGACAGGTAAGGTTTGAGTTGAAAGAAACATGAGTAGAATAGCATTTACCTCAACAAAATGGACGGTGCACCCTGACAGACGGACACCTGCTTCCAGAACTTGTTCGTGCGCATTTATTCCTTTGAAAGACGGCAGCAAGGATGGATGGACGTTCAACAACCTACCATGCCATTTTCGCACGAATTCACCGCTGAGTATTCTCATGAAACCAGCCAAACAAACAAGTTGAATTCCTTCTTCTTCCAGAGCAGCACTCACTGCCATGTCAAACTGAACACGTGACGAGAAGCTTTTATGGTTAATGACCTAAGAATGAGGCAAAAAGACCTTAGGAAGACACTGATCATAATTGATCTAAGTTGCCTAAAAGCTTTAAAATATTCTACCTTTGCATTGGAATTAAGTTTTATTCAAGATCCTGATTAAACATCTTTCTTTCTTTCTTTCTTTCTTTCTTTCTTTCTTTCTTTCTTTCTTTCTTTCTTTCTTTCTTTCTTTCTTTCTTTCTTTCTTTCTTTCTTTCTTTCTTCTTTCTTTCTTTCTTTCTTTCTTTCTTTCTTTCTTTCTTTCTTTCTTTCTTTCTTTCTTTCTTTCTTTCTTTCTTTCTTTCTTTCTTTCATTCTTTCTTTCATTCTTTCTTTCTCGCTGTCAGCAACATTTCCCTTTGTGAGTAGCCTACTTTGCCACAAAGTGACAACTTATCTGCAGACCAAAGCACGAAGAGTCATGCGTAAAAGGTACATGCGCTTACACGATTCTTGACTAAATCTTCACTTTTTAATAATCTCACACGCCGATTGTGCAAAAATAAAAGTTGCGATGAAAGAAAGAAAGAAAAATGTGTTTAAAACCAAACCTTGCATTTGATTCCAGCTTTTGCTGCCCTTTCCAATCCTTTGACGCCCGGTACATTTGAGATCACCAAACGTATCTCCGCCTTGCTGTCTGCTTTTAAACTCTGATCAATCAGCGCTTGCAAATTTGTTCCTGAACCAGAAATCAGCACCCCAACTGGCAACCGTTCACTACTTGTATCAATTCCATTAAAAATACCAATGCTTTCATCTCTAGAAGCCTCTATAGATTTCTTAAAATTATCAACTGTAACAAAATCATCATTTTCAGACCTCGTTTTAACAGTTCCTATCTTCCACGCAGTTTCGCCTGCCTCACTTAGAGACTGCAAAACGTCATCAGTATCATTGGGGTCGGTAATCAATGCAAACCCAATACCGCAATTGAATGCACGAAGCATTTCATCAGCATCCACGTTGCCCCTATTTGCCAGCCACTTGAAGATTGCAGGTATGGTCCACTTGCTGGCATCAAGATGCACCGATACAAAATGTGGCAATACGCGAGGTATGTTATCGATCAATCCTCCACCTTAGAAAGAAAACATCGATAAGGTAAGTACAGTATTGCTCCTACTATCCCTTAATTGTGATCAAGGCTTCAAAACGCAGCTATCTACAGGATTACAGGGGTAGTGTTATTATTAGAGTGTTCAAATAATTCTATTTGGTGTTGTAGGAAGGGTGAAAACTCAATTCAATTTGTTCCGTAAACCATATGCAGGCCAGTCGCCTCATTGCTGAGAATTCTCAATTTGGGCAACTATTTGCCTCCTGACCTAAAACGCGGCGCATCGAGGGAAGGGTATTGACTTAAAATAGGGCAACAATATTGTTAAAATAATGATAATGGAAATGAAACACTTACCAGTTATATGGGCACACGCCTTCACTTTCCTTTTCTTCAGTAATGGCAACATGGTTTTCACGTATATTTTCGTAGGAGTAAGCAACTCTACGCCGAATGTCTGTTTTTCTTTACTAAACGGGCAAATATCATTGTAACTCACACCAGATAGCTCAACGATCTTTCGAACCAAGCTAAAGCCATTACTGTGGACCCCAGACGATGCTATACCGATGACCACATCGCCGGGTACGATTTCTGTAACCCTTGGGAGTAGCCTCTCCCTCTCCACAGCACCGACTGCGAATCCCGCGAGATCATATTCGCCATTCGCGTACATTCCCGGCATTTCTGCGGTTTCTCCTAAACGTAGAAATGAATTCCTTTAACGAGATAACGTCGCGTATGTTTTAATGTTACACATAGCAATGTGCACCAATGATAATCTACATCGTAAGAATAGTTTAGGCATGCATATTATCAAATTCTCTAGGCCATAAATGACATACTGACATTTGACTCTATGCTAGAGACGATTTAAAGTTACGGGAATCAGGCTGACGCATACATTATTAAGAAAAATACATCTAGTAAGGACTGGGGATGAAGAAAATAAACAAGGTGGAAATGAACAAGTAAAATAAATGAATGGAAACAGAGCAAACGCACCTCCAAGGAGAGCGCAACCAGCCACAGCACAACCTTGCGCAACACCAGTAACGACATGTTTCACAGTCTCTGTTGACAGTTTACCAGATGCAAAGTAATCCAGGAAGAACAAAGGCTCTGCACCTTGAGCAAGTATGTCATTTACTGACATCGCAACCAGATCAATACCAACTGTATTGTGAATGCCGCATTGCTGGGCCACCTGAGATTAGGACAAACGATTATATCCATGTAGGACAGTTCCAGTTTCAAACCCTAACACCTAAATTTAGAAAGCTTATCGAGGAGAGTATATACTTTGTTAACGGCTTGCCCGTTCAAGATACAAGATTTCTAAAGCTTCTCAATATTTATTTAAGAATGCAATGGCTCAAACGTAAAAACTTCACAAGCTCCCAATTCACGAATAGATGGCACATTTACAAAGCAGAATAGAACTATGTTTAATATTTGATAGAGATAATAATCGTTGCTTTGACCTCCTTTAACTGCAAAGATATTACAAAAATTACTGAAACGTTTTCATTCATTTCTTTCCAACAAATCTGACTGCAAGTTTCAGTCGAATTCAAAATTTCCTAAAAACATACAATCAGTACTTGGGACGCTATAAAAAGAGATTTTCAACCTCCATCTTTAGCGTTAATTATAAAAAGCTGCACGTTTTTCTTATCTCCTTATGGTGAAAAAGCAATTAAATCATACGATAAACGTATAAAAATTATACGATCTTTTTCAACGGAAGGGGAGAGGTGCGGGATGTTATGTCCTTGTATCAGTCTTTACGCTTCGGATCCAAGTATGTTGCAACTGATTAGAGGCTCTAAGTTCCGATATTTTTCCAGCTTTGCGTGATAGTATCATAACCATACCTTTAATTTTGTCCCAACACCATCTGTGCCACTGACAAGTACCGGGTCCTTATAGCCACACGCTTTGAGGTCAAAAACACCGCCAAACCCTCCGAGATCAGGCGTGCATCCAACTCGAGCAGTTGCCCCTGCAAGGGGTTTGAATGCTTCGACGAGCGACAGACCAGCGTCTATATCCACACCCGATGATAAATAGCTCATTGTGCGACGCATCCTTGAAAAAGATTAAAACAAGATGATCAGTTTTCTAAGTGGTCTGTCATTTGTGATTCTTGGTACCAGAGCGGGTGAGAATCACTAAAGTAACTAAATGTTTTCCCACCTTTCAGATTTTGCCTAATAAATTCATAACCTGGTGCTGCATAAGAACAAAATTATCATTACTTATTTATGTTAATGTATCACAACAATCTTTAACAAAATGTGGCAATTATGAAGATAAAGTATAGCTGATACTTCGTTAATAATTTGATCAAGATTGTATTTCTTTCAACACCTGTCTTTTGAAAACGATGACTTGGTAGAAATAGTAGATTTGATCGAGGCAAAGTTTCATTAAGGTCATTTGGGTCATTGGAGTCATTTGGGTCAATAGGGTCAAGAGGGTCAAATGGCCATAAGGTTCTTCAGGGTCACTAGGGTCATTCGGGTCGTTAGGGTCAATAGGGCTACGAGATCATATAAAGATATTTAGGGTCATTAGGGTCACTAGTGTCACCATTACTGTCATTTCGGTCACTAGACCCTAAGGGTCACATGGGTCATAAGGACATTAGGGCCGTTAGGGATTCAAGAGTAGCTCCAATCTAGTACGTTTCTAGTCCCATGATACCATAAAAAAACAATGGGTCATTTAAGTCACTGGTAAGTCAAAGACTTAGGGGTCATTAGGGTCATAAGGGTCATGAGGCTTATTAAGAGACTAAAGAGTAAACACAGCTAGTAGACTCCCTAGTTCCATAATACTATAATAAATTACTTACGCTGGTGAAGATGCAGCAATATCATTTCGGAAATACATCCCATCAAATGAAATGCCACCAACCGCTCTGTATGCACCATTTCTTGCGTCAGCTGTCGTTTTACCCATTCCAGTGACACCGAGAACCCTTCCACCTGACGTCACTATTGCTCCATCTGTTCTACTTGTACCAGCATGAAAAACTTTCACTCCATCTAAATTCTAAAAGGAAAAGAAAAAAGCACATGCTTATATTTGGCAAATGAAATAATGGGATATCGCCCTGCTTACAGCTTATGAGGTCAAAATGCTGACGCCATAATTATTCCTTTTAAAGCCAAAGTAGTTCTTAAGAATATCATTCACGATAAGTTGAAAGGTTGTGGTCAAATAGTCATGATTTGTTTGCTATAAAATTATGAATGAAGCCTATATATATGGATCAATTGAATTTGCATGCTATGTTCCAATGCTATGTTTCCTTATAAAAGAAGGTTATAAAGAGGAAAGAAAGAACTTTGTACCATGGTAGAAAATTGAATAATTCTTGAGCCTACTTTATCTTACATTGAGGACATGGGCTGGTTAAATTAGGGGAAATTGGAATCGAGACAGCATTTTAATCTTATCTTTTCTTCCAAACGTCAGTCTCAGAATATATGGCGGAAAAGTCTATAAATCATACTTAATCGATGTTAAATTCAAGTAAGCGTTTATTGATTTCCATGGGATATGTTTGCATCACTCACAAAACAGGCCCTGAAACAATTCAAGTTCTATAGAAATTGCGTTTTTAATATGTTATGTGCAGTTTTTAATTGTTTAATTGAGAATTGTTCACTTTAAGTACCATTCATAGCCAGATGCCGGTGAAACTGTGTCTTGCTATGTTCAATAACTGAAGTTGCAAAGCTTTCTGTTACCATGTCTCTTTCAAGCACTGTTCACTGATTTATTACATAACCACAAGGTAAACAGACTGATACTGAATGTCATCACGCTTGGGGTGATTTGTACCACCACACAATGCCATTAATAACACCCTTACCTTTGATTCGTCAAGACCGTTGATAGCAATGCCTTTTTTGTAAGAACCTGGGTATCCACCGCTTGCAAGAACAACTGTTACGGCCGATTTTTCTGAGTGGAACTCAGGCATCTTGTTTTGAAGTTCGCCGTTAACACAGGAGACCATGACGTCATAGAGATTGCTCTTCAACAGTGGCAGCAATACTTGAGTTTCTAAAAATGATGTTTAAAAATTGTCGCTAAGGTTATTATTAATGAAAGATTAAATTTTCATTCCTGGCGGGATCAGATTGCCCTTAGATTTTCAGAGAAACTGGTTATTTCTTGGGAGGGGGGCTGACGTTGTCAATGGCTGAATACGTCTGTAGAATGTAGATCAAAATTTGACTTATTGCTCTAACATCATAAATTGTAATGCGCTCTGCAATGTGACCAAAAGCATTAGCTGCTAATGCACAACTGTATCATCACAGGATGTCAAGGGTCATATCGGTTAGATAAGTTGGATATACAAAGTAATTTTGCCTAAGCAGTGAGGTTGCAAGAAGACCTTATTGGGACACAAGGTTCATCCAACACCCCCAAGCGGCCTATTTGAAAAAGCGAAATTCTGGGAGGCTATTCAAAAAGGGGGCATCTCTTATTGACTCTGGACTGTAGGGGGTTGCTTTAATTGACTCTTTGTTTAAAGGATTAAACATAGACGTGCCAGAAATGCACACGAGCCGTTTTGCAAACTGTTTGATGCAAAAGATTCTTACAGGAATCAAACGTTTTTACCAGGTCAATTGAGCCCATATGAGGAATTTAACCCTATCGGTCACCTCCAATGATCCATGCAATTACCCTTGTGGGAAAGTTCTGTGGCGGGCATTCGTTGGGGTTAGGGACAAGGGCTGATGCACTTAGAGAGCGTCTTGTCCCTAACCCCCTAACCTTCTCTCGATGATTTGATTCCTATAAATGCCAATCTAACGGGCCAGACACGGCATTTCATTAAGTTAGCTAAATTTGAATTTACATGGATATTGCTTCTTGCTTGTCCAATGCTAAGATTAATAAACGCACCTGGATCACCAAATCTGCAGTTAAATTCCAAAACTTTCGGCCCATCATCTGTCA
>OZ025197.1:5855148-6220148 GCA_964019065.1 Catostylus mosaicus
ATCGTGATCTTTCACATTCAAATCAACATTATCTGCTTTGAATTCTTGCCCTGTTCCTGCGTTTCCTGGAGACACAAAAATTCTCCCGACATTTTCGTCGCTGGCAAGTTTCCATGTGATGGCGTGCTCTCTCCCACCGCTCCCAATAACTAAAACTTTCACGGCCATGATAACTGTTATCTGACAATCCAATTGACTGATATATAGTTTTATGAGATGAGACAAGGAACAAACAGGAAAGTAATGAGTTAAAGCATTTTTAACATTGACTGCAGCTTGAAAATGTGACTTCCCGCCGACAATTCACATGGAAAGTGCTAAATCCCCGAGAGGAGGTAAAGTGCTTCACAGCGTCACTGTGTGCATAATTAGCACGTCTGGGTTTGTATTGTACCAATCAAAGGGGAATGCATAATTAATCACATCTTTGGTTTGCAGGGGCGGAAATTCTGAAGGGCTTGGAAGGAAGGCTCTAGCACCCACTCACGATTTCATTGGAAATATAATACTATTTTTGCAGTGGCATAGAGGGAGAATCTAAAAGTGGGGGGGGGGGGGCAGACTAGAATAGAAGCACTTGATCACAATGCAAGCAGGGCACAAGGTTTGGAAGGGGTCTTTTAGGTTTGGAAGGGGCACCTCTGCCTCGCCCCGGGTCCTAACTATTTGTACTCAGCAATTTTCAGTTATTACCATAAAATGAACAAATATCTTAAACAAAAACAGAGAAGAATAACAAGATTTTATCAATATAAAAATATCTTATATCAAAACAAAGAATAGATTACAATTAATTAAAAACTTATCTCAATTTAAAGATTTTATTATCTAATACTTATACTTTAATATTAATAATTAATTCCCCTTTTAGGAGGAATTCTCGAATATTTCAATTACATCTAGAAAATATAACTAAATTCTATCTTAAATTTATCTAGTATTTTTCTCTACATTCATAGCGGAAGTCATTGCATAACATTACTTTTTACGCATATTCACTTTTGCGAGTAACATTACTACGAATCAGTTTGTTTATATAGCGACATTCTCTCTTATCATTATCACATAAGACTCTTTGTCTTTACGTCTATTTCCTTCCCATTATTCGAGACTTCATTGCGCACAGTGTTGTAGCCTTTCTCTTCAAGGCTTTAAGTCTATTTGTGCATCTTGGGTTAATTTTTAAGGTTTTAGTAGACTTATCTTTAGCCAAAGCCTGTTTGACTCGATCTAAAACCTCAATACGATTTGCAGCCCTTTCATCGGAAAGGCTCAAACCTCCTATTCTTACGGTACCATTTTTATATGGCCTCTTTCCTTCAGACATTACTTTCTGCTTTACAGCCCAATTATCATATCCAAGCCTAATAAGGGTAATTTTCAATGAGGGATATGGCACTGGTTCACTTTTTGATTGATTGTCTGTTGTTGAGATTTCCTGCCTTTCCTTTAGTGCAGAACAGTTAACTTTCACGTTGTAGTCAGAGGTCTGTTCTGTTACTTGTTTTTTATCATTTGCATTTGACGAAGTTTCATTTGGCTCACCGTTTTCATCCTGGATTTCATTTTTATATTCATTGCTAAGCTCAATTAGTTTCTTTGGGATGCTTATTTTTAGACTTTTCGGTTGTTGAATGTCAACACTATCATTGTCCACCTCAAGCTCCTCTTTTTGATCAACAATATTGGATGAAAGGCCATCGTTACATTCCTTGCTTAATTCCTCACATTTTAGTGAAATTAAGCTTTTCGGAATGCTCACTTTAAGACTTAACTGTTCCTTAACATGAGATCTTTGTACCGATTCGTTGTCAATGATGGTTTTAGAGACTGCTGGAGGAGATACTTGCTCCTCCCTTTTAAGACTGTTGTTCTTACCAAAAGCTACAAGGTCTTTTGGGATGCTTATTTTGAGACTTGCAGGCTTTTGCTCCTCGCTTCTTTTAGTACTAACCTCGTCAGAATAAGTCAACGTATTAACGGAAGAGCATTTGAGTTCTTCATTAGCACGAGACTCAGAACAACACTCATCATTCTCTTCACAATTTTCGACATTGTTGGGCCGACGGATTATCTCTAGAGGAATGCTTATTTTTAGTCCTTCAGGCTTTGCTAAGTTTATATCATGGCATTTAATAGGTTTACTGTTTGCAAATCGAGATTCATTTTCATTAAAGTTTGCATTGCAAGAGAGATGAGATTCTGTTACACCATCGGCTTTAAGAAGCGGGGAACTTTGACCAACTGCCCTTATTAACAGACCGTTTTCTTCAGGGGTACCATTTACTAGGTCAGTAAACACGGGACTCATTTCTGGAGAATGATCACTATGAACACTGCTAATTACATGGTTTGCAACCCAAGCTTCAACAAAACTCTTCTTGTAATCAAAATTCTCCCTGGAAATTGAGTCATTCAAAGCATTCATCTCAGCTGGTTCTTCGGCAGAAGATTTGCACGATATTTTCTCTAACTTCGGGCTAACTTCCATCTCATGAAATTGTGATGTTTTCTTTTCACAATGTTTCACTCTTTTATTATCATGATTATCAACTTCATCAGCTTCAACAGAATCAGCTCTCTTTCTTTTAATTACTTGTTTTGTAAGTTTAGAGCTTTTCGTTTCTTGATCCAAAGAATTTGTTTTCTGATCTGCTAACATGAGTTTATCAAATCTCATTTCTTTGATATCAAACATACCAGCTCCATATGTCATTTGGACAAAAAACTCTTCTTCATTGCAAAGTTCGCAGAATGGCATTCTCAGCATGATCTCTTCTTTAATTGTGTTAAAATCTTGCAAGTATTCTTCCTTATCTGCAGTTGCGATATCATGGAAGAGTTTGATATCATCGTGAAGAGATGTGCAAACTTTTGGATTCTGAAAGAGAAATAGAGAAAATTGACTTTATATCATCTCAGAAAATGGGCGAAGCAAGCAATTAATGGCTGTAAGGGATGAAGATTCGACAATGTTTTAAGGTGTGCTATAAAACACCTATTTGCTCAGTTCTTAGCAAATGATGCGTTAAGTGAAATCCAAACTTGTTGTACAAACCTTTGCAATAATCTCAATTGAATGCAACATTATATCCCAAGAATTCATCAGTTTCTTTAAGATTTCACCGATCTTCTGCAAACGTGATGAGGTGTACTCTTCATCGACCTGAAAAAATGAAGCCATTTATTGAAATGGTTTTATTGAAAAATGGCAGACTTTTAATGAAATATATGAATGAATCTGATAGAAGATAGAATAATACATTTTGTTCCTAGACTGCATTCAAGGCTGCATATTCTCTGGTCACATTTTTTGTGTATCTGATGCAGTGTACTGCGAAAAAAAGAGTGCTGTTCTATTGCAACAGTTTTCCGTAACCCCCCCCCCCCCTAAGCAAGAACATTTCTTATAAGGTATATCATATCATTATAGAACGTTATATCAATAAATATCCATGCCCGGGGGTAAGGGGTGTAGCTAGTTAACAATTTATATTCAAACCAAACGCCCTGCATCTTACACTTTCACTATAACTGGAACACATGAATGTTTGATAACAATTACACTTACCATTGCATAACAATACACAAGGTCGTTGATGCAAAAGATCATTTGTTTCTTCAACTGCAAAAAACGAAAAGTCAATTTTTTTAGACGGTTAAATATCACCAAACTTTTAAGTTATTTATCTGTATTGTGACATTCCAGGAAATTAATGTAAATCATTTAGGGCTTGCTTGAACGCTTACAACAATCTACCTCTAATTTCTTTCTAGGGGGGAAAGGCACAACCCCTGCCTTATTTATTACATCTCTAAAGATCGTTAACTTTCAAGTGACGATTTTGTGCGAAATTTCCTAGTTTCATTGGCGAATATTGGGTTGTACACCAATTCTATTAGATAGGCAATGGACGTATATACTATTGTAAAAGTTTGAAAGACTCTACTATTCCTTTGATATTCTACTTTTGCTATGGTTCTATATTCTGATAGTCTTTTAAAGAATTTCTAAGGACGGTGAGAGATAACTACCTGATTGAATGTGAAGCTTCGATACAAAGAAAAAGTAAACTTTTCCATTACATCACGATCTTCATCAGTTATGTCTGTCAATTGCATGTCAATTTCCATGAGAAGATCTACAAGATAATTAATTGTTTAAGCATTTGTGATTCCACAGGCTCTTATTGCCAACAACAAACAATCTTACGGAGCCATCTTTACCCAATTATGCCCAGTAAATGCAAGTTTCATGTGATCGAGCACCCGTGGGTTACATAGAGGGTAATGTATCCTACAACAGCTCATTTGGATAGATGTCTCTAAGGGCCAGCTCTAACTCAAACAAAATACTTAATTTCAGTAAATTAGATTCTTTAAAGGACATAAAATTTTGTACCGAAATTCTTTAAGAATCTTGTGAACTTGGCAGAAAGTTTTTCTCGATTGCCTTCGTCATCCATCGTCACCTGATTGAAATAAAATGGCAGTTCTATATAAAAGTGAAGATGAGTTCTTGCGAGAAGGGGTTGTGATAGAGGTTATAAGAGTATATGGAATGTAAAGCTGTTCATAATCTTTCCTCCCCGCGACAACACTGGGGAGGGGGAGGAATTATGGAGGTAACACCCCTTAAGCAAGACTTTTGTTTCAAAAACAAGGTGTTTTGGCTATGAAAGTAGCTGTTCTTAGGCAAGTTTGCTAATCTGTCGGCAAATAAAAGACTACACGCCCATTTTGTCGGCAAATTTGTACAACAGCATTATGTTAAATTGATAGAACCCTCTTAAATCATTGATGATATGACCAAATTATAATGCGATAGCATGAAAAGACCTAGGTGCCAACAACGAGGCACATGTTGCAATCGAGATTCTGACACTGGCAACAGTTGCTATTGGAGATTCCATCTCATAGTTACATAATGGCGACTACCTTATCGCTATTTTTCATTAAAAAATCATAAAAGTTTGGGTTAAATTACTTAAATAACATTTTTTCAATTATTTTTTGACAAATTTGTGACAACGAAATCGATCTGAAGAGGTGAATGCATTTGCATGGGATTTGAAAGGTGAGGTTAGCAGAAAAACGTTCAGAAAATCGAAAAAGTGGAATGGGAAGAACTTGGATCAGGCAGTAACTCAAGAACGTCGAACTTTCGAAGAAACCGTTTGAAAAAGTGACCAAAATGTAAACTATAGCTGTAGCAAGAATTGTTCGACCAGAATTCCAAAGATTAAACCAACTTTTTTTAGTTAAAAGAACTATAAGGAAGCAATGGTTTTGACATTTATGTTGTACCAACGCAACTTGTCAGAGAAAAAGAGTTGAACGATAAACAGCTCAAGAGTTTAACTGTTTAAACCGTAAATAATGTTATTAGCTTTCATTTTTAATAACAAGAGATGCAATGCAACAAGTTCTGCTTTATTTTTCTCCATTATGAAGTGTTTAAAGCCCTTTTTGGATGTTCCTTCAAACGAAACACGAAGCAACAAATTTGAAACAGTCAATTTGCAATTCCTTAAATCAAATCAATGATAGGAACTTTAGTGAAGGTATTTATTGGGACAAATGCATTTACTATATACTATTAATTATTTAAGTTTATGGGGTTAACACAAAAGCAGTTATTATCAAATGATAAAGAAAGCATAAGTCACAAAGCAAACTTACCGCTCTATCGAAGTCGCAATTCGACAAATTCGACAAAATTCTTTTCGATTCCGACATTTCGGCACTCGTAACTTTTGCAACGATCACTTTCTTTCGTAATAACAGCAATTTTTCGTAGCTTTGAACGTAATTCTATCGTTTTCAAGCAGCGATAAAACTTGCGTGTAGCACTTGAGTTGAGCAATACGCAACAAAGTTTCAACGGTTTTTCACAAATTCGAATCAATTTGACGTAAAAATCTTGCGACGTTACTATGAAACGGTGGATATCATGCTTAGCGACCATGATAAGAGAGGGGCACTGACTGATATACGTAGAAATATGGGGAAGTTTGATTTCTATATGCGATTGAGAATCATTAATAATATGAGAATAATAATAATCTACCATATTTAAACAGGATAACCTTTTTAGTGTAGATATTACTGCTATCACTCCTGTTAAAATTAAATTTTTTAAAGTAAAAGGTTAGAGAGAGCTAGAAAAATTTACAGGGTTAAAAACTCGAATTAAATTTTTACTGAAGCTGAACTTAACACTTTGCCTTAACCTTAATTTTACCTCCCTCATTAGTTAGCCAAAATTCTTTACTCGGTGAATTCAAATGAAACAGTTGGATCTTTCTAATTGGAATTCTTTTCCCTTCGACAACCCTATCCTTGCCTATTTTGCAAGGGAAAATACATAAGAGGACAGTGCCTCTCCCAATTGCTAAGATACTTATGAGTGAAACTTTCAGTATCACGAACATGTGTTTTCAAACTTTTATTTCTTCGCTGCCTGCGTTGATTAGTTGAATTAGTTGACTTCCTTTTATGTTGTTGAACAGGACAAAGGAGAGAGAAAGAGTAAAAAGAGACAGTAACTGGAATCTATAAAAAAACTCTATGTAAAAACTGGAGAGTCTAATAATAAAATTTAAGCCCTCGTTCTACGTTTGTTATCGTTTCATGCCTGTTCCCTCATTAAATCAGTCTCAGGAGATTTGTACACATAATTAGCAAGCGTTAGCCGGCGATAAAACGCTTTTAAAATCTTTCATTGTTGCAGAGCCTTTCCCCTTCTTTTTTCCAAAATTGTTGGCATTATCCTGTTGATCAAAATTTTGACATCATAACCCCGATGAAGACTCAGATCACTAATTGTGGTCCTTTTCTTTGGAAAATTCCAAGAAAAGCCAGGAAAACCCAAGAAAAATCGAGAAAACATGCAGAGGAGATCAGGGGTGGTGCCAGGATTTGCCCGACGGAGGGGCTAGATTCCCCGACAGAGGGGCTTTCTAGCAGAATAAAGGGTATTTTTCTGAGGATAAAATCACAATTTTTCGTAAAAAGTTCCCCGACAGGAGTAATATGTTTCCCAAACGGGGGGCTGACACTCCCCGACAAGGGGGCTACAACCACCCTTCCCATTCCCTCTGGCGCCATCCCTGGAGGAGATTAAATTATACTTGGTTAACTTGAGCACCTCATATATGGCTAATTACGGATGAGTTAGGGCAGATTGAATTAACTGGTTTTGTTGACACAGCCCAAAGTTCCCATGTAGTTTTAGTAGTTTTGGTCATGTTTATGAACTGGTGTTGTCAAAGTGTCTTTTAATTTGATCCTTGCTATCACTTAAATCAACTTTTATCTCTTTATAGCCTCTTAAACCACAAGATTTATCTTACATGCTACGAGGCATTATAACATTATATAACTATTATTAAAAATTCTTTTAAATTAATTACTTTCAAAATTTGCCTCTTAGTAATTTTTGAAACCTTTTCTCTTTACGGTGTGTAAATTGTCAAGTTGTATAGAAGCCGGAAAATTGTGGAGGGGGTGGGGTCATCGAAATCCGCCCTGAGAAGGAATAGATTCCAACCCCCTTTTATGACGCAACCAGCACTTCAACAAGCAAGTTCCGAATCTTTACATGAAGCACTTAGTTGTAAATATGGAGGAAATCTGAACAACAATCTTGCATCAAAAAACACGATAAAAGATGTTTAAATGGTTTGGATTGGAGTCAAATGCGAACCAGGCAACTGAATCACCTGTAGCTACGAGCAATGAGAAAGATAAAAGCAGTCAATCTACTGAAGAACAAGCTTCTGACGGGGAAAAGTCCAGAAATGAGAGCGCTGATAAGATAGAGCAGCCACAATCGTCAGCTAATGAACATGACAACAAATCATACGCTATGGGAGCATTTGGTAAACAAGATAGTCATATTTAAAATAGATTATCTACAGTCAAACGTTAGGCCTCTTTTTGTTAATCTTAACTCCAGAAAATCTCTGCAGACGAAGCTAAAAAACTTCAGATCTAATAAAGACTATAATTCTGCATCACAATATTCTACCACTATCGTATGATTTGATAATACAATAGCTTAATCACCAATGATTATATACATCTATCGCATAACTCGGTTCTGCAGTTTGTGCCTATATCAAAACACTTATATGGGATCTGCCTATGTATTTAGCAAGGCCTTTCAGCAACAAAGACCTGCATGGAATAGCAGGAACCTCAAAAGTTGATTGATTATCTTCTTTAAAAGATCTTTTGTTCTGTTAGTTATCTTTGCAAAACATACACAGAATGCTTCCTTTCAGGTGTCCTTTCTTCATGCCAGGGAGTGCATGCAATTGGTTAATTTATAAACATATTTTGCTGTTGAAGCAAAAATTTTGAAATATTTTTGTTTCCTCAAACTGCAGGTTTACCTACATATAGATAACTACAGATTCCAATCTGGTAGTTTCCAGTTGCCTAGGCTTTAGAATAATTGCATGTAGTGAGGCTGGTGCCATCGTGGTGATGTTATTAACTGAATTTATAATTTAGTCAGAAATACATGTTTTCACTTCACGCTCTTTAGAGTAAGAAAAAATTGAATAATGATAACGTGCAAATAAAGACCATTATTCCCTCTATTGATTGAGGAATAGATGGGTACAGATTGATCAAACTGGAATCAAATGATTGCACACATGCTATTCACTCAATTTTAGAGCTGTTAAATTGAAATGTGAATAAACCATTGTCTATAAAAAGTAAGATGTAGATTCGAAATAGACTGTTAATAGGAACGTTGCAATACGCAAAGGCAAACACAAGAAACAGCAATGTGTTGTTAATATTTCGCACAGGCATAAGGGCTTCAGAACTAATAATTGTACAATGGTTAAAATAAGTTGATATAGAAATAAATTTTGAAAAAGTGGATGGGGTGACATGATAGGTGGATGAGAGGAGGTACTGCCAGGGAAGAGAGGAGGAATGAGAGGGGAAAGGGGAAATGTGGGCAAGGAGGGAGCATTATGAGCATGATGAGAAATTTTAAACTCTTCTAGAATTATTCAATTTGCAATAGGTTTTGGCCATGATATACACTCAACAACCAAACCTCTTCACAAGTCATATGAACAATCAAACAAATTACAGGTTAAGAACCTCTTCACTTTTGAAGCTCTTACTTCATCAACAAGCCATGCAAAGAATCGAGCAATATTATTTGTTACCCCAGGCTAAGGTTATGGCACATATTATGCTGCTTTGGCCTAGACCTCTGAGTCCCAGGTCTACAGAATTTGTCCTGAGTATCCATAAACCAACCTTAAGGAATGGACAGCTGGGTTGGATGAAGGCAAGTGAAGAAAATTTGAAACTGCGGTCATGAATCAATAACCTGAATGCTCATAAATCAATACTTTAACCACCCATTTGTGCTATTTTGAAAATAAAGTATTCTGTTTTTAGGATTGCTGAGTAATTTTGCAAGTGCAGCAACAAAAACAGCCCACAAATTAAAAGAGAGTGTGGACCAAAAACTAGACAAGGTGATTGCTTTCGTTTAAATTATTCACTTTTATGGTCGTTTTCAGTTGTTTTTATTCCAGTTGCTGTTTATTCTATGAACAGATAGAATATCATGTTTAAACTTAAGTTCTGGTGAGGAGAAATCAAATTAGATGTTTTAATATTCTTTGATAAGATTCATAGAATATTCCTCCACATCCATAGGAGATAATCAGACACAGATAATCATGCAATTTTGATCTAACTTTGAGGCTTGGGACTAATGTATGGAGATTCAAAATCTTTGGCCTACATTTTAATATATTGAATAATCATGTCTAGAAACTACACAATTGAATATAACTCTATTGTACATATTGGAATAAAAAATGTTTTTACAAAAAATTTTCTAGAGTATAATTGGTGACTTTCAAAGAGAGAATGAGAAGTTTGTGAAAGAAAAACATGCCAAAAGAGCAGGTATCTTTGCAAAATTAGTTGCAGTCAGTTCAAAATCTATGTAAGCATTAAAGCAAAAGAAAAATGCATGGATTAACTTGTGTGTTGCAAGCAAAGAATTTGTCTGATGCACAGAAATCCCAGATCGTGAGTGCAGCAGAGGGAGTTGTCCTCTTGCCCTTGACAAATAAACCAAATTCTAACCTTTTGCTGCAAAATGATTGCATCTTCTTCTGACACCAAAAATTATGCATGACCTGAAATCATCGAAAAATGGGTAATTTTTGTAAATTCTCTGGTTTAAAGGCAAACTGGCTGTGCCAGAAGTGGCACCAGGATTTTCCCGACAGGGGGGCTAAAAAGCAGAATAGATGGTATTTTTCTGTGCACCAGAATGCAATTTTCTGTCAAAAATTCCCCAACAGACACAAAATTTTTCCCTGTGGGGGGGGGAGCTAACAGGACCCAATGAGGGGGCTACAGCCCCCCTGGTGCCACCTCTGGGCTGTGCTATAAAAGCCCAGCCAATTTTTTGAATTAAATGAAGCAGAGCATGAATTTTTTTGCATTCAGAAAATCAAGTGGTATATTTTATCTGAATGATGAAAAATAGAGACCATTTATTGGGAAGATCTTTTACTATTTAATTTATATTATCAGAATTATATCTTATTCAATCCCAAAATGCATTTATTAAAAAAATTAGTTTAAGTCTATTCTTAGGCTTAGAAGATCTTACAAATGTATATGTCACCCACTTTGCAAAAAGACAAAAAGTTCCTTTGCATATATATTCTGGATGCATTTACTAGATATTTCTGTCCATCAAAGTGTAATGTTTTTTATGGCTCTGCCTTATCTTGTGATAATTTCTATGCCTTAGAGGATCCAGTTCCACCATGGGTTGGCTATAATGAAGAGACGGAAATGAAAAGCCAGATCTTGGCACTGTCAACTGTAAGTTTGGAGAATACACACAAATTAGTTTGTAAATGATGGGATAATGAATTGGTTGCAACTAGGGTCAGGGATGTCGGAAGCATTAGAGGGCGCAGGGGGGCAGACATTCTTTGAAGGGGACTTGACAACAAAATACATCCTGTGAAATAGTAGAAAAGTTTGTGTCTTATTGAAGTTATATGATGGCACCTCCCTGACCATTCGAATGTCCATTCCAAGTCGATTTGTGCTTTGTTCTGATTGATTTTCAAAAAGAATTTATAGAATTGAGCAGGGCACTTCTTGCCCCCTCTGCCCCCCTTGGGAAAGGGCAAGGGGAGCAGCTGCCCCCCTCTTATGTTACTCAAAGTATGTCAAGCATTAATTATTTAGAAACACAGTTGAAGATTATTTCGTAAAAAATACTTTAGGTATCTTCAAAAATTGTTCATTACCCATACTTTTGTTGTCATACTGATGTCAATTCTCTTAAATTTTGTTATCTTCAAGGATGAGAGACATTTCTTGAGGGATCCACCAACTGGTGTTGATTTTTATTTCGATTTGGATACTATGATGCCGGTTGCTTTAACAATACTTGCTGAAGATGAAAATCTGCAAAAAATGAGATTTAATTTGGTACCAAAGAAGTAAGTATCATTCATTGATTAAAAATAAAGTAAAGTAAAGTAAAGTAAAGTAAAGTAAAGTAAAGTAAAGTAAAGTAAAGTAAAGTAAAGTAAAGTAAAGTAAAGTAAAGTAAAGTAAAGTAAAGTAAAGTGAAGTGAAGTGAAGTGAAGTGAAGTAAAGTAAAGTGAAGTGAAGTGAAGTGAAGTGAAGTAAAGTAAAGTAAAGTAAAGTAAAGTAAAGTAAAGCAAAGCAAAGTAAAGTAAAGTAAAGTAAAGTAAAGTAAAGTAAAGTGAAGTAAATTTTCAGGTAATGGCCTAGGGAAGTAAAGAAATATATAAATTTCGGTTCGACCTATCTTTAGAGTGAGACCTTTTGCCAGGAACGGTTGTGTTTGTTATGTTTTGCGTTTCACTTCATCGTGTCCTTTTGCTAATGACAAGAAATTTTTATTCAGAGTAAAAGAGGAGAGATTTTGGAGGAATTACTTTTATCGAGTGTCATTGATCAAACAATCTTCACAACTTTCGACTTTGGCCCAAAGCGGTAAGATACTTATAAAAATGATTATGTTAGTTGCTCCCTGGCCTATTAATTGCATTCAATATTATGTTTTATTTCTCCGAAGAGGCCCCATACGCTTCGGCACAATCCAAGTATGGCATTTACATTTATGACCTAAACCTAAATTTTTGCCGGGTCAAACGGTGCTCCTGAGAAATTACTAGTTTTAAAAGGATGATCTCTTGGTCTGCGCAGTAATGCAATTATCTGGAAGTTTGTACTTGCGTTTTTCTTATACTTATTACAGAAACGAAAAGAAATAGTAACGGCCAAGATAGCAACAGAAATTCACGATCTGATTTGGGTGAGTGTCAACTCTGTGTTAGATTGCTTTTAGTCTATTATTCGTTCAGTTAAATATCCGGCCCAAAAAGGACCATGCAGAATGATTACAATGATTATTCGAATACAGTCGATTCTGTCGAACTCTCTAGGGGATCGGGAAAATGTTAATCCAAGGAAGATTAGTTATTTTATTTTCTCTCATTGCTGGAGCAATTTCAATTATTATTTAATTTAATGTTTAATTATAATTATTTAACACTGCCTTGATATTCAAGAGCATTTATAGTTTATTTATTTCAAAGCACTTATGATACTTCTTTAGTCTCAAGTTGAACAACTCGCTGTAAAACGTTTTCCTCCCATCATCATCAATAACAAAGTTAAAGAAAAAAAATCATCTTACTTTATTACCAATATATAAACGGGAAGGGCCGACGTCATCTAGACCCAACTGCATGTGGTGTTTAGATTACGCAAAATGCTTTTTGCAAATGATAACAATAATAATCAACACGGATAGGGTGCTTGTGCTAGTTCCATCCAATTTATTCTCAGGGTTAGGAAAAAAGTACGATCATACGGTCGCTGGCCAGGGGAATGTCCGGGATAACAATAGAAACTCATATGCCACACCCAATCCATTTTTTTTTTGTGTGGAAGGTTTTCCTTCCGGCATGTTTTTTCCAGAGGAAGGTTAACTTTTCTGGACTTTGAGAAACAACGATATTGTTGCCCTGAAAATTAATTTGTTGGCAACATTGCTAAAACATCGACTACCAAAGAGACAAATTCAAGGGTTTAAGGGTTATGTTGTCAAGCGCAGGTCTTAGGGTTCGTGTGAGTGCAAAATGTCTCAAAGCTTTTCAATGCCTTCTTTGTAGAGAAACTCAGTAGTGAAAACAATAAAGAAAACTCATCACAGGTAATTCTTTTAATTTGCTTCAATATCTAAAAATGAATTAATGATTTAATTTGTATTGTATTTTATACGGTGATTTGGGGAATTTTAGAAACAGTAGTTCGCGTCCCAGACAGTGAAAGTGTGGCAACGATTTTTTGTTCTGACCAATGGTCAATATTTTATACGTTTTGTGTTTGGTTCCTCTGTAAATCTAAACAATGTTTGCAATAGTGGATGACGACACAGGGCAATCTGCAATTAGCACTGTCCCTATGGTGACCAAAAAGTCAACCAATCAGATCCGTCAATTTTCTGTCCACGATCATGCATCAGAACAACAAAGGTGCTCCCTAGTTGTGATGGTAACGAAAGTCGTTCATTGTCTGTGACGTAGGTTTAGACTTCTGAGTTCCTTTTGGTGCAGATCCCAAGAAAAGTGGTATATATATAAGGCCAGTTGAAGCAGGATGTAAAAGACAATAAACTATTTAATATTATTAGATCTAATGTTAATATGGCAAATATGCCATTCGAGATTGAAAGTAGATCTGTCAAGAAATTAACTGTCAAGAATCCTAAATTAAATGAGGGAAAGTACTGTTGAGGACTAAAGTCAAATGGGCAAAATTACTCTTTGGGGCTCAAAGTTAATTAGTTTTAAACTAAAGATACTTCAAGTTGGCAATCAACCATCTCTCTCTGAACATGCATGAGATTCTAAAGGCTTGGTCATGTCAAGGAACTCAATTTTCACTTTTATTCGACTTCAGTTATTGCCACAAATTCGTTGTATTCGATTTCATCATTACCATCTTGGTCAAGCCACTCTAGCATAAAATATAACTGAATTTCTGAAATAGGAATCTTGCAGCTTTTAATTCCCTTTCGAAATTCGTTTCGCGTAAGCGTCAAACTCTTGTCTTTATCCCACTGATTGAATAAATCGAGCATCCTCAGTCGATTTTTCGACAGGTAGGTCGTAATAATTTCGACAATCTCGCGTCTTATCTTGTTCATATTAGTCGCCATGGCACTGCTGTTTGTTACGCCGCCCACGTAAATTTGTAATTGTAGCCGTTTTAATAAAAGTGCGTCCATTTCGGCTTTACAAACTCCATTAATTATGACACCGTTCAAGTGGAGCTCTCCAATTTTCGAATTATCGTTTTTATCGATACCGTTGATAAGCGCCGAAACGCCATCGCTTCGTACTGCGTTCCAGTTCATCTTTAAAACTTTGATGACTTTGTTTACCCTCAGGCTATCCGCCAAAGCTGTCGAACCTTTATCGCTGATTCTATTATAACTCAAATCAAGTTCTTGTAAGGAATCGTTAGTCGGCAGCGCTTTTGCAATGGCCTCGGCCCCGTTATCGGCGAAGCCGTTCCACGCCAAGTTGACAGTAGTTAGTGAACTATTCAATTTTAAAGACTGACCAATAGCGGTTGCTCCTTCGTAGCGAATGTGATTCCAGCTTAAGTCAAGGTGACTGATTTTGTTATTTATTGTAAGTGCGTTGCCAATCAGTGACCCCCCGGCTGCACCAAACTCGTTTCCATTCAGCGAAAGTGTCATTATCACCTCGTTTTCCCGAATCAAATCCGAAATCATACTCGCATGTCTGTCCTTTAGACCTGTTTGGGACATTTTCAGATGTTTTATACACTTACTGGTCTTTAATGTTGTCACCAGTTCTTCAAGCCCTGCGTTGTTGATGTTGTTTAAGGAAATATCGAGATCGTTGATGTAGAAATTCTCAGTCAATGTCCTTGCAATTAGCCGGATTCCTTCTTCATCAATGTTGTTATCACGTAGATCAAGTTCTGTTATGCAAGTGTTGGACTTTAACGTGGGTACAATCGCTTTTAGACCTGTGGACCCAAGACCTTGATGCGATAATCTGAGAGTACTTTTTGTCAGACCATTCAAAACTATGGTCACTGGTGGAATACCAAGTTTCCTGCATCGATTTATATACTTCTCTTTTTGCTCTTCTACATATGATTTCACAATACCTTCATCATATTCAAGATCTGTATCATAATCTTCATCAGCCTTTTGATCATATTCATAAAGGCAATCAGCTGATAAATCGTTTTCGATACTACTTTTGATATAGTTCATTTTCATGCTGGTATCCGCTGTCACGGCATTTGGACTGCCTTTCAAATCCTCCATATGTCCTTCGTCGTCACCTTCCTCTAACCCAATATTTCCATTTTGATCTAAAATTAGCTCTTTCTTCTCCATGCAACCTTTCATTTTGCGTGAAATCCCATTCTCCTTGTTACGTTTTCCAGTGCAATTGCTCTCGTTTTCATCATCATCTAGGTTTGTAATCAATACTCTTTTGTCTTGATGAGCCATTTTCGTATTACAAATATGATGAGCCATTTTCGTATTACAAACTTTATCTTGCATCACCATGTGAACATTGTACCCATTGTACTCTGTCACACTGAAATATATAAAGCATAATGCCATTAGAATCATTTTTTTTACCTTTCCCCGACTTTCACGTAGCATTAATCACAGAGAATGGAAATATGGAGCCACTTACTATAAGCAAACTGGGGATTCAGTTTGTTACGTTTTCGCCTTGGTATGTCTTTAAAGATTTCTTGCTCTAGATTTCTTGCTCTAAAAGCAGTTAATGACATAACAACTATCTTTTAACCAGATTAGCTAACCTCTTTCTGGATGATTTTTCAAGTTTTAAGTGAGCAACGGGTTATAACTCACGATTCTTATTAAGCCGTTTAGTTCCGAAACAACCACAAGAATGTTGAATTAGCGGGCCTAGAAGTAATACCATGGTATTTACCATCATCATCATTCATTAATCAACCATCATTTTCACGTATCCTGAGGAAAATGGACACTTTGGTCGCGTCTACTCTTTGATTTTCGAAGATGATACTGGTTACTATGTTAAAATTTTTATGATATTTATAGTGTTTTATAAACTTATGCAAAAACATTGATTGAACTACACCTTAATATTTTTAGAACAAATTAACGAAAAACCAGCTTCAGATTCTCGGAAAAATTGAGAGCAGCTAGTCTGAACCTCAATTTTTCTTGTTCTTATAAAAAGAGTGCAGTGCATTGTACATACCGAGCTTCATACCGTTATGAGGCAGCTTGACTTACCAATTAGGAGTAGAATTCGTTCTCTTGCCTTGTTATAGAATGAAGTGATGATATGCTCATAAAGTACGCTTCCTTTATCGAGCCAAGCTATTTCAGAATACATTCTGACTGCAACTCAGAACCATTGTTTTCTTCAGTATCTCTCAAATAATATCTCACTCAAAGATGCTTGGAAGCGTAGAATTTTTTAATGTTTTTTCGTGTGTTTTGTGTTATTTAAAAAGACAAAGGTCATGAAATTCCTCTTTCAGTTTCTGACCTGCTTATGAAAATCAGACATGACGCATGCATTCTTTTCAATTTGTTAATTAAGAAGAATAAGGGAAATTCGACCTTTCAATTTGACCAAAAAACCAATGAATTAAGTTCCTCGAGTATTTTCCCTTCACAACATAATCCTTCTTATATAACTTTTAACTTCTTATATAACCTATAAATCTTACTTTTAGCGAAAAAAGTAATCCTTCTTATCATATGCTTCTCATCAAGAATATATAAAACATTATATATATTTATTACATTGCATATTTTATATTTTATATCACATGTTATGTATTATATATTGATTTCTATTATATAATTTTTAACGTTTTATATAGAATAATACAATTAGAAAAGGGCGAGAGTATGACTGTTCGGAGAAAGAGAAAAGTGTATCTAAAAATACTTTATCAAAACATAAAACTACTTTACTTCAGGCTAACTAAAGCTACTTAAAACTACTAAGCTCAGTCTTATATTTCTCGACCTAATTCTCCAGCCCCCCCCCCCTATTTTGAAATATGGAAACTGTATGCCTTTGGTTTTCATAGATTCAGCGCAATCGAATCGTCAGGAATCATCGTAAGGAATACAAGATTTGTAGCTTTATTGTGGCTTTTTAAACAGCCTGTGTTGACCTGCCATCTGAAATTTGAATTTCTCAACACTAACACAATCCTGTTACGTACTGAGAATAAAGAACAACGGGTCACTTGCTTCATAGATAACCATCTATGTCGAATAGTAACTATTCTATCAAAAACCTAGAATAAATCTTCACCCAACACACATTATTTTATCTTTATTAATATCACATGATTTTTCTGTTTTATGATGTCGTCTCAACTTTCAACACTCTTCGCTCAACTACCTTTTTAAATAATTTTTTTGTTTAAATATCACAGCTTCTTCGCTGGACCCTCACTCTGCTTAATGCTCAAGTTACTCAAGCGCATGTTGTCTCACATTGCTTAATTTTCAGATGACTCCAGCCTCAGCTGCTAAGCTTCACAAATACTTGAGCAATTTCAGCTCTAGTTTTCTCACTTGCTTAATGCTGAAGTTACTCAAACTCATATCGTTCGCATTGCTTAATGCTCAAGTGACTTCATCCTGAGTGGTCTTACATTGCTTAATTTCAAATGATTCAAGCATGAACTGGCCGACTTTACACTGAAGTAACTCTAGGCTTAGTTTTATCACATAGCTTAATGTTAAAGTCACACGGGCCCTTGACTTATACCAATTGATTTGGAGGAATCGCCTAACGTACGAGTGTTCCACAAGCCAACGCATCGAACAATTACTTACAGTTTTTCTTCAGCATTAACTGGATTGCAGGGATAATACCGACCACTATTTTCCTGTTCCTTTAAAAAAAAATTAACGACATTTTATGAAACATAAAAACACAATTTTTGCCGTTAAGGAAATTTTAGTATTTACATTTAGTCGAATTTCCCTATAATAATAATAATAATAATAATAATAATAATAATAATAATAATAATAATAATAATAATAATAATAATAATAATAATGATAAAACGAATATTTATACAGGATAAACACTTCAACAATTATAAACATTGCTGTTATCAATGTGTGTCCTGTGCCCTAAACCTAAAATAAAAATAAAAGAAAATGTAGCAGGTACAATCAACTCAAGGTAACTGGATCATTCGTAAAGTCGAACTGATTTTTGCATTACCCTGAACCTTGCGTTGTTCTTTAAGTTATGAACACCCTTGATACATCGAACCAATGCAAGCTCGTAAATTCACCATTTCGAACCATTTTCCAATCTCCTTATGTTTATTTTCTGTTGATGATACTTTATGATGACGTATTCATTAGCGAGGACTGAACAACATTCGAAACTGATGCATCTTTTTCAAGTTTCATAATGAATGAGCTCTGTTTATCCCTTCTCGATTTCTTCTCGATAACATTAGACTTTTTAAAATTAACTCTGAAACTTTAAGATTTCAGCATGATAACTCGAACTAGTGACTACTTTCGAACCATAGCGGCATAGCTCGAAAATTCCACGCCTGGACATTTATCAGTATTCCTTAATTTTTTTTAATTTTTCCATCGAAAGTTCTAGTTCGTAGCTGACTGAACTACTTTACTGAACTAGCTTAAATTACCAAACTGAGCTTACCTTCTGTGCAAATCATCCACGAATATTTACTTAACAGTCTTGTAAATTCTGATTGAACGCTCAATATTGACGCTTCAGCTGCAGATGTAATACATTGTATAAAAAACGCTTTTTATATCCGTTCAATCGAGTGTAAAACCAAACTTTTCTTCGTTATGGAACCGCCACTAAAAGAGTTTAATTTTGATCTCATCTCGGGGGTCTTTTAAAAATCATATTGTCTCTTTTTGCAAAATCAATCTCTCGCCCAATAAGCGCTTGAAATCGGATGAATAACTAGCATGTTGTAATTTGGTTCTTTGTAGCTATCGCTGTGAGAATACCAATTCTTTGTAGGCGTATAAATCCCAAACAAGCCACTTATTTATTATTGAAACGATTTCGCGCAAAACACTTAATCCCCGGTTTACCAATTCTCCGCTTTCTTCACTTTTATATAGAGGGTGACAACCAGATTTTCAGAAAATCGACCTTTTGGTTGACAGGATTTTGCATTCTCTCGACTAAATGATCAGAGAAATTCAACGAGAGTTGAAAATTAAATTGCCCAGATGCATCAAAAGAATTGCAATATTGGGGAAAGGGTGCAGAAAGAAGGCATACATAGGTCGTAAATTGCTACATCTTACACTCCAAAGGGTTAGATTCACCATCCTTCCTCAATAACAAATAAAAAGGGTATCGCTTTAAAATTTCTATGCTTCAGAATTATTTCACTTTGAAGGTTCAGAAAGGGGGGGGGGGTCATTCAAAGTTCAGTAAATTCTTACGCCCTACACACAAACGGGTTTGGTGTTTTATCCTTCCTCGATCAACAGATGGGATAGAACGTAATTTGGGTGTGGCATTTCATTATGTACTGCTGTCAATTACCCCCCTCCCGGATATAAGCCGTGGAACCATGATGTTTTCCGGAATCTTGGGAGGGGGGTATTGTGTCTCAGAAGATCTGTCCTTTCAATGCTATACACCCGGTATTTTTAAAGGAAATTTGTCCAAGCACATTCATAATTTGGTCGCTGCATGCTTTATTGAGTATCGGACGAAAAATGTACCTTTACTGTTCAATTTATGTTTCTACTTTCCCCTCATTCCAAAGTTTTTGCCGTATAGAACGAAAGATCAGTTTTCAAAACTGGAGCATGACTGCAATTCATAAAGCCTAGTTTTCACTCGGTCTTGAAAGTCTAAGTGGAAACATACATGCTTTTTATTTAATAAGGAACCTACCTCAAGGCCTAGTTCCAAAAGTTCCTTATTCGTAGACTTCAAATCATCAAATTGTAGTACCAAGTTGCTTAATAGTTTCTTAATTTGCACTGCACTTCAAGTGCCCTGAGAATAGTATAGAAACAGGAAAAGGTACTAGAAGCACATGCGTGACAGCATATGCGGAAACTACTCGATGAAGCACTTTTCACTCAAATAGCAAATAATCTATGCGAGTATTGGCTGTAAATGTATGGAACCGGCTTTTTAGTTCTTGATGCTTGCAGTTACCAAAAATTTTCAAATCGGAAAGTTACTCAGGTATTTCGTTTTGAGTAGTATAAGTTCTTTAAATATTTCGGCCTTTTACATGTAGGCCCCTTATAAAGTGGTTCCTTATAAAAACGGGTGTACCCGCCAACTACCCCAAAAACACAAAAGACTCGAGCTGATACTGCCGCAGAGATTAACCCAACAACAAAGAGGGAATCACGTTTTATTGAAACACGCTTATAATACCAGTTTCTTATAAGGTTGTTCAATTCTAATGCTTTGATATCGCCTCTCATTGTACGTCTTGAAGTGTTCTAGAATGAGAGTTTTCAAAAGTACAAGTATTCTTTATTTATATGCCCACAGAAATCGTTGGAATGTAGTGGTATTGTATTTATAAACATCAACAAATGAAACTTTAGTTGTTAAGCAACCTTACATATTTACATGTACAGAAGTCCCTTGGTATTTCAATCTTCATAAGCCTTGTTATTGAGACACCGCTCGATGCCTGCACACAAATCCCTGAGGGATGATCACCTTTTGTAATAGATATATCATTAATTCATATTAATCTAGCGCAATTTGGCAAAGCTTATTAAATGTTGCTTAAAATCTAATTGGGCAGTTTATATTAAATTAAGCAGCCCTTTAAATGTTTCTTCTTTGTAACAAAGTGGTTTATAACAAAGTAGTTCTCGACTACTCTAGTTGAAAAAGTTGAGTGCTGAGTTTCTCCAACCTAAGAAGGTATAAAACTATGTTTTTCTGTGGAACTCAGGAAAACACCTTTATTAAAATATTTCATTTGTTAAGGGCTAAATAAGGTATTTATAGCTTTATTGGTCGCAGATATTTTTCTTTAAAGAACTGCTATCTCTTTAAATAAATTTAGGGTAAAGATAGTTAACTTGTGCAAAGAAAGTTTGAACACTAAAATCCTGCACTTGCTAAGCACGTTTGAGTTCTGGGTCATTATTACCCTTTTTATCGGAAAATGTGTTGTCCTTGCTATCTGATGAATGCCCCCCCTCCCCGCTCTGTAATTTATCAAAATTTTTTGTACCCCTCCCCCTTTCTGTTCTTTTTTTGATTTCAGCATCCAATCTGGGCTGTCTGACGCTGATATTTTTAAGCCTCTTAAAGTCAGAAGCTTTGCAAATGCTACTCAATATGAGAAAAGTCTCGATGTCTATTATCGCTAAGTCAAAAATTTTAATCAACTCTAGGAACCATTATAAATGTTTATTACATTCAACTCTTTATTTCATTCAAATTTTTGAAAAGCAATCTTTAAATTAACTATTTTTAATAAATTATTTAACTTTTAAGCCATTTTTGATATAATTTCTAAAAGAAATCTAACTCTCTATTAGTTATGATAAAATAAAAGAGTTATAATAAAAGAATTATAACTCTTCGTTTCTTTGCAAAAAAGGATATTAAAATCCCTGTAATAGATATGATTTATTTTATTTCCATAGGACAAACATTAATAACAGCAATGACGAATCCCGTAAATATCAACATTATTTTTGATTTAATTTTCTCTTTTGTTCCACAGAGTTCAACTCAAAACGACAACAATCCAAGCGATACTGGTCAGGGTAAGTGACACCATTTAATTAATATGTTATATTTTCTTTTGCATGATATACTGCATGATATACTGCATTATACTATCATAAACCCTTACTGGCTGTGGGTGATAGAAAAGGACAACCTATAGTGTTACAATTCTAAACCTCTCCTAGTGATTCGTACTATGACCGAGTGGTTTCTTGGTTTCTATTGGTTCTTTTCCTGCTCCTTCACACGTTCTGACACTGGTCCTAATTTCTATCGGTCTCTTTCTCTTTCTTTGGATCCTTTTAATTTTGATAAATTCGTGCTTGCTACACTGATTTACGAAGATGGAGCAAACTCATTTTGAATTAGAATTAGTCAGCCTTGTTTGGGTTTGAAAAAAAGAAAGGGGCCTGAGGGATAAAGGAGGCACAGTTAATAACTTAAAGATGAAGTTTGATTTAGTATCCGGCTAGATTACATTAAAAGGTGAGTCGAAACTTACTGTATATGTTTACGTCGCCCTATAAGTTTATGTTGACCACTGCTTATGTCAAAAAAATTGAAAACGATTTAAGATCAGGCTTTTTATCAACATTTGAAGGCATCTAAATGAAGATTATTTTTGCTAAATAAAGGATGTCTTTTGCTAATTACAAGCCGAACACTAGGAGCGAAATTTGTTTCAGTGCTGCTCCAAAAGATAAAATTTCATTGAACTAAACTCTATTTGATTCTGCACATGGAGAGAACGGCATTTAACCTAGGCCTGACCCTTTCAATACAAAGAAAGAAAGTATAGAAACATACTGTAGATTAACTTGATTCTCGTCCAGAATTGTTCACAGGTAAGTGATGCATCAAAGCCGATAAAGCATTTATCGTGAAAAGTATAGATTTTCCCTTCTCCTTGCATGCCAAATTTCTTGGCCAATCCCCCCTAGCTCATTCCCTACTGGTTGAAGACGCTAAGTAAGATAGCAACCTATATCTACACATAGCAGGATTTTGCATTTTTTATTTGTTTTTCGATCAGTAACTTGTTATCTCTAGATATTTTTGTTTGTTTTAAAGCTAAATTTGGTTCGAACGATGCATCAGCAACTGATAAAAACGACGTAGATACAACAGACTGGGAAAAAGATCTACAAGATGAACTTCAAGTATGTTATCAAATGTCTACTTAAATGATCTATTTTGTCCAAATGTTACTGTTTTTGTCCCATTTCTCCGAGGAGAAATGACCATAATTAACCATTGATTTCTAACTGGCTGTTCACCTCATATTCAGATGGTAATCAGAGTACGTTTTAAAGACGATACCTTTAAATGTAATGTAATGTAATGCAATGTAATGTAATGTTATGTTATGTTATGTTATGTAATGTAATGTAATGTAATGTAATGTAATGTAATGTAATGTTATGTTATGTAATATAAAGTAACGCAATGTAATGTAATGTAATGTCATGTTATGTAATATAATGTAATGTAATGTAATGTAATGTAATGAAATGTAAGGTAATGTAATGCAATGTATCGTTATGTTGTGTATGCAATACAATGTAATGTAATGTAATTAAATGCTATGTAATGTAATGTAATCCATGCAATGAGGGCAAATTTTACAGTATTGTAGGACCAGATGTGAATTTTGCAGGGCAAACGTTACATTATCCTCCTAACACAGAGCATAAAATGACGCCCCTGTCCGCCCTCTCTCATGTACACTTAAGAGCCTTTGACCAGATACAAGACAGATGTCATGTTCACCTTCTACTTTACCCAACACGATTTTCTCATTATAAGGCATTTTTATTGCGGTATCCGGCTCAGTGTGTGACCACCGTGATGAATCGTCTTAATTTTCGCCACAGGATTTCGAGTTTGTTAGCGAAGACCAAGGCGATAATCAAGAACCAAATCCAGAATGGGAGAAAGAGATCGAAAATATGTTAGGACTTGATGAGGATGATGGTGAATTAAAATGAGTAACACAAATTTTGAATTAAATATCATAATTTGCTTGTATATTTTTGTTCTATATTGCAATAAATTTTACTTGCAATAAGATGAATTTTGTTAACAGTGGGGTCCCAGGGGTGCGGCAGATCCTTAGAGATTCGTCTGCTCCTTTAGAAATTTTGAAAGGATTTTTGGACAGAGGTAAGAATGTAATATCGTTCAATGGCTGGCAGCCGTGAGGAATTTACCGAAGAAATTAGATTTGGCAATCCCATACCCAGTAGATCGGTCCACTATTTCTTGGTGTTAGTTAGGAGAAAAGACACAACCCGGCAAAGTTTTGCAATCTTCATTCAAATTAGCCCCAAATTTGAGCGTTAGTTAAATCCAATTTGTTTCATATGAAAATCAAAGCCTCTTATATAATCATATTTCAACAGATTTGGGCACAACCCTTTTTGTCTGTTGTTCTAGTTAAAATTCCATCAGCTTATAAATATGATGTGTTGCTTGAAAAATTACAGATATGTTTCAAAATTCATCGAAGATTTTATGTCGAAGTGTTTGCTTACTTCTTTAACTTTTCCCAACCATGCACTCAGTATGAGAGTTAAACGCCCCTTTTAGTGAAAATCTAAAATTTGGTGTTGTGTTATTTTGAAATGTATCAAAACCTTAAGTTATATTAAAGTTAGCTAGGCAAAATCAAGATGGCAGCTTAACAAAGGCTAGGTGCAGCATTGGTTGTTTATAACTCCTTCATTGAGTCGTAAAATCGCTTAATTTAATGAGAGTCCAGCCTTAGTTGCTGACCAGCGGATGCTTTATTCTACAAAATATTTAGGGTTTGAAAATCTGCTTCCAAAGTTAATCATACACTACCAGGACACAAGTATTGCATTAATTTGTCAATAATGCCGGCCAGCATCCCTCTCAATTATAAATACCATCAATTTCAACAAGCAAATATAGTGAATTGTCCTGATGTGTCCCGGAAACAAATGCTACTTATGTGTCTCGTTATTAGGATCGCCTACCCAGCGGAGTGACAGATCCATTCTCTGTCTAAATATGGTTACAAGAGAATGTTTTTTGGCAATGATATTGATAAAAATTGCTGGAAATTTTTTCATGAACCAGCTTGGGAATCGTGCCAACTCTCAAGGGGTTTTTACTTCAAGCTTCCTGCAGTCATCGTTGGTTATCACTTTCTCACCAACTTCATGGTCGTTAAATATTTATTATATTAGCTTATATTTTCTACTTCTAGTCATAACTCAATACATATCAGTATATCTTAATGCTTTAACTTCGAACTTGAATCTTTCCAATGGTTTCAATTTGTCCATTTTGTGTCTGTATTTCTTCAACTAAATGTAAGTAAACAAAGTCAGGAAGATTAAGATGGTACTGTAAAAATGAAGATGTTCTCTCCATTATCACCTTTTTAATTTTTCTGTTCTTGTTTCTACTCCTGAATTCATTTTATCAGTTTAATAAAGCTAATGCAACAACATTTGCATCACGGAATTAGCATAGAATCGCAATCTTGATGTGGAGGAGAGAGTACACTTAAAGCACAGATATTAAATAGACTGCAGTTGAGAAATAATGTACATATTTAACAATGTTAAGATCTGCTTGCATTTTTTGAAGATTCAGTTAGGGGGTGATATTTAACATTCTACAAACTAATTACAAGTTATGGCAAGGGTTTTTCATTTAATATGACCGCTAGGCATGATATCCTTCGTTTCATAGTAACGTCGCAAGATTTTTACGTCAAATTGATTCGAATTTGTGAAAAACCGTTGACACTTTGTTGCGTTTTGCTCAACTCAAGTGCTACACGCAAGTTTTATCGCTGCTTGAAAACGATAGAATTACGTTCAAAGCTAGGAAAAATTGCTGTTCTTACAAAGGAAAGTGATCGTTGCAAAAGTTACGAGTGCCGAAATGTCGGAATCGAAAAGAATTTTATCGAATTTGCCGAATTGCGACTTCGATAGAGTGGTAAGTTTTCTTTGCGACTTATGCTTTCTTTGCCATTTGATAATAACTTTCTTTGTGCTTAAAATATAAACTTAGATAATTAATAGTATACAGTAAATGTATGTGTCCCAATAAATACTTTTAACAAAGTTCTTATCATCAACTGTTTCAAATTTGTTGCTTCGTGTCTCCGCCAACATGAACTTCAAAACGGCATTTGAAAACTTCATCACGGAGAAAAACAAAGCAGAACTTGTTTCATTACATCATTTGCCATTAAAAATGAAAACTGATCCCATTATTTACGGTGTGAACTGTCAAACTCTCGAGCAGTTCATCTTTTAACCTCTCTTTTTCTCTGACGAGTTGCGTTGGCACAAAATAAATATCAAAACCATTGCTTCCTTATCGTTCTTTTAACCAAAAAAAGTTGTTTTACTCTTTGGAATTCTGGTCGAACAATTCTTTCTATAGCTGTAGTTTACATTTTGGTCACTTTTTCACACAGTTTCTTCGAACCTTTGACGTTTTTAAGATGCCGCCCCATCCAAGTACTGCCATTCCACTTTTTCGATTTATCGACAAAGATTTTCTGCTTACCTCACCTTTCGAATTCCATGCAAATGCATTCACCTCTTCAGATTGATTTTGTTGTCACAAAATTGACAAAATATAATGAAAAAGATGCTATTTAAGTAATTTAAGCCAAATGTTTATCATTTTTTAATCAAAAGTAACGATAAGGCAGTCGCCATTATGTAACTAAGAAATGGAATCTCCAATAGCAACTGTAGCCAGTGTCAGAGTCTCGTTTTCAACATGTGCCTCGTTGTTGGCACCTAGGTCTTCTCATGCTATCGCAATGTAATTTGCTCATATCATCAATGATCTAAAGGGGTCTATCCATTTCTATTACTGTTGTTGTAAAAATTTTTCAACAAAATGGGCGTGCAGTCTTTTAGTTGCAGTTGCCGACAAACTTTACATCCCCTTTCATGGCCAAAACGCCTTGTTTTTGAAACAACATTATTGCCTATTAAATGTTACCTCCATAAGCCCCCTCCCATTGTAGTTGCGGGACGGAAAGATTATGAACAGCTTTACATACCATATACTCAAACACCTTCTATCACTACCCTTTCTTGCAAGAACTCATCTTCTCTTTTATAATGATCTGCCATTTTATTTTTAATTAGGTGACGATGGATGACGAAAGCAATCGAGAAAAACTTTCTGCCAAGTTCAAAAGATTCTTAAAGAATTTTGGTACAAAATATTATCATCTATTAAAGAATCTAATTAACTGAAATTACATATTTTGTTTGAGTTGGAGCTGGCCCTAAGAGACATCTATCTAAAAAACAGATGTTTTGGAATACATTAACCTTTATGTAACCTAAGGTTGCTCATTTTCCAAAACAGCACTCTTCTCATGGTATTCAGGAACTCATATGATACCGATTTGAGGAATGGAGTGTGCCCAACGGGATAAGAAACCTTTCAGTATATTCTCGACAGTCAATTTTAACAACAAAATTTATAAAGCTTGATACAGAATAAAAATATATTTATATTCGTTATATATAATAAGAAACTTACATTTACTGTATATAAATTGGGTTAAAGATGGCTCTGTAAGATTGTTTGTTGTTGGAAATAAGACTCTGTGGAATCACAAATGTTTAAACAGTTAATTATCTTGTAGATCTTCTCATGGAAATTGAAATGCAATTGACAGACATAAATGATGAAGATCGTGATGTAATGGAAAAGTTTACTTTTTCTTTGTATCGAAGCTTCACATTCAAACAGGTAGTTATCTCTTGTCGTCTTCTTTAGAAAAAAATGCTATCAGAATAAAGAACTGTAGCAAAAGTAGAACATCAAAGGAATACTAGATTATTTTAAACTTTTCCTATTGTATATGTATCCATTGCCTATCTAATAGATTTAATGCGAAACCCAATAATCGTCAATATAACTAGAAAGGTTACCTTTTATTACCTATCTTGCACAAAATCGTAATTTAAAAATCACCTATCTAAAGATATATCATATATGAGGCAAGGGTGGTGCGTATCCCCCTAGAAATAAATTAGTATTAGATTCGAGATTCGGGTTCAAGAGAAACCTAAAAAATTCAAAATAATTTCCTGGTTCGTCACAATACAGATAAATAACTTCAACGTTTGGTGGTTTTTTACTGTCTAAAAATAATTGACTTTTCGATTTTTTGTAGTTGAAGAAACAAATGATCTTTTGCATCAACGATCTTGTGTTTTGTTATGCAATGGTAAGTCTTTTGTTATCAAACATTCATGTGCTCCAGTTATAGTGTAAGATTCAGGGCATTTGATTTGAATATGAATTGTAAACTAGCTACCCCCCTTACCCCCGGCATCATATTTTATATGTGGTAAATTCATTGATATACGGAATACGAAATGTTGTTGCTTGAAAGGGAGGTAGCACTCTTTGTTTCGCAGTACACTGCATCAGATACACAAAAAATGTGACCAGAGAATATGCAGCCTTGAATGCAGTCTAGGAAGAAAATGTATTATTCTATCTTCTATCAGATTCATTCATATATGTCATTAAAAGTCTGCCATTTTTCAATAAAACCATTTCAATAAATCGCTTCATTTTTTCAGGTCGATGAAGAGTACACCTCATCACGTTTGCAGAAGATCGGTGAAATCTTAAAGAAACTGATGAATTCTTGGGATATTATGTTGCATTCAATTGAGATTATTGCAAAGGTTTGTACAACAAGTTTGGATTTCACTTAACGCATCTTTTGCTAAGAACTGAGCAAATAGGTGTTTTATAGCACACCTTAAAACATTGTCGAATCTTCATCCCTGACAGCCATTAATTGCTTGCTTCGCCCATTTTCTGAGTTGATCTAAAGTCAATTTTCTCTATTTCTTTTTCAGAATCCAAAAGTTTGCACATCTCTTCACGAAGATATCAAACTCTTCCATGATATAGCAACTGCAGATAAGGAAGAATACTTGCAAGATTTCAACACAATTAAAGAAGAGATCATGCTGAGAATGCCATTCTGCGAACTTTGCAATGAAGAAGAGTTTTTTGTCCAAATGACATATGGAGCTGGTATGTTTGATATCAAAGAAATGAGATTTGATAAACTCATGTTAGCAGATCAGAAAACAAATTCTTTGGATCAAGAAACGAAAAACTCTAAACTTACAAAACAAGTAATTAAAAGAAAGAGAGCTGATTCTGTTGAAGCTGATGAAGTTGATAATCATGATAATAAAAGAGTGAAACATTGTGAAAAGAAAACATCACAATTTCATGAGATGGAAGTTAGCCCGAAGTTAGAGAAAATATCGTGCAAATCTTCTGCCGAAGAACCAGCTGAGATGAATGCATTGAATGACTCAATTTCCAGGGAGAATTTTGATTACAAGAAGAGTTTTGTTGAAGCTTGGGTTGCAAACCATGTAATTAGCAGTGTTCATAGTGATCATTCTCCAGAAATGAGTCCCGTGTTGACTGATCCAGTAAACGGTATCCCAGAAGAAAACGGTCTGTTAATGGGAGCAAGTGATCGAAGTTCCCCGCTTCTTAAAGCCGATGGTGTAACAGAATCTCGTCTCTCTTGCAATGCTGGCTGTAATGAAAATGAATCCCAAATTGCAAATAGTAAACCTATTAAATGCCATGACATAAACTTAGCAAAGCCTGAAGGACTAAAAATAAGCATTCCTTTAGCGACAATTCGTCGGCCTAACAATGCCGAAAATTGTGAAGAAAATGATGAATGTTGTTCTGAGTCTCGTGCTAATGAAGAACTCAAATGCTCCTCCCTTAAAACGACATTTCATTCTGACGAGGTTAGTACTAAAAGAAGCGAGGAGCAACAGCCTGCCAATCTGAAAATAAGCATCCCAAAAGACCTTGTAGCTTTTGGTAAGAACAACAGTCTTAAAAGGGAGGAGCAAGTATTTCTTCCAGCAGTCTCTAAAACCAGCATTGACAACGAACCGGTACAAAGATCTCATGTTAAGGAACAGTTAAGTCTTAAAGTGAGCATTCCGAAAAGCTTAATTTCACTAAAATGTGAGGAATTAAGCAAGGAATGTAACGATGGCCTTTCATCCAATATTGTTGATCAAAAAGAGGAGCTTGAGGTGGACAATGATAGTGTTGACATTAAACAACCGAAAAGTCTAAAAATAAGCATCCCAAAGAAACTAATTGAGCCTAGCAATGAATATAAAAATGAAATCCAGGATGAAAACGGTGAGCCAAATGAAACTTCGTCAAATGCAAATGATAAACAAGTAACAGAACAGACCTCTGACTACAACGTGAAAGTTAACTGTTCTGCACTAAAGGAAAGGCAGGAAACCTCATTAACAGACAATCAATCAAAAAGTGAACCAGTGCCATATCCCTCATTGAAAATTACCCTTATTAGGCTTGGATATGATAATTGGGCTGTAAAGCAGAAAGGAATGTCTGAAGGAAAGAGGCCATATAAAAATGGTACCGTAAGAATAGGAGGTTTGAGCCTTTCCGATGAAAGAGCTGCAAAGCGTATTGAGGTTTTAGATCGAGTCAAACAGGCTTTGGCTAAAGATAAGTCTACTAAAACCTTAAAAATTAACCCAAGATGCACAAATAGACTTAAAGCCTTGAAGAGAAAGGCTACAACACTTTGTGCAATGAAGTCTCGAATAATAGGAAGGAAAAAGGCATAAAAGTAAATAGACTCTTGTTACAATGGATATTGTAGATTTGTATGTAGACGATTTCATCCTTAAATATATTTTTAATAAAGATAGCTAATGCCGTATTGAAAGCGGGGAGGCACATTGGGAGTGTGGATCCTAAAACCCTTTTTTTTCTAAATTGATCCAAAAGTGTTTTTAATATGGCAAGAATTTGGTATACAACCCTACGAAAAAACCTCACCAGAACACGTTAGACGAGAATAATACTTACTTGCTACTTTATTTAGTAACAACTAGTCGGTCCCAAATATAGTATGTTGAGGGTTGGTCATAATTTAGAGTGCCAGCCCTCTAACCTAAAAGGTTGGATACGCGTCCCTGTTTGTAAGCAGCTTAGACTTAAATGTAGTAAAAGTACCGGCATTCCACACGGAACTGATTTGTATCTTATTCTATCTAAAGTAGTTCTTAAGCCAAAGTAAATAAGACAATAACTTTATAATAATTGAAATTAGTTAAAGTAAAGTTGGATTATAGTAGATATTTAATATATAACTTGCAGCCTACGTCGATATTATAAAGTAGATATTAGATATATAACTAGTCTTTTCATTAAAATGATTTCAAACTTAAATTCATCTATGATTGCCTTCTCTCTCTCTCTTTTATGTAAATTTTATTTTGCTGGGGGAGGGGGACAAGCCTTAGAGATTATGATGTTGTGTGCTTATACCTTTTGCACCAGGATGTTTTTCATTTAATTGTTAAACCTATATAAATCTTTGCTTTTAATGCTTAGGGGAAGCAAAGTCAAATGATATAGGTGACAACGTAAACTTTATGAAAAACTGCCATCAGAACATTAACAATATTTTGTACTTCACCCTCTGGAAAATTGTCTTAGATAGATAACCTGTTCAAGGGGATTGTAGGAAAAGAAAAAGGGGCCTGGAATAGTTGTTGAAAAGCGACCCATCTAACTTGCCCGATTGCTTCTAAAGATTGAATTCATCAACCAGCCTCTTGCTCTGTGCAGGTAAAGTGATGATGTCCAAGGCCCATATTTTCAAGCATTTTAAGGAGCTAATGGGAAAGTTCTGGTGCTCCCGGTGTGCAACGGCAACCCTGGCCTTGTAGCCAGGCAAAACTGATTTGCCAATAAATCAGCATTTTAAAAAGTTTTCCGAGGGCAGAATATGATATCCTCCTCGAGATAAAGCATTAGCTAAATCATGTTGTTGCTCTGCTAACGATAGCTATAGCCTATGTTTCACTGTAATCAAAACATTTTCAGATCCCCTCCCCCCTCCTGGTCGAGGCTTATACATCATGGTGCAATATTGCGGAATAAGGGTGTACTGGCGTCACCAAGAAACAACTTTCGATCTTTCATAGAAAAATTCTGTCATGATTTCAAATGCGACGGTAGAAAGGTAAAAATAGCTCATTTTGATAAAGAGAGTTCTAAGAAAGAAGAAAGAACTAGTATTCAAGGATTGGTTCGGAGAAAGTTCAATTGCCATTGTGATACAAATCATTCTTATCTAGTAACTGTGACGTCATATTCCCCACAATCTTTTGTGTCGCTTTTTACAAAGAAAATCTCGAATATACGATTCAAAAATGCGAAGTAAAAAAGTTTCTTGTCTTTGCAAGGCTAATTTCCCTTCATTTTTTCTCCTCAGCCAGCGTTCAGCGAGCCAACTTGTAAGATTAACTATCAAGTAAGAATTTTTAATTGTTATATCTGACATGTTTGATAAAAGGTTAAAATTGTTTGCAGGTTAGAGGCCCTATTGGCCTAGAAACCATGATCTAAAATTATATGAGTAAGTGCATGTAGAAAGCAAGTAGATCTTCAAAAGCAAGTTCTGACATGACTTGGAAAACATGCGCCCACGCAAACCGCTAATAGCCCGTTTAATACAGCCCCTGCTAAAAGTAGTTGAAAAGTCACAATTTACCCGGGGGGGGGGCACTCAGCACATAGACATACGGTCATAATTTTACAGGCCACCCAAAAATATCAGCTCAATTTTAATAAGATCCAAAAATATCAACTCTTTCTTTATATTGTACTCAAAAACATCATAAATTGCACTTTTAGATGAGAACGTATCACACAGCTATAATCTGTAAGATTTGCTATTCAAAAAAAGCTGTAAATGGTTGCAGTAAAACTTCCAAAGAATATGGTCACATGACTTGAAATGGGTATCAGTGTTTCTAAATTTGATATCCAGAAATATCAAAATTGTATCAAATGTTTTTGCAGGACCCAAAAATATAATTTCTAACAAATATCTAACCCAAAAGTATCACTTTAGGTAAGCATTTGACCCAAAAATATCGGACAGCCCCCCGTATGTCGGTATGCCAAGTGTCCCCTGGGCAATTTAACTGATTGGTTTGTGCCGGCCAGATATCATTGGTATACCCTCTTTCCCGCAACAAAACAATGTTGGTTGGAAATAGCAATTTTTTGACAAATTGACAATTGACAAATTTAAGCGATATGAAGGGGAGGGGGAAGCTGCCGTAACATGTAAATTGTGATCCTTGTATCACGACTTTAAGTAGGGACTGTATGTGTTAAGCATACCCCTTCAGATGTAAGTCATGTGAAGTGACAACTGTTATTTACGTCACAATCCGAAAATGGAGTTTTCCCGCGTGAGTACATTTCTGTGCAGTGTGATGTGATGCGGGCTGATGAAAGCTTGGTTTACTGACATTTGATCACATGATTCTACTTCCTTCGGGGACCTAAGTTGCCAGGAATTAAGAAACATCCGCCTTGCAGAACACACTGTATTATGAGTCGAGGAATGAAAAACATTCGTTCTAAGGGTAAACTGCTAAGTAAGCTGAATTAAATTTACTATCTTTTTTAAGTAAAATTCAGTTAAATTGAGATTCTGATTGGCTGTTCTTACCTTTTCCCAACTTTTGGATAAGGTGTTCTTCATTTGCTCTTAAATAATTCGGGTTTTGTTTAATAATATCTCCTCATGACGGAAGCTTATAAGAATTAAGAATATCATAAAAATATTAACACAGTGATAAGCTTTTTTTTACGAAAATCATAAGGAGAAGTGAGGAAGGTGTCAGTTCTCCTCAGGCTAGCAATGATAGTTCGTGTCAATTTGTTATTGGAAAACGTAAGCATCTTTCTCCATGATTACATTCTGCGAAAGTGCTTCAACCTCAGCTTGTCAACCCGAGGCTAGAGGGGGGCTTAGCCCCCCCCACCAAACAGAATGTTTAAACAAAAGGAACATTAGAAAAATAGCACATTTTGAATCAATTTTGGAAATTAGCCCCCCTTGAAAATTTTATCTCGTCTCGGGCTTGCAGCCTTTTCTTAATTTGTTCCCAATTTTCGATCAATTTTGAGCTTCATGTTCTTATAAAATGAGCGTAGTTTTATCGATTTACTATTTCAAAAATAGCCATATTGTCCCCATTCCCAAATGCACCATCCTTACTACAAAAGAGGCCTCGTGTGCCAATATTTTGTCGCAGTGTTGTTTTTTTTTCATTGTCAAGTCGATATGATTTATTTTTGAAGTAATTTTGCTTAACTAATTTCTTGTATTAATGAGAATGAAAAGAAAAAACTAAACTTAAGGTCGGTGTTTTTGCATCAGATGATTTTGCTATCTGCCAGAGCCCTGGCTGGGGTTGACAAAAATTTGCTTGCTTGCTTGCTTGCCTGTATGCTTGCAGGCTTGATAAAAATTGGACCCTCCACTGTTCTGTGCCTCTGCGGAGGAAGGCGCCTTGCCGTATGCTTATTAACCCACTGATTAAGTTATGATGAAAGTAACAATGAAATAAAAATATGGAAGCCACAAAAATGTGATTGTCAGACTTGACAGGTGACAGGGTATGGACTTCCTCTTAGTTTTTCTTTTTATATCTCATCTTTAAGTTGCATTTTGCACATCAGTTTGGCGATCGCGTCGTGCGCATTGAAAGCCTTGCACAACCCGTGATTTCTCTGAAATTTAAATTCCGGTTTCGTTTCACCACGCCTCAGATAATGCCGTAATTATGGTATTTACAGCAGTTTTGATATAAAGATGCCGTTGTTTTGCAAAAGAATCAATCAGAGTGATATGGATGCAGGTGAAGGTCTCGAGTTTATAAAGTTTATATTTTGTAGTTTGAATTTTTGTTGGTTTGATTAGGGCCTAGGACAAGGAGCAAAGGTGGTAGCGCTAGCCCCAGTATATGTTGCCCCAGTATATGTTGTTTTGCCCCAGTATATGTTGCTGTTAATTGGATAAGATTATCTCCATGGAAATGACGTTGAAATCCCATTATCAGACTGCAGCAACTGTCATCTTGAATAAATACAAAGAAAACCGCTTTGGTGCCGACAAATTAATATCATGTTGCCTCTAAAAATAGGCCTAGGCAAAGTACAGCTATAAGAAACTGTGGATGACAACAAGAAATTCACCGAATGAAATGGCAAACAGAATTGTATTTCGAATGCTAATTTGAGTTGAGAAAGCATCGAACATGCATAATATGGTGTGATGTTCTTTTAAATAAGGTTTCTGCCAGCTATTATCCTTCTTTATCAACTCTTTGATGAATTTCAAGCTTTCGGTCGCCCCCCGTTGCACTCAACAAAACAATGAGTGTACGATGCACTTGCCGTTCATCCATCCTACACATACACGAAAATATTGCCAACAAATCGCCAAATAACCTATATGTCCTAATCATAGAACCTATGCCTTGCTGCTAAAATTCAGTTCGATAATTTTGATGGATTCGTTAGGCGAATTTTTTAGGTATCATCCCGCAAGAAAATAGGTTGCCGCTTTTTTCTCTTCGTATCAGGGGGTACACAAAATCATTTGAAGGATCCCGGCATTGGGTCAAAAGTTAATACGCTACATAAAGGTTACTCATAGATACGTTGCATAAATGTATTGGCTGACTCACATGGGCTTATGGTTGGGTGCAAAAACCCAAAATTTTCCGAAAATGTGGGAATCTAGGTTCATCAAAAATCTAGGAAAAAGGTATGATTGAGTTCGTAAATATACGATTCAATGGAAAGTGTCTAGGGGTTGTCCCCTAAATCACAGGTTTAGGAAAATGCTGGTCTGGGATAGGGCATCACTTTAGGGGAGTTTGGGGGATTGCTAGCCCCCACCGGTAAAAATATCGTCTTTTTTCTTCAAATGAGCTTTTTCTACAAGATTTTAAGAGCAGGGTTACCCCCACCTTACCAGAATGGAGCATGAAGTGACGGTTGAAGTTAGGGCTTGTAAAAACATGTTATGATCATGGAAAACGAAGTGACATTCAACTTACTTCCAATTTCTTATCTTAGCGTTCTACCTAGTTATTGCCTAAAATGATGTGCTGCGCTTGTTAAACTTAACTAACTAAAACTTTCATGATTCACAATAACAATGATGATTCAACGAGGAAAATTTCTAATTTATGGTAGAAATATGAAACTACAAGGGAAAAACATATTTTATTCACCTATTTATAAAGGCGATATCAAACAAGGCCTTGGGTCGTACCCCTGATAAAAATAAGTACGCGGAGAGAGCAACGTTGGCTTGATGGTTGCAAGTAGTACTAAGACTATGGAAATTCTTTCAAGAATTTCTTTATCATTTTATACGAAACATATGTTACTAAATCAATGCTATTTCGCCCCAATGGAAGATCATAGTTTTTGTATGTGTGTTGGCTGACGAGTCTCATGGCATTGTCATACTCAGGCTTTGATGCATCTACTGCATCCTTAAGTTTAGAATTTTGCCCCATTTCTTGCAAAAACGTATCCAAAGTGACTTTCGGCAGTTGCATACCTTGATGCTTGTCTAATTTCCTTTTCACAGCACCATCATTTATAGCTTGAAATATATATTTCCTTAATTTTGGCAAATTAAAGCCAGAGTAGCGATATTCTTCCTCTTCTGATGATTCAGAAAATGTGCATTCTCCACATTTTCCGGTTTTAGGCGCAACCAGTGAATCTTCCAAACTTGGCAAAGGTACAATTCGGGTATTTTTAATTCGCTTTGTGTTATGAGCAGACTCTGCATCGCTACTTGGGCGCCGCTTTAACTTCTTATGTTTTTCCCTTCTGCCCTTGCAATTCTTGCAAAGCCAATTAGAGTTTGCCTTGGCAACGCCAACACATGTAGAGTGATACCATTCTTCACATGAATTGCATGAAATCATTGGCGTTCCCATATCTGGCATTTCACAAAAGCAGAACAAGGGTACTTCAATAGCATACAGAGTCCCTCTATGGGGCCTTGGGGTAGTGGCAATTTCAGGAATGTCCTCGAATGGGCCATTTTCAAGGGCATCTGCAAGAAGTCGTCCTAAGTTCTTATAGTTGAAAGATATTTTCTGTGGATCAACACCCTTTAACAGCATCAAGGTGTGGAATACTGCTGCAGTACCACTGTCTTTATCCTTTCATTGTTGTGCTGGATGTAGCGGGGGTCAACGTTGGGAAAAGTATTGATAATGTTATTCGAATCGTTAATGGAGACATTATTACCTGAGCATCAAATTGTGTGATATTGTTTAAAATCAAAGATATTGTTGATATATCGTATTGATTCCTTTGAAAAGAGAAATATTTCTAAGATTTGCCGCTACGTTGATTTCCATTGTTATTTTATGCTTATACAACTGCCCCCACCCTACCCCCAGACAAAAGCATTTGGCTCCTCCATTGAAAAATAAAACAGAAATCACCAGCTTACTGCTAATAATGTTATGCTCAAAATATTTCAATGCATTTAAGAAACTACAGTATATGAAATGATATACTTGTACAGTTGAAATGCGCCTTCAAATGATGTGCGCACCCCCTGATACGAAGAGAAAAAAGCGGCAACCTATTTTCTTGCGGGATGATACCTAAAAAATTCGCCTAACGAATCCATCAAAATTATCGAACTGAATTTTAGCAGCAAGGCATAGGTTCTATGATTAGGACATATAGGTTATTTGGCGATTTGTTGGCAATATTTTCGTGTATGTGTAGGATGGATGAACGGCAAGTGCATCGTACACTCATTGTTTTGTTGAGTGCAACGGGGGGCGACCGAAAGCTTGAAATTCATCAAAGAGTTGATAAAGAAGGATAATAGCTGGCAGAAACCTTATTTAAAAGAACATCACACCATATTATGCATGTTCGATGCTTTCTCAACTCAAATTAGCATTCGAAATACAATTCTGTTTGCCATTTCATTCGGTGAATTTCTTGTTGTCATCCACAGTTTCTTATAGCTGTACTTTGCCTAGGCCTATTTTTAGAGGCAACATGATATTAATTTGTCGGCACCAAAGCGGTTTTCTTTGTATTTATTCATGATGACAGTTGCTGCAGTCTGATAATGGGATTTCAACGTCATTTCCATGGAGATAATCTTATCCAATTAACAGCAACATATACTGGGGCAAAACAACATATACTGGGGCAACATATACTGGGGCTAGCGCTGCGACCTTAGTTGAGGACAAGGGACTTTATTTCATTTTCGGTTCGCTTTATCTAAGTGCAACTCTGTATAAACGTTTTCACATCTGTACCATAATGTCGCAAGTCTGCACAGCTCAACGGGTAAGTTTTGTTGTTCAAGGAATTTGTATTTTTCTCAAAACCGTCATTATCTAAATGTATAGAAAAGCTAGATATGCTATACCTTACGTTTTTACTACAATTGGATAAAGGCTGGAATACATATAAATTTTGAGACCTTGAATTTTGAAAACTTCTCCCTTTTTTCGCGTTTTGATCACAAGTTGGACTTTTTTCATTTGATCACATGGGTAATCAGATTAACTTAAGGCTGAAGCCTTGAGGCTACAAAAGGATTTAACTTAATAAAAATAAATTTGAAAATTTGTTTGCTGTTAGAAATTACATGAAACCAAGCCCAGGCTTTTTGAAATGCCTTGGATCACTTTGACAAACCTATGGTTTGCATATATCTGTTGGCATAATCCTGCAAGAATCACTTGCCTCACACTTTTGATTCTGTTCCTTGAGGTTTTTTCATTATGCTGAGCTATGCTCCTGTTTTTCCTTCAATATCAATGTTTTGCAGAACAAAAATGTTTAGTTTACTTGTTGATGTTCACACTTGCCACACATTGAAAAAATTAATGGTTTTTTCATGGATTTAGTGAAATGGGTAGGACTTCCCTTTCTGGTTACAAAACAGATTTCAACATTGCAGGTTCATATTCTGCAAAATTACCTAATCCCATTTGCACATATACGATCTGCTCCTGATTGGTAAGGAAGGCTTTATTCCAAATACCAAACAAAATTTTTAAAATTTGCCATTTCCTAATTGCTAAGGCTAAAACCAAATGTATTAGTTCCTGCACAAATGCAGACATTTAGTACCATGAAACACAAACCTCTACAGGTAGATAATCTATAAATTCTTCTCAGACAATTGTGAAGACTTGACAAGATAGCCACATGCTGTTTAATTAGATTGGAAGGCAGCATTCTGTTGCATTCTATTGAATAAAGAGCCATGAGTTGAGTTTTTGCATTTCAATGAATTCTCTGGTTTTTACTGTGAATACTAGGTCAAGTTAAATTTAATTTTCACTTGTAGAGAAAGATGTGTAGTACTTAATTGCTTATCATGTCACCTGCATGACATTAGGATAGGGCATGGCCAGCAGTGGTGCCAGCCTCTGCAAAAGTGGGTCTGTAAGATGTTCAATGAGAACTGGCCACGCCCTTAAGATTTTGGGAAACGCCAACAGATTGATACTGTTTTAGAAAGGTTGAGAAGGATCAAATCCTTTTTGCGATTAATTTTGAAGACCTTATTTCACTAAGGAACAAAACCTAACAGGGTCTACCCCTACCTTAAATTTTTGAAAAATCTACATTACTATATTTTCAGAAAATTGTGGGCGGGGTGTAAAATGTTCCTGCCAGATCCTGCCTCATTGATCAAGTGATTTCAGAGTTTGCAACTAATTTTAGGAAATGATTGGGATAGTCTACTTCTATTTTGAATATTTTTTAATTGAGGCAAACCTAATTTTTCTCTATTTAAGCTGAGTTGCTTTTTTCTCAATAATTTCTTATAAATTTTCTGCTGTAGTATACATTTAAGTTCAATTTTTAAACTGTAGACAATGCTAACAGCATCTGACTTGGGCATGGCAGAAGAAAATGGTGAACTACTGCTTATGGCAGCTATGTATGATCAAGTAGATTTTATGAATGATCTACTTAATGCTGAAGTTCATGGTTCAGTACATAGCAGAGACAATTATGGACTGACACCCCTTCATCATGCAGCATGCCATGGCAGTTACAAATGTGTGGAGCTCTTATTGCAGAAAGAAGGTTTGTTTAAAACTTTTCAGATATTGATAGTTAAAATATTCATAAACATAATCTCTATCATGTTAGAACATACTTCAAAGGATATAGAAGCTCAATATGCAAAAAGTGTTAAACATTCTAAGATGATGCTAGTGTCAGATGTTAAATTAAGAAAAGACTTTTTTTCGCGTCATGCATTATTTATATTGTGCATATGTCCATTTGTTTTAACTAAACAGCATTCCAGAAGATGGGGTACTGTAGGGGTGAGGTCTTCGTGACATATTTTTATGATACAGGATATTGCAGTATGGTGCTTGGTCTTAATCTAGTCTTTGACAGAAGATGTTTCCACCAAAGCCTGGTATTATCTTTGCAGTGGTAACCAATTATATTTAAAAGGTCTTAATGCAAAACTCTGCAAGGAAATTTACTATAGGAAGTCAATAAGAACTGTTGCACTTTCTAGCACAGTCTTCCCCCTTTTTCAACAAAATTTCTGTAAAAAGAATTCTATATTTTGACTATTTAATTTTTTTCATTGTTTCCAATTTTCCTGGATTTTCTCCATGGTATTTTATCATTTAAGCTGAAATATTGTACATGCGGTTGAAGCTTTTTTCTGATGTGATACTCCCCCATACATGAAAAGTCAAGTCCCATTAGACCCAAAGCCTGTTTGGATTAGATTGTTGGTTAATGTACCCAAAGATTGAGATTTCTTTTGATTGAATTATATTAATTTGTAATTTTAATGGGAGACTTATTCACCACACAGATAAATGCTCAGGTGAAAAATGTATGAGTTTTGATGCAATATCATATACAGATGTAGCCAGTGGCATTGTCACAAGTGGACTGGGGTGGACGTTTGTTTTTCCAGAGGTCTATTTTCCAATTCTCGTAAATCCGTTGAGAAAAGTTTTGGGGGGGGGGTTAAGGTATTCTGAGTCTTGCTGACAATGACAAAGAAAATAAAAAAATCATGTGAAGTTACATGGCAATGTGGAAGAAATTTCTTGCCAGAAAGGGTGTTGCCTACATCCTCCAAGGTTTTATGTCCCCCCCAGTTTATTTTGTCTGGCCACTTGATGTAGCCAAATACCTAAAAAAACAATTTTCATTTGTTTTAGCTGATCCTGATGCCTGCTCCCACATAGAAGACAATTGCAATGTAAGCCTTGTTGTCTAATAGATTTTTAAGTTTCTACTCAAGTGATAATGCAAAATTAACTCACAACATGGCCAGTGGAACAAGAAAAATTTTTCAGAAACATCTTCTGACCCTATTTTCAGTCTTTTCCAAAAAAACCTACTGCCCTGTCACTCTTTCTTTTCCTGCCCATTATACCTGCCCCACATAACAACTTATTATTTCTTATTCATGAATTTTAGTTAATCTCAAAGAAACAGAATAGACTGCATCATTATTACATCTTCTAACACACATGCCCTACCCGTTATAATCCCACCTCTTGGATGATTTCAGTTTTGTTTCATTATTCATGTTGAGTCCATAAATAAGTTATTGTCTCCATTTACCTGCATAGTAAATATATCAACCCTGTTCTTTGAAGTTTTAATAAATTAGGTTTTTAAAAAGGTATTTTTTTTGTAGACTCCTTTGCACCACGCAGCCAGAATAAGGAACCTGCAATGTATAAAGTTGCTGGTTGAATATGGAGCAAATATTGAACTTAGAAATGTGGAAGGATTGACTGCAATGGATATCCTTCAGGCCAATGGAGCTGCCCAGGATTGCATTTCATACCTTGAATCTGTTATTGGTATGCTTTTATAAATATCTTTACGTTTTTTGTTGCACTGTTCATATGTCATTTCATTCACTTAGATTATTCATTGCAGGGTCTTTCTATCATTCTAGCTGTTTGGAAATTTGCCTTCCAGCTCCTCTCTTTGTCCTAACCTCCCATAAATAGAACAATAGAACAATAGACCCATTATCTCTTTTGACAAAGAAACCAGTAGATTGCCCCCCTGTTGATCTTAGCTCCTTAAAGGATTCTAGTTTCCTCTTTGTTCTCTCATTAGTGATTTCCAGTCCTTGTCCATTGTTTCTTTGCACATATATATATATTTTGTTCCATCTGCTCACTCGATCCTTTCTCCATTTGGTTTTTTAATCAGTTCAATTTAATTATTCTTTTTTTCATTTGGTATTACCTTTCTTAGCATACCTCTTGCTTCCTTCATTCACTGATTTGTTCATTTATCTCTATATCTGCTCATAAAACAATTTGAAATCAAAATAGAAAAGTGTTACAGGGAGCATGTAACTGTATAGCAAACTGTGTGGCATTTAATCTTAACTGGGTGAATTTTAAACCTTAAACAATTGATTTATGTCAACAATCATTCATCCATTCATTCCTTAATCCATTGATATGTGTGAATGAAAAAGTGAAATGTGGATTGATTTACCAATGAAGATTACAATTACATAAAATTGATGCAAAATACAAAGGGCTTCAAATAATTAGTGTCTTGGTGTATGTTATTAAGGGACTAACTTTATATCTGGAGATTTGATAGCACTCAATTTATCCCTAGAAAAACGAAAGATAGAACAGGAAGAAGCCAAAAGAGAAGGTAAGAGTTTATCAGTTAACATTAATTTGTGCTTTAGGATTTAATTGCCCAGAAAGATCCTCTAATGGTCAGAAATTATTTTCTTGTAAAGGTGTAAAATTATGGAATAGACTTACCACAACTTGAAAGAAGACCATAAAAACTACTGATTTCAAATCTTTAGCTGCATGTTTTTGTTTGCAAAAGTTGTCCATGACCATTGTATCAAATAATAGTATTTTTCATAGGGCTCCTTGAAAAACAGCAATGCTGAAGGGTGATTCTCCTTAACAGTAGCTGACACTTGGGGGGGGGGGGTGAGGGGGGAGTAAATTAATATATTAAATTAAATAAAATCAAATCAACTCAATTTGTATGGAGCAGTGTAAATGCTTCCACAAAATGGATATGTTTCTCTTTGTTTTTGTAATAAAAACATAGCAGTGTGAAAGGGCCACAGTCATGTTACCTCTCCCTCATCTTTTATTCCTGTTAGTGACATGGCAGCCTATTGCCATCAGTCCTGGATTGATGACCCTCCTGGACATGAGAACTCAACCCTGGAAAAGGAAATAAAAGTATTTTTTTCATGACAAGATCTATGATCTCTGTAATGATTTCATATTTATTTTAATGGCAGAATTATATGATGTAATTGCTGCTGGATCATTGAATCGTACAAAAGAGTTGCTTCTTTCACTTGATAACAAAGAAGATGCAATAAACCGTTACTATAGGGGGCCAAATACTCTTCTTTACAAGTAAGACTTTTTTACTTTTCCAAGTAAAGGCTATTTCTTTCCATAAAAAAGGCTTGAATATTTGCTGCACAGGCAATCTGTACGTAAAGATTTATTGATGCTAGTTTATGCCGCCCATGATAGAGCAGCGTGGAGTTTCGCGTGTACACGGGAAAATCTGAGCTTCGAGCTTCCGTAGATTTCTGTAATACCCTTGGAGAACACTTGCAATTCTCCCCTTAAAATCTTTGATAACTTTTCTCAAAAGCCTTGTATAATTTTCATTACAAATTTGTATCTTAGAGCAAGCATCGAGGGGTATCCAGAAATCGTCCGCCTTCTGCTAGAGAATGGTGCGAACGGCAGACCCAACGGCGGAGCGGGATTGACGCCGCTCTACGCCGCTTGCTTCGTCGGAAATTTAGAAGTGGCGAGAATATTAGTTGAAGTGTTACCGCATTTGCTGATGCAGCCGACTTTAAGTGATCAGTCAGTGCCGTTGCATGCTGCAATATCTCGAGGAAACATTGCCGTGGTCAGATATCTCCTGAGCCTGCGGAAAGACCTTGCCGACATAGAACCCATTGCCAGGTCAAGAAAAAACACTGCGTCAAAGAAGAATAGTCGAGGACAAGATGGTGGGTATATTTGGTGTTTTTTCCGAATACAAAATTAAGGAAATTGACCAAAGTTGTACAAAACTGAATTGCCAGTTGGTGTTCAAAAACCACGTGACGGCAGAAGTATCATGATTGGCTAATTGACTTGACCAAACGGTTTCCAACTCACTCCTTTCTTTGTTTTAAAGACTCAAATTGAGAAAAGGAACTTTCTCTCTCCGTAAACCAGGGTGTCAGGTTTTATAAACATAATTTCACAGACGATCTTGCGTTTCCAACTAATGCTTTAGTCGCTATTGTACAATTAATTCATTAGTTATTGACACCGTGAGTGAAAAGGGTTTTAGAGTCGGGGGTGCTGTCTCCTCGATTAGTTTATCTATTTAGAGAGCTCCCCTTAAGAAGATTTTACTCCATACAAACACCCATTTCCCCCTTTTTTTATTTGTTTTGTAGAAGTCTATGTTAATAATTTTCATTATTTTCATCTTGTCATTTGGTATTTAGTTTATTGTTGTCAGTTGAAAAGATTATGTATGCTTTTAGATTTTTAAATGGAAACTGAAGCTAAAACTATTATAGTAAAATCATTTTTACTATCGATTAATACTTTCTTATACTGCTTTACTTTAGGTTAGGTTTTAGGTTTCATGTTTTAGGTTACACTCTTTAATTTATGCTGGACACACGTTGATAACAGCTTTTCGTAAGTTGAAGTGTCTATCCAGTTTAAATATTCGAAATTATTATTTTTATTTAAACTAATGTGAATTTTTTCGCCATTTAGAATTGCCTAAAACACAAGCGAAAGATACATCCGTCCTTGATGTAAATGTTGTGAACAATGAGAGCATGTCTCCTCTCCATCTTGCCGTTTGTTGCAACAATAAAGATGCAGTTTTGGAACTTCTTAATTGCAAGCCAATTCTCAAAGGGTATTTCTCGCTACTCTCTATTTTGCCATTGTTTACTTTGAATATGTATGATTTGACCTGGAATGCCTACTGCATCAACATAACTGAACATGACATGACATGACATGACATGACATGACATGACATGACATGACATGACATGACATGACATGACATAACATAACATAAAATAAGCCACCCGACCTGTTGTATAAGTGGCTCAGAAGGAGCGTCAAAACAACTGTTTGTTGCCACTCTGGCTGCTCGATTTGGTATATTTTGTATTAGTGCCTATACAACTCCATACTGAACAGCAGTATCTGAAACCCTTTATTTTCCACTATACCTTCCTGACATTCTTGGTTTCCAATTGATTGTTTTTGTCTTTGTTTTTAGGCAAGTTGATTACCAAAACCCATCTTGTTTGGTGATTGACATAGCAGGGAAAACTGGAGAGACGCCGTTGCAATTCGCAATAAGGAAGAAGAATGTTGAGATCGCCAGGATGCTTCTTTTGAACGGAGCTGATCCAAATCGAAACAATCCGGATGCAGATGTCAATAATCCTTTGCAAGAAGCTTGTCTGTCCAACTGTCGTGATATGGTGAAACTTTTGCTCGATCACGGCGCCAACCCGAATCTGTTCAATCAAGGGAAACCTGAAACGAGTCCTTTAAGCATTGCCAGTAAAAACGATGTTTTGTCGATCGTCAAATTGTTGCTTGAATTCGGTGCAACAGATACAGAGGATACTGCTTTGCTACAGGCCGTCAAAAATAACAGTGATCATATCGTCGAAGTTTTCCTAGAAGCAGGTATGTTCGAAAAAGTCTTTATTCAAGTTGCATTCATTGGTGCCGTATTGAGTTTTTATCCACCAATCGTCGTTTTGATTTTCTATCTTTCAAAATACGTTAAAAATTCTGTTTGAAGTATTCTTTTAACAATATACAACACAATTTATTTAGAACTTTATAATGCTGTAGATAAATATAGTGCAATGATACAATGTCCTTTGCATGGAAGATTTTGCATGATCTTTGTCCCGAGAAACTTCGCTTTGATTTTACTGAAATTTCCATAATTTATCTAGCTTATCAATGGATATTTCTAAAGTTATGTAGGAATATGCAAAGCGAAGCTTCTATTTTTCTTGTGTCAAAAACTAAACAGATATCTCTGACAACATTCGGGAACACTCGTTTGAAAACACTTGAAAGTATACTTTTAAACTACGGGACTCATTCACTACACATTGGCAGAGCAGCATAATAAAGTATTTAAGAACTCTTCTTTCGTTCTATTTTTCTTGTAGCAATTAATTTAATGTAGTTGAAAGGTGTATCGTGTCTACGATATTGACAAAAAATGAAAAAATAAATGCTGTCTAGCCCTGCCCTGAAGGGCCATGAAGCTGAGGCAGATTCTGAAGTTGTTGCCTTTGCAATCCCTTCTGTGTAGATTCCGCTTCGAAGAATTATAAGGTTTGGACAATCAAGCGCGGATTTGAAGGGGGCCGGGGATCATGGCCCACCCCCCCCCCCCCACCCCCAAACGATATAGTTTCACACCGAGAAATTTGAATTAAAAGGAAAACCAATACATAAAATAAACACGTAGGTGAATAAGATAAAAGTTTTTGCTTAACAATGAACTAGTTGTATATCAAACTAACAATCCAAATTCTCACTCACATTACATTACCTGTTAGGTAACACTATGTATGAATATAAACACCTGAGGGCTTTGATTGAGCAATTTTGCAAAAATCAGATATCTCACCTGATATCTAATCTATTCAAACAACTATTTGAAAAAAGAAGCTAATCGGAGCAAAAAGTTTAGCTATGTCGAGCCCAAAAGGCATATATTTCATCAGACAATTAGAATTATCCAGTTTTGCCGAGGCAATTTTACCTTCTTGAACATTACTGGAGATTGTGCCCTTGAAATGAAAAGCTACATGCCAGCTTGTTGCATGAGAGGTGGATTTTAGTTGTTAGCATTGCAGAAAAGATGTCTCACATCTTATATACTATTTATCCAATCCAATAGTTACTATTACATATATATTGCGGCACGCTGAATATGATTAAGCAAGCGTTCTAATGAACTGTCCATGGATTAAAGTCCTTAAGCTTGAGCACACGTGTAGAAGCCCACGCGATGAAGAAACCCCCCCCCCCATGCTTTCTTATACGGGTAGTTGTCAAGTTACTTCTAAGATTTCTAAGATACTCCCACTTTAAATCATTGCAGCATTAGTCCTCATTCTCTAATTTTTTTTATCATCTAAGAGGTCAGTGTTTTATGCTGGCTTCTTAAGCACACGAATGATAATGTCACTCATGAATTCTGTTGCGTCATAGTTCCCCTACCCCGTTATGCGCGAAAGATGCTGACCACCAAAAGGTGGTACAGTTTTCATTTGCAGTATCACATCCTGTCAATATGATTATTTTGTTATTTTGCTTGGATGTTTGTACCAGTAATGAAGTTTCTTAATTTTCTAGTGTCCTGAGAGTGGGTTAAGCTTCTTATGAAATTTTTGGTAGAAAAAGGCGTTGCCTTCGTTCTGTGGTACTTTGAAGGGCGTGTCTACAAAAATTGTTCCAGACCCCCTTTTCTTTCTTAAATGGCCCTCCCCAGTCTCAAATGCTGGGTCCGCCCCTGTGAACAGTTCAAACATTACTTGACAACCAAAAAACTGTTTCGTTCGAGACACGACTAGCCGCAATCAAAACATGTAGCCTCGTCTAGACAAAAGTAGCCTCATTCCAGACAAGAATAGCCTCGTTATAGACAAGATAAACCTCGTTCTTTGCTCATTATAGACAAGATAAGCCTCGTTCTAGCCTCGTTTATTGCTACGTCAAAACTCCTTTAGACGGTCTCCCCATTTGGGAACAATTAAATTTTTTTTTGCTTGATCTTTTGGTTTTTAACTTTAGATGGATTCATATTCTAGAAGTATAAACCCTTGATAAATATATTTTTTATTCAGGAGTCTTCACGGAGACAGAAAGTGAGCTTCAAGAAAAAGAAACAAACTACACCGCAGTGCGACTCATTTGGACGAAAAGACAACTTCCCGAAGTGAAAGAAAAATGGATCGTTGATGCGGTTGTACGACAGAACGTCATAATTTGTCTTCAAAAGAGCATCAAAATCGATGGAATACTCAACACTAGAGTTGTCTCTCGATTGATAACAAAACTGGACCTTTCTGGTAATAATTTAACGTCCGTGCCACTGCTGCTCTTCCAATTGCCCTCTTTGCGTAAACTAACACTTGCAGACAACAAAATAACAGCTTTGCCGTTACCGGGGAGTTCAAATCAAGCTGAATCAGAAAATTTACGGGATTCGCAGCGAAGAAAAGATGCGAGCGATGCTGCGGAACATCCGCAGAAAAAGGAGGAGGTGAGTGAAAAGAAGAACGGTGCACCTCATCAGAACGGCGGCGTCAGAATAAGACCGGCCAGCGAAAGCTTTGACGCACGAAATTCAAACATTGAAGCTGAGCAATACCAAAAGTCGGGACGACCTGCCTCGGATTTTTGGCCAAAAAACTGGCAGCATGCATTCAATGAAAGGAAACAAGAAGAAACTGTTGGAACTGAAAGGAATGATTCGGAAGGAAAGGATTTGGGAAGTAAAGAGTCGGGAAGAAAGGAGTCGGGAACGAAAGAGTCGGAAAGGAAAGAGTCGGGAAGAAAGGAATCAGGGCAAAATCCGGCAGGAAGTTTTGAGAAGTTAGCATGGGATTGCCCTTTGTTGGAGGAACTCGATTTGCAAAAGAATCAATTAACTGCAATACCAAAATGCTTGTTTGAGCTACAATCTCTAAGAGTCTTGAACCTTTTAAGAAATGAAATTGAAGAGCTTCCTCTGGAACTTTGGTCCGCCCCAAGTCTTAAGGATGTTTTGTTACAACAGAATAATCTCAAATGTTTACCATCGCATCCTCACGTGACAAGAAAGCAAAATAGAACATCAAGGTAAGGTTTTATAAAGATCTAGAATGAATTGTCGATCTCTAGCAACAAATTCTGAAGCGCAAACTTTTAGCCAAGATTTTGCAAGCTAACGTCTTTTGTTTGTGATTTTAGTATCTTCCTTTTATTTTGATGAGCCCTCTTCTCTAATAAGTTCTCCCTCTATGAACCCCATTGCACAATGATCCTCAGCAAGAATTGTTGATTTCGAATTGAGCATGAGGCTATCAATATCAGTGTTAGCATATTTTTATGTCTTATTGGTCTGAATCATTGGTGCTAGTGCCCCCCTTCGAAACTGGCAAAGTGTACTTGTTGTTACTGTAGAGTGGCCCAAGACCGGGGGTGAAAGAGGGTGATGCTGTCAATACCTGTGTTAGCACATTTTTATGTCTTATTGGTCTAAATCATTGGTGCTGGTGCCCCCCTTCGAAACTGGCAAAGTGTACTGGTTATTACTGTAGAGTGGCATCATGACCGGGGGATGACAGAGGGGGTTAATGAAGGAAATTGTCGCTTCAAGTATGATTATATTTGCAAATGGTTGTTTAAGTGTGTTTGGAATATTAGTTTGAAATTAGGATTATCTGAAGTCTATTATCATCTATTTCTGTGATTGTACCAATAATTTGGTTTTTTTATGTTAAGACCAAATTCAAGAGTAGAAAATGACGAAACTGATTCTCGACGCCATGCAAGTGCAAATGTCAGTAAATCGGATACAGTGAGAAGCAAACGGCCTTCTTGGGATGGCGAGAGCAGTGATGAATCCGACGAGGAGGAAGATTCTAGAGTGAAATCGGGATTGTATAAGCTGGATATCTCAGATAATAAGAACTTAACAGATTTACCTATACATCTGCCTTGCTTGGCTCCAAATCTGTGCAAACTAACAGCAGCTGGATGTTCAATCAAAGGACAGATTTGTATATCACAACTGCCACCTGAACTTACGATGCTTGATCTGAGCAGAAACGAGATTAAGAAGTTTGATTTGACTGGCAACGGATCAATTGCCGATCGATCATGTTTTAGTCCGACTTTTACGAAACTTCGGAAGAGTTCATCAGTTCCGACGTCTATGAACATGCCGAAGCAGCTGAAAAGATTCTGCCATCATCGTTCACACCAGCGTTTCAATAGGCTTAAAAACATCAACCTATCAGACAACAACTTGGAAGCGTTTTTGTTCATGAAGCAGAACTCGAATTCGGAGCTTTTCGACTGCGCTTTGCCGGAGTTGCAAACGCTGGCATTAGCGAACAATGAATTGAAGGAAGTTCCAGTTCACATCGGCAAAATTCGAAAACTTCTTTCCTTAGACATAATAGGGAACACTAACATCGATACATTACCTCCAGAGCTTGGTTTGTGTTCTCAACTGTACGAGCTGAAGTTCAACCCGCTGCAAATACGCGATCCTAACAGAGCAATAGTCGAAAAGAAAAACCAAAAGGGTCAAATTGATGTTCCATACATTCGCAATTTTCTCAGAGGCGTTTGTGAGAAGTGAGTTATTTTGTTATTTTTAACCCTTGAGTCCCTTGAGGACACAAAATAGCCCTTTGATTTTCAGCAAGAATTGGTCACTTCATTTCTTCTGCAAACACCTAATTTATTTTACTATACTACCACCTGAAAAGCCTAGATTTATGTGAGTTTTAACAGTTAAAAGAAAATAAATCCGGCTGCGAGGGGTTAATTCTAAATCTTTTTAATTCCTTTGGAACCAGATCCATAGAAGCAACCTAGAAAATTTTTTTTTTTAATATTTACCCTAGCATACAATTCATTTAAAAGAAAAATTGCAACTGCTTTCCAATTATCCTTGCAAAAAAAAAAGAAAAATAGTGCTAATAAGATAAAAAACCTGTTTACAAAAATTCTAAAGGTAAAGGAAAAACAAGGAAGAAAAATTTAGATTTTTCGAAGCGGTCCAGCTTTCCTTAAATCTTCTCAATTCAAAGCTTTTAATAGGGGAGTTTGCATGTTTTTTTTCTCTTTTTAGATCCAAGCCATACCCAACAATAAAGCTAATGCTTGTAGGCCACAGTAGAAAAGGGAAATCAACATTGCTGGAAAATTTACGTAGAGAAGGTTCCGGTGCTTACCAAGACCCAGACTATCACCCGAGGTTTACGGATCGTATGAAAGATGAACCAGGTGAGTGAGTTTTTTGTGCATCCAACTAACTCAGTTGCTTAGGTAATGGGCATTGAATCAAGGAAAAGGGTCAGGGCACACCCAATGGATGTTGAGGATGATTATGATTATGATGATCATGAAGATGACAATGGCAATGACGAGGACGATGATGATGACAATTACAATGACGATGACAATGACGACGATGATGATGACGATGACAATGACAATGACAATGACGACGATGACGATGACGACGATGACGATGATGATGATGATGATGATGATTGTGATGAAATATCAACTTGTTTTCATCTCTGATTTAAAGGGAGCCCAAGAAGATCTAATCAAGACGAATCAACTGTTGGTGTTGATGTTTGTGATTGGACATACCAAAAGAGGCAGTTTATTGGTAGTACCGCTGGACCTGAAATTAAATTCAGTACATGGGATTTTGCCGGCCAAGTGAGTGACGTCATTATTCATTATTTTATATTTATGAGTCATAGGAGGGTAGCTTTTTAGTTTACCTGGTTATTTTGATGTAATAGGTATGTAAAGCTAAATAATCGAACAACATAAAACATAATTCAAATTTGATTGCTGCTGAGATGGAGGCAAAAAATATAATGTAATCGAGTTGCCTCGGCTCCTAACATCTACACACGCTACTAAAATTACGATTAAAATAAACTTTAAACAGCTTAAAAAAGTAAGACCGTTCAGAAAATAAAAAGTCACGATACGAAACCAAATAAAATGATATACATATCAGTATGAGGTTCCAAAAAACTCATTCAAATCTTTTAGATTGCTTGAAGAACTCAATAATAGATTTCAGTATCATTTCGTTTGCTTTCTTGTAACATTGCTTCCAAAAAGAATGGAATCATTTAATATGGTGTAGAGGGGATCTCAATTTAACAAAAATTCGAATGATGTAATGAAAATTTATCCTAACTAGAAATTATTCTAGGGGGCGTCCATTATTTATTTGGCTGGGTGATTTTTCAAAATATTTCAAAATGTTTGGAGGCCCCCATTGAATAAAAGAAGAAATCAGAGACCCCAAAAAATATTTTCCAAAGTCAAGGTCCCCCAATCCCAATTCTTCTGCAGCTTTAGGTTGTTCCCTATCTCCGATAAAGATACTCGCCTGAATAAATTTATTTTTTTTTACTTCTAGGAAGAGTACTACGCTACCCATACTTGTTTTTTGTCGAGAAGGGCAATTTACCTACTAGTATGGAAGTTAACGGATGGCATTAAAGGAATCAACCAACTCGAAGGTTGGCTTCTCAATATACAGGTAAGCATAGATGTTGTTGTTGTTGTTGTTGTTGTTTTTGTTGTTGTTGTTGTTTTTGTGATTTGAATTTTTTACATTGATTAACTAATAATCTATTCAAATGATGGTGATGATGATGATGATACATATCAAAGTAATAGAAATTGAACGAGGCGTTGGTTTTTGGCAAAGGTTTGACATAATCGGCAATAGCAATTTTCTCTAGACTAAGATTTGATTTTGATTTTAGTTGTTGTGGCCCTCTGCGTGGGCGATATATATGGCCGATATAAGTAAAAGTATATGAAAAATTAGGCTTTTTAAAGTAACACTCTTTTTTCACTTTAAAAATACAAAAAATATTGTTTGATGCATTACTATTAGCCTATTTTTGCCATTAAATCTTAACTTTAACCCTTACTTAAACAAGGGATAATTACTTAAACAGCGTTTCATAATTTCATTTCAGACACGTGCACCTGATTCCTCGGTGATAATCGTCGGCACACATTACGACGAAGTCCTCCCTGCTCATCGCAAACAAGTCATCGACCGCTACCGAGAAGTAATTTGCAATCGGTTCGTTTCGGATAAACTCGGTGGTGGCTTGCAGAATGTCGTGGAGCATGGTCTACCTCGCGTTATTGCTGTTACAGAAGTTAGCTCAAAGGCGAGATCTGAATATAACATCAAGGAATTGCGTGGCCTCATTTACGAAAAAGTCTTATCATTGCGAGACTCAGGTACATGTCTAGTTTGGTCCGCCTTTTTTACAGGGCAGTGATGCAACTGTATTTCATATGTAAATGCGCAAGCTCACAAGGGGCAAAGAATAAGGGAGTTTGAATATTAAGGGCCAAAAGTTAAAGAACAAGGCTTATTTCCTGAAGGTGGAAGAAGTGGCTGCAACCACCGCCCCTCCCCTCTTGTAGGCTTCCCAGGGTTCAAGTTTTACTATAGAAAATGACGTATTTTTACAAATAGTTTAATAGTATCTTCATGAATTCAAGATATGACTTATTTTTATAAAAAGTTTGCCATGATTAACTCTTGCACATATTTTATTCAGGCGATGGGTTTCTTCTGGAAACACAAGTTCCTGCTAGTTACCTTGAGTTGGAAAAGGTTGTCCTCGCTAAAGCTAAATCATTGCGACAATCGAAGAAGTACCCAGTGCTTGATGCAAAGCAATTCAGGTTTGTTTGACAGCTTCACTAAACATTGTTGATTTCGATAAAATAATGTTTTGTACTCATTATTCTGAATTTTTTTATTTCAGTTTATTTTTCTTTACTCTGAAATTTTCTTTATTCTTCTATTATTCTGAAATTCTGAAAGCAGGGCGCAGATTCGCTAAGATATATTACTTTCAAGCTGTTTATAGTAAATACACAAAATTCACAGTTTACTGTGCCTAGTATAATTTTCTTTCAATTTCTTTGTATCTTAGAATGGAAATGCAGAAAGAAATAAAATCAAACGGTTTCAGGGAACTGAATGATGATGAGTTGGAAAATGCTGTCAAGTTTCTTCATGACTGCGGTATGTGTTTTTTTATGTAGTTTTGATACATTTTGTCACGGCGCTTGTTAAATGTAACAATTAAAGTATAGATTAAAAAGCAGACTGTCACCGAATTTTCGAAGCATGGATGCAACAGAGTTCTGAAAAAATCACGTTTCCACGGCTGGCGGCCGTGAGGAGGGCTAATGAACACAGAAGAAATTGCAAGGACACACCCAGATCACGCCCTCTTCTTTTGTTTAATGAGGAAGGGTGATGAATTTGAGTCATTAGGCCCGTGGAAGGTTCAGCACTTTTCTAAGCTCTGGCTCACAACGAAGATACGTCTATGACAGGGCGAAATCTTAGCTAAACAATGAATTAGTGTATAATAGTTTTTATCTTGTTATATTTGCTGTGTTATCCTGCCGCTTTGCATTGTTCCTTATCTCCTTGGTGGTTAACTGATTTTTCCGCGCTGTTCATTGATCATCAAACGATTTGGTCAGCTGTTATGAGAGAGAAGACAGCTGTTATGAGTATGTAAAGTTTTATGCGCATCCATGCAAAAGTTTGGTGAAAAACAGGCTGAATTATCTCTAGCAGATAACGAAGGAGGCCCCTTATCACTAATCAGATTAAGATAACAGGTTGGAATGTTATGTATTGATCGGGTTCAATATTAATCAACTCCAGGCGTAAAGGCGTGAGGTTCTTTACGACCGTAGACGAAACTATGATCTGCAACACTGAGACTTAAACTGCTCTCTTGCACAGTAGAATAACTTATAGATATAGAAGCATTATTCATGTGATAATGATATATGTATAGGTCTATCATGCGCAAATGCAAGATATGTTAACGTGCAATCAAACATTGAGACATTGCTAGAACATACAACAGTATTGCAGCAAAACTCGAACACGCATAAACAGAATTTTACAAGAGTATAACGTAGTCGTTATGTGCAAAGTTTATTGGGAGTTTTTTGTGAATAAATCGCTCATATACAGTGGAGAAAGCCCATGACACAGGCAGTGCTAATCAAGTTATTAGGGACCTATTCTCATTACTAAAGGCTGATTTCCACGGGGCGATTTCGCTGCGAATTCGCTGCGAAATTGATACTGGGCATGCGTAGTGGCTTTTTCGAGATTTCGCGGCGATTTACAGCGAATTCGCTGGTAGTAGGATAGATTCCTACTTTTTCGCAGCGAAGGGTGTAGAGACTCGACTAGACTATAAAAATGGCGTCAAGTAGCAGCAACCAATTCAACTTTACACTGCCAATCGAGGCACTATCTGGGCAAAATCAGAGTCTATTATCAGCCATTCTTGGAATACAACAACAAGAAGAGGAATCACGAGGCACAGCAAAGTTCTATCTATACAACCCGAAACAAAAACTAGGGTATTACGTGAAATATTTAACTTAAAGTAGATTAAAGAATACGACTTGTTAAAAATTTATTTTACGAAGTAGTAATAAAGGGAACAGTGGCGAACCATTTTGGAAAGTGAGTGCCAAGACATGGATTCGCGGCAATTTCTCTGCGAAATCTCAAAGCTCACAGCGCATGCCCGGATCCATTTCGCTGCAACTTCGCGGCGAAATATTCGCCTCGTGGAAATCAGCCTTTAGTAGCCACGTTAACAAATTAATAATATTACCTTCTGTTCATTCAGCATATTTTGTGTTTGTAAGAGTGATAATAACTGTTTCTAACTAATTTCTCCTGCGTAGGCGTTCTTCTCCATTTTGATGGACCATCACTTGATGATCTGTACTTCATTGATCCGCAGTGGCTATGTGATATGCTTGCTAATGTTATCACGATTCGCGATGTCAACCCTTTTATCAAAAATGGTAAGTTCGTTCTGTTTGGTATTTTTAAGGGTATTTCCAAAGTTAATCGCTTAATTTTATCAATTACTGGTGTTTTTCATCATCATTAAAACAATTAAAACACGTAAAATAGCTTGGCTTCTACTCTGCCATCCAAAATCGGAGAGGACACAAAATCATCTAGTTCCCATTTTTTATATAAAGCTCGAAAAAGGTTAATAAGACAAAGCATAATCCAAATTTGATTACTGCTGAGGCGGAGGCAACAAATATAAAGTTATTGAGTTACCTTCACTCGCAACATCACAAACACACCACCGAAACTGCAATTAAGGTAAACTCAGCACCACAAAAAGGAAACTAAAAGACGAATCTGTCATTAAGGCTTTGCATCGACCAGGTGCGTGAAGCAAGGTCAGGCCAACCCATTCCATACGCGGACTACATTTAAACGAAATTGCCCGTTCGCACTTTGGATGTTAGATCCAATTTAATATTTCTACAAACAAAAATTTGGAGAAGATAGCAACAATTGACACCACAAGCAAAAGGAGCAGAATCAAGAAAGCTTGGTACCATAATAACCAATAGAAATCACTAATGCAACTTGCAATTGAATCACCACTGCTTTTACATACGGCTGTCATAGGATGATACCAACAGCGATGAAACGTATTTCGTTGCGATAGGAATGCGACGATTAAAGGTATAAGGTATCCACTTAGGAAATGCTTTTCGATGCGACAGGAATGCGACGAAAAAACGTGTCTACTTAGCAAACATATGCCGATGCGATAAGAATGTGACGTTGCTTAGTAAACGAATTTTGATGCGATAAGAATATGATGACATAACGTATCTACTAAGGAAATGTATTTCGATGCGACAGGAATGCGAAGGTAAACTGTATATAGTTAGAAAACGTATTTCGATACGACAGGAATGCGATGATATCGTAACTACTCTGCACGATTTTACACTGGTTATGCCCGGAAAGGCTATAGGATAAATACAAACGGAGATCTTTCCACTTGAACTATCTATTACATCATTCAAATCATGTTCCTTTTTTCCAGGCGTTTTGAAAGTTGAAGATTTACGTACCCAAATATTCAAAGGTCGACGATTTTCCTCAAGCCACGTCAAAAAATACATCGACTTAATGAATAAATTTGAAGTTGCGTTGCAAATTTCCAGCCACTACCTCCTTGTGCCATCATTATTACCAGAGAAGCAGAGCGTGTCATCGCGGTTGTCGAGCAACCTATCGATCGAGCTGCGGGATTGTATGAATAACAAGGCCTACTTCAAAGAGATGGTTTTTAGAAGACTGTATCGTATGGCATATGTTCCAAGTGGATTTTGGGCCCGCCTCATAACAAGGTATTTGATTTTGTTGTGATATATGTGAATTATTTTTATACGTTGATGGAAAATAGCTGGTTCGTTCAGCCTGCGTCTAGAAAACATTACGTTCCATGCCGAGGAATTCCTTGAGTTGAATGCTAGACAGTTCTTCTGGTAGTAACTTGAAACTTTTTAGTTGAATTATGATACGAAAGCTGTTACAATATTGCCAACTCAACGCGTGCTGGAGAGAAAAAGAAATGACAAATAACCCTTGGACAGGCAAGAAAGAAGCATTCACTATGCTATGTACATCAGTGCTAGAGTATACCTACACTAGAGTGTAGGGCTTCAATAATGATGGGCAGAAGAGAAAGCCTGGCATTCTAGCGCAAATATGAGAAAATTTTTCTTGAAGTTTGCTACCAATATTTAGGCCCATTTTTTCAAGCACAGTCGAAGGTCACGTGCTCCTTCGCAGACATGTGACCAGACCTACCGTGATCCTTCGGCCCCCTTTCTCATCGAAAATCTGGACAAATGGACATAGGAATTATGAAATCTATTATGAAACTACATATCGCACTGCGTTTGTACCAATTACATTTTTGGGTCGTCAAGTAACACACTTTAAACATTGCAGTGTGGCGTGTAGCTTTGTCGGCGTTAATAGTTTGTGATTCCTTATTTTATTATTTACCAATTATAGGTTGATTGCAGACTCGAGAATAGGAAAGGCGGTGACCTCGTGTTCAGAGTTAGTTAACGTTGCAAACGAGACGCCAGAAAGAATCAAATGTTTAAAAGAGAGTCTAGGCAGAGCTGCTCCTCCTGAGTGGGCTTGTTGGAAAACAGGAGTTGAACTTTCATGCTTTGGTGTGAAACTTCTTCGTGTTTGTCAGCTCAGTCCAGGAAAATTACATTATGGACACAGCGGTAAGAATAACATGATTGAATAAATAAATTTACAAACCTGAATTTTTAAAAATTATTTTCAAAAATTCATTGCAAGATGACTGCAAATCAGGTTATACATTCAAACTCTTTAATCCTTTCACCCCAAACGGGCCATTTTGCCCGAAGACAAACACCGTAAAAGATAATTTTTTCAGGGGGTAAAGTACCAAATATTGTAAATGTTCTCATGGCAATTTTCTTTAATAGTTAACGCTTTCACCTAAGTTATTTGACTATGCTACCCCCCTGAAAATCGTAGATTTACAGTATATGGGTTTTATCAGTTAAATGAAAATAAATCCGGTTGCGAAAGGTTTACGATATAGCTGAAGAGCAGTTTCTATCGCCCAAAAAGATGGTTAATTCAATACTTTTCCTTTCCTAAGTTATTGTTATGAAAATTATATTCTATTATTATAATATTAGTTTTAAACATGCCCCCTGTAAAACAAATCTTTTTGGCTAATGAAAAACAATGGAAGAATATTAAAAATGAAATGAAATGAAAAAAAATTAAACGAAAACATGTAATCAGAACCTTGATAATATCTTTCGTGCACATTTTCTTTTCAAGGCAACAAAGCAGATAAGATCTATTTGAGCGATTCAACCACTATCTCTCCAACTGGCAATACGCGATTTATTGAAATTCTGGTTCCTAATGTACGGCTTGAAATCGAAGTTGACTCGAATGATGTTGCAGATGGTAAGTGCCGTGTGATATATCCTCTTGACTATGGATATATAACCTTGTTTTTGCCTTACCATAAGCAGGATTGTACAATCCTTATTAGGATTCGATGTTTACTATTCTCTTAATCCATCTGATCTTTACAATCCTTTTGATCGAAGTTTTATTCCAGTTACGCTTCTTATCCCAGTACGCTTATCGTTGCTTTGTTTTGTTTAATTTCATCCAATAGCGGTTTAAAGTATACAATGTAATCTGTGCAAGGCTATTGTTTGAAAATGAAATCTGAACTGTGAAATCCAGTATGACAATAATCGGTGTGAGGATCATGAATATTACAGAACTCAAGGTTTGCAGATTTCTTAATCGCTGCAATCTGCATAATCTTTATGATCGTGGCGTTAATCGTCTTATCCCAATTTGGCAATAATCGGTGTAATGGTTATTCAGTCAGATTACAATCCTTTCTTTACTATGGACGATCCTTGGTTTAAAGATCGTAGAATCATATGTAATCTTTATTTGATCTTAATGTAATCCTTACAATCCTTGTAACCCTACATTAATCAGGCTTTACCCGTACATCTTTCATCCGTTGCATCAAATATACCAGAATAACGAACCAGTCTTTTGATGATCTGGTTATCAGAATTCCAGTCGTTTTATAAGTATCAAAATCCTGTATGTTTCCTTTAGATAAAACTGGTTTTAGAGTGGTCAGTGTAGACCAAGAGCAACCACAGAAAGCTTGTGAACTGCTTGCATTGACTGCCGAGCACTTTGATAATTTGATAGTCGACTGGTTCCCTGCTCTCGATTCCCAGAACATCCATGGACAAAACCCCGTGCGGAAAATAGGCCTGTGTCCGCAGTGTTTGGTGAAAAACAATCAGAACCTAGATGATGTGGCAGAAACGAATCGAATGTCTGGTGATGCTTCGGCACGTGCGGCAGAAACCGGGCCTGCTTCGCAAGCAAATGGCAATGGCAGCCAGAAAAAATTTACGAGGAAGCAAAATAGCAAATCATTACAAGAGAGAAAGAAAAAAGGTAGTTCAAAATCATCAAAAAGGGAGAGAGCGGTTTCTGCTGATAATGTCAAAGAACAAAAAGGCGATATTGCGAGTGAGGCAGGAGAGGAAAGTGCTAAATCAGATAGAGGGAGCAGCCCCCGAGCAGAGAACAGCACTGAAGCTGCAGCAGAGGAGCAGAATGATGAGCAGGATACTTCTCAAGAACATTCTAGTAATGCAGAGGAAGATTTAAACATGGAGGGTATCAAAGGTTTCGAGTTTGAAGAGGCTATGAAACTGATTGATGCAAATAAAAATATCGAATGTGAAAAACATGGAGTTATCGACTATTCTAGGATATTTCCTGATCTGGTATGTTCATTTATATCCATTGTGTCCTTGTTCCTTTTACCATTATGCTTGGAATGGGAGTCTCACCGATATTTTAGGTCTACGTGAGTGGAGCAGAAGAACGTAAGGGGGGGCATTGAAATTGTAGACTGAGAATAAACATTCAGCACATATGGCTGCTCAACGGAACGAATATATTATGAGACAATCATTATTTATCTGATTTCTATTTACATTGCAGGTTTTTAATGATTTAGCTGAGGGATTCGTATACCAACCGAACGAAATTGAGATCGGCAAATTCATTGCCGCTGGCTCATACGGCGCTGTCTTCAGAGCTACTTTGAAAAGAAATGCAGAGAGAACTGAAGTTGCAGTTAAAGTGCCAAACAATACTGATGCTGGTACTACACAGAATCTGAAGGCCAAGCAAGATGCTGAGAAGAATAAGAAACTTAAAGAAGGAGCGTTGACTATCTTTGTAACCGGCATCTACACGTAAGTGTAAATAAGTTTTGTTATGGTTTTCTGTAGTTTTCAGTCATCCACGAATTGTTTGCTCTCGTGCTTATGTGTAGGTATGTATGCTGGGCAGATAGGGTGAAGCGAACCTTCCCCATTGAAATCAGAATCAAAGAATAAACGCACAAACTAACTATAAGGGAATATTGCTTTTCTTATCAATAAAGTAACATATCTATTTCCCTAGGAAATGACATAAAAAGTATTAATGAAGCTCAAAATAATGTTAAAGCAACTTCAAGATCAAAATTTACTTTAGTATCTCCTGCATTTTACTAGACACTTCTTTGATAACTGCCTTGTACTGCAAAACTGCAAAATTGGACGAAACAGCCTTAGTAAAGTAGCATACATTTTGTCCAATATATCCTCTGAGTGTTCTCTGATTATATTCTTTTTAGCGTTATACCTTATTGAATTATTTTATATTTTCACGCCAAGGCCAGTATTTTTGAACAGGATCTAGTAGACAGCCTCCTATATGCCTCTATTTTAATTAGCTTCTCATCGGGAAGTGTGCCGTATCACTGATCTGAGTTTTCATTTCCAGTGCCATTCGACAAGAGTTGGCAATCCTGGTTCCTGTCAGCCATCCACACATTGTTGATTTAATTGGCGTAGGGTTATCACCTCTTCGTTTAGTGGTCGATTTCGCCCCAAAAGGGAGCCTGGATAGCATATTGTGCAACTACAAGAATGCTGGAAGAAAGTTAGATTCATACATTTTGCAAAAATCCATTGTACAGGTAAGCTCATTACTATGTTGTAGATTTAGTCGTCATAAAAATTTTGTAATGCATTGTTATGTATTGTTATGTAATGCAATGTAATGCAATGTAATGCAATGTAATGTAATGTAATGTAATGTAATGTAATGTAATGTAATGTAATGTAATGTAATGTAATGTAATGTAATGTAATGTAATGTTATGAAAGGTATTGTAATGTAATGTAATTTAATGCAATGCAATGCAATGTAATGCAGTGTAATGTAATTTAATGCAATGTGATGTAACGTAATGTGATATAATAAAAATGATAAGTATAAAGCTAATGATGTTAATAATTTTGCATAGTTATAGGAATTATGTCGTGGAAAAAGTCGGAAAGAGAATGGTTTATTCAAGCACTTATTGGAGTGGCCATTCTTCATAGTTATGATTGCTCTTCAAAATCGATTTAGAATTACTACCGTGGATAGCGATTTATTATTCTGAGGAACCTCTGACCAATGATTTCTGGCGACTCGCGTTTCGACTATAGTTGCATGGGTTTAGAATGTCCAATTCCACCTTGATATAATTATTGAGTAATTGAACTTTTCACCAATTAACCTCTAGGTTTCCTCTGCCTTGGAATACCTCCATGAACAGTCAATGATTTACAGAGACTTGAAATCAGAAAATGTTCTTGTGTGGTCATTTCCTGAACCAGGCCATCCTCCTGGGACTCCTGTCAATCTGAAGCTGACCGATTATGGTGTGAGTCGGGCTGCTGCTATTGGCGGTGTTAAAGGTTTGTCCGGAACATCAGGCTTCATCGCGCCGGAAATACTTAGATATCGAGGCAAAGAAAGCTACTCAAAGAAGGTGAGTTGATTAATGTATGATTAGGGGTTGCAAACTTGGGGTTGTTGCGGGAGAATGACACCCCTAATAATTTCACTGTTCGATCCCAGCCGCTATTTGAGTGGGATAAAATCGGTTCACATCTGGCTCTGATCTTGAATTGCTTCTGTTTTTGCATTCCTAAACAGAGTTGCAGCATCGTGCTATAAAAGAGCGGAGTAAATCCTGCTTCAATTGATTGAGAAAACGTTATTTTTTTTATCGGCAAAAACTGTTAATTCGCAAAAAATCAGTACAGTACCTTGTGGCAGACGTCCCTGCGGTCGTTACCTAGTGTTTTCGTTCTAAGGAGAGTCTCAGATTAAAAAGTACTCTTCGTATGGTATGTTTTCTATGCACTTGTCATTGAATTTTAGAGTTTTACAGCATGAAACACTTATTTACATCAGTCAAGATTTTACTAAGCTTTCTAAACAAGCTACTATAGTTTCCAATAAATCTTTCAGTAAGAAGCCTGCCATCTTTTTTCTTTTAGATTGATTCATTTTCATTTGGATCTTTCATTTATGAGCTGATTACGCAAGAAATGCCTTTCCAAAAATACGGAAGTGGACAAGCTGATCAATTCATGGCGGAGAGAAAGAGGCCGAAGCTCGTGTCAGGGGTACGATTCGTTAGAATAATTTCACCCAATTTCAGCGATTTCTTGTAAAAGAAGTAGATCAAAATTCATGATACTGTAGTTTATTTTATGAGAATAGCTTCCAACAAAATATGTTAGCAAAAAGCTGCTGTCCTGACATGACCTGAGCTGAACCGACCTGACCTGACCTAACCTGACCTTAACCAACCTTACCTGATCTGACCTGACCTGACCTGACCTAACCTAACCTCAACCGACCTGACCTTACCTCAACCGACCTGACCTGACCTCAACCGACCTGACTTGACCTGAACCAGCTAGACCTTATCTAATTTTCATCTTTCATTATTTCGTCCCCGACCTAACTCGACTTGATTTTACTTGACCTGACCTAACCTGAAATTTTTTGACTCAACCTGACGTGACCTGATCTGACCTGATCTTATCTAATTTTCATCTCCGATTCTTTCGTCACCTGACTTGACCTGACTGGACCTAATTTTGTTTAGCGATAAATGTTTAACAAACTGTGATTTTACTGTTGTCTGAAATTAAGTAGGTTAAAAACTTAACCATTTATTTTTTGTAGGACAAAAGGATTCCTATCCCTATTCTGTCATTGTTATACAAATGTTGGGAGCACGATCCATTAGATCGACCATCTTCAGCAGAAATTCACGCTTACGCGAAATTACGCGAGTTCCCGAGGCTTTTTGATGATTTAGGTAAGTGACGTTTGACCCTAGCTCCTTCTCAGTGACTTTTCATCTGCATCTGAAAATATATATAGTTTGTTAGCTTCTAGTTTTTCAATGGATTCTCTTGGGAGTGTCTAGCAAATAGCCTATCTTCCTACTATGAAGTCCCAATGGACAATCAAAATTTTGACTTAACGGTTTTGTTCAAGCAGCAATAAAAGGAGCATTTCTTAAACTACTTAGCCAAACCCAAAATTTTTGCGATCTCGACTCTGTATTACATTCTTAAAAGGTATACGATCAGAAAACTGATATCATACTTAACAAGAAAAAAATACTTTTACTTGACGATATGAATATTTTTTTGTACCTCGACCTTTTATAAATCCTAAATCATATTATAAATAGTTAAAATTGTATACAATTCTGATATCCCGCAGTAGCGTTTATAAGAGACAATACTCTTTTGTAGAATGTGATGACCAGTTTCGATTGAAGTGTGCATTGACTGCCTTCAAAGAAAGACCAAATGCCGTTGCTAATTGCGCTGATACTAAAAGTGTCATTGGTTCTGAGCTGTGGTTGTTCAGTAACAGCGGAACCCAAATGGGTGGTTCAGCAAAACATGGTGAAATCACCGTCATGAATTACGTCGACGGAAAATGCAATGTCTTAAAGGTGAGTGAATTTTTGCAGGAATTATGCGGAAGGCAGATTGGTGAGGGACGAAGACGCTTGCTGCACCTAAGGGAGAGGGGTAACACTTTGAAATCAAGAGTAGAGCAAAAGCAAAATAAACGAAATCAGCTTTTTGCTGTGGGTATAATTTTTTTAAACGTCCGTATTATTGGATATAAATTAAGAATACAATTATGCACCTAACTCTTATATCACTGTTATTATGTCTTATATCACTGTTAGTCATAATCAATCAAATGCATCAGAGACCAAAGCGGAATTAAGTCAACGGCGCTAATACCAAACTAAACAAACAGTAGGTAATTACAACACAACTATAAGTCTACACCTTGATAACTTTGATATAATTACAAAATATGACAGAAGAAAAACTTCAATTTTTCACGGGCCCCTGAAATAGCCCGGGCCCGAAGCAGTTGCCCCGGCTACGCCCCGCTCCTCTCGGTGGTATTGACTGTTATTATGACTTTAACTTCCTTACCTGAGAAGGGTTGCTTTAATATGGCTTTGTTTTTCAGGTTGTGCATTTGCCTGACAGGGTGTTAGTTGCCTGCGTTGTTGGAAGCACGATTTGGATTGGTATGGAGTCAGGCGCCATCAAAGTCTTCTGCTTAATGACATACAAGCCATTAGGCCTAGGCCGTTCGTTCGGCTCTGGCAGTATAATCAGCATCATACATTCGCCCGTTTGTCACTGTGTTATGATTGGTCTCACAAATGACTGCATAATGAGTTACAATGAGAATATAAGTGCCTTCATACACACGATACCCCATGACGAAGTTGTGAAACACTTTGGAAATATCGAGTATAAAATAAAGGAGCTTATTGCCAACAAAGTGCATCCCGGCAATTCTATGTACAACCCGATTCATTGCATGGCAGCTGTACCCAGTCGCACAAGAAGCGAGCCCATGGAAGACGTAGTGACGTATTATGGACCAAAGGGCGAACCTCTTGCGAGCTCATCACGTGATCATAGAAGCTCGTTCGATGAGTACATGAGAGAAAATTCACGTGCAAACAGCGTGATCACTTATGAGTTGTGGTGTGGTGTTGATAAAGGATTGATCAATATCTTTGATTTAAAGGAAGTAGAGAAGGTATGCATAAAAATAGCTTATTTGATACTATTAAGCAATCCTTCGGAGAAGAGCAAGGTATTTCAAAATGCGCAGAGGCATTATCTTCATACCTTAGCCCAAGCTATGGTGCCTACACTGATCACATGATGAGTACCTCGTATTGATCTTGAAAGAGCCTCCTTAGTGAACTGTTTACTTGCAGATTTTATGATTTAGGACGTTTTTCTTCTTCGCCATGCAACGTAATGCAAACCCTTTGCTGAAGGGCTACCCTTCTTATCAGGCCCGAGGCCAGAAAAAGATTATGGAGGGATAGGGCTTAGCCCCCCAAACAGAATGATTAAACAATAGGAATAATAGAAAATTAGCACATTTTGTAGTATTTTTGGAATCAAGCCCCCCAGAAAATTTTATCTCGCCTCGGGCTTGCTTGTTATTTTGTAAGGCAATAAAAGAAATTAGAAAAAGTTACTACAGGGCCTCCTTTTGTTATTTACCCTTTTGCTCATTTTGTCAGGTCTACGTAGTAGCGGCACCCGGATGCGATGTGACCAACCCAACCATGAGAAACCTAAGCGTGAAATGCATAGAGACACGAAGAACTTTCCAGAGTGGTGCGACTTCTAGTGCAGTCCCCAAACAGGACGACGATGAACCGACCTCGGTTTGGGTTGCTGTTTATCCTGGTACCTTTGTATACAGATGGAATGTAGATGAAAGGAGGCTAGAAGCAAGGGTCGATGCACTAGCATGCGTTACGGATCATGAATGTAATTGAATATTTTACTTGTTTTAATTCAAACAACCTTTAATCACATTGATTTTTGTTTGATTATGATACACTACATAAAAGTATATTAGATTTCTTTGCGCTTAGTTTTGCATTACATTACATTATAATGCATTATAGTAAATTGCATTACATTATTTTACATTACATGACATCACATAACATTACATTACATCACATTAAATTACATTACATCATATTACATTGCATAATATTACATTGCATCACATTACATTACATTACATTACACTACATTACATTACATTACATTACATTTCATCACATAAAATTATACTTTTATTTCAATTAATCTCATTTTACCTTCTTTTTCTTTTCTTGTTTTTTCATTCCATTTAACTTTACTTTACCAACATTTAACTATCTTATGTCAGTTTGCATCTGTCCTTATTCATTTTACTTAACTTCAATTGAAGTAGACTTTCCTTTACTTAATATATATTTTCATTACCTTACTTCTTTGCTTTACTTATTGCATAATTAATTTACCATGTTTTAATTTTGATATGTTTGTCTTCCTTAGTAAATTCGCTGAAGCAGACACCAACCAAATTTGAAGGTAACAACATTTTTATAATTACTGTTTCGATATTTCTAATGTTGTTATGTGATGTGCCCGTCATTGTCTATTCATTATTGTTCAGGTGTAGTGTTTGTACATTGTATTTTTCATATTCATTCCCAGGAGCGTTCTAGGGGCATGATGTGGTGATATGTTTATTATTTTGTTTGGTACAGTTGATTTATTAATAAAAGAGATTTTTGTGAAGTATAGGACGATTTTGAAAGATTTTTTCACGAAACGGTGAGCTTCAATGATAAACAAGTTCTAGAATCATCGTTTCAAATATTTAAAAACAAGGTCTCAACAAAAATTGTTAGCAAAGGTCTTTTTGGTTCCAGATGTATAGTAACATTTCCTAGGTAGTTATCGTACATTTCCTGAGGCTTTCACATCTAAGTAGAAGATATAGCACTCACATGTTCGGTTCGGTCAGGCCAGTCCGGTTCGGGATACAAACTGTGGCATGGCTTGTTTAATGACATTAAATAGTTTCTGAACATTACCACTTTTAAAAAATGTCTTTAGAAATGGAAGGGCGAGGAATGCAACTACAGATTATGCAGAACTTTCGTAGCCCTGGTCAGGTTCTTGGATTGATCTGTTTTTATATCTATTTTCTACATTTGGCTTGTAAATATGTATCATACTGTACTCTTATTGTATCGCCTATTATTGTACTTTATAACCAATTTCCTTCACGTTGAATCCTTTCGCATCCAGATTTTTTTTACTTAACTGTCAAAACCCATAAATATCTACGCTTTTCTGGGGGGTAGCATAGTCAAATGATATAGGTGAAAGCATAAACTATTATAGAAAACTTCCATCAAAACATTTACATTATTTTGTACTTTACTCCCTGAAAAATTTATCTTTACGGTGTTTATCATTGGGTCATATGGCCCGTCCAGGGGTGAAAGGGTTAATGATAATTTTAATTTTATTTTTTGTATTTTGTTTTCGTAGCCATAAATTAGCTGTTACCTATGCCTAATCTAAAGATATTGATAAAAATAATAATAATGATAATGACTTCTGGATTCCTGCTCTCAATGGAAATTCTGTGGTTCAATTTTGAGCATTTCTGTATTTTCGTTGCAGCTCGAGATGCACAGATCAATGTTATTCTTGTTGTTGAAAACGAACTTTACATTGGCACAAGTTCTGGCCACTTGATGATTTGTGAAAGTATGTCACTGACCCCAATCTTAAGCTTGCGTTGCTTCTCGGAACAAATAGACTACTTAATCCCACTTCAAATGACACTTAACAACAGAGGAAGCTCGGGACGTCAAAAAGAGAAACTGGTACTTTGTAGTGGACGTGGATGTCTTGATAAATGGAACAAGGGCAAGCGAAAGAGGCCCGCTGATAAGAAAAACTGTACCATATTGACTTGGTTTGCAGATCAATGGGCAACGTAGAAAGGTGGATATAGACACATTTTTATAGATGCATAGAGATACGTTTTAAAACTATTGGGTCATGGTAACAGGATAACCATTTGCATTTAAAAGTATTTTCTTATTGCAAAAATACTTATTTGGAGCTTAGCAAAAGTTTTGCCGACGAAATAATTCTTCGTTGCAAACAAAAGCCTTGTTTTTGAAGCAAACAAAATCTGGGGTAGGGGGGGGGTTCCACTCCATCACCCCACTGTAAATACGGCTCTTCGTTTGATTAAAAAGAAAACGTCGACTTTGATGATTTGCAGAAGAAAGAAGTATATGCCTGTTTACCGGGACGCAAGGCCTTTTCTTATGATATTCTTAGAAAATGTAAATGGTAAATAGAATTTTATTTTTAGAATTCGTTTTCTTACGAAGCAGAACAGATTTCAAAGTATATAATTACGATAGGAGATCGTAGCCTGTAGCAGAAGGCAGTGGCTGGATGAAGCGTGGGGGGGAGTTATATGACTTCACAACTGGTTGGGGCGATACTAAAGAAAGTTTTTGTATAGTAAAAAAACCAATAAACATGTGTCTTTAGTTTTTCGAAATTGGTAAACACGGTTTGGTTTTTAGGCTCTAATTAGCCCTTGGCTATAGTGCCATTTATAAGTGCTAACTGTAAAAAAATAAATAATATTAAAAGCATGAAAACTTCTTTAAATGCTTGAACACAAAATGCAAGAAAAATACTTGAAGGCTAAAAATGAATTTAATGCATTTGTTACCTTGAGTTAGAGGTACACCGTATAGCGAAAAAGTAGCATAGTTTACAATATTGTAAACTTACCTGTTACAAATACGCTTGATATTCCAGTTATATTATATAAAGCTCTCTAGAATGTAATTTAAACGATTTTTGCATGATTTGTGACAAGATTCAATTTTCCAGCAACTATTAGTAAATTTGTCAATGCAAAGATCTTTCCACCACTTTTGTAAATCCAAATCAGCAAGCTCTCCATGGCGATGCTAGCTGAGCCCCAATCAGACCAGTGGCATCTTGGTTGGAGAAACAATTAGCTCTAGGTAGAGTCTGCCGACTGGCTACGATACCTCTGCTTGGCTTTTTCTATAATACTGTGTAGTATTAAAATTTCTTGGAAAAGCTCTGTATATTACAGTAAGATCATAGCGAATGTATTGATTTTTAAAACATAATGTTAGCCTCTTCGTCGTAGTGTTTCGTATTTTGTAAGATTCTAATGTAATTAGTCTGCATTACAAATCTTAATTGCCAGTAATAGTAGTTTGGATGAATGATTTTTATATTGTTGATGCAGAAATTTATTGCCTATAATGTAGTTAATTTATTTTGTGAATGCAGACATGAAATTTCTCATCACCAATCTACATCACCAGCCTAAGCTTATCAGCCGCAGAGAAGCAAAATCGGTTTAGCAACCTCCCCCCCCCCACCCCCGCAGGAAAAATTGCTGCTTTCAAACACTACAACACTGTGCCACAATATACAACAGTATGCAACAATCATGGTTCGTTGGTCACTCTTGCAACACCTTGGGAACCACTTCTCAGACTGCGTGCGGCGCTGCATCATTTTGCAACTTACAGCAATCAAATTGAAACCGTTTTCAACATGTACTTTGTTACACTCTCCAACACTGTACCTGTATTTGCAACAATATGCATTAATTATGTTTTGATTGTCATTCTCCTTTTCCTATTTGAATGCGTTACAGCAACATATTTCAATTCTAAGCAATTAAATTCAAAAACATTTTCAATGTGTACATTTCCCTTTGCAACACCCTGCAACTCTCTGCGGCCAGAAAGCCAGGCTTATGTAGGTAGCACGTTTTCATGCTTTACTTAAATGTCTAGTTCTTTAAGAATTAAATTGAATTTGAATTAAGTTTTAGATGAAGGTATATTGTAACTAAGATTTTAACAGGAATATCTTCCTTTATTTTTTTTAAGAATTGACTTGTTTAAATGTTTTCTGACTCCGCCCTATAAATGGCTGCATTATTTCGCCAGTCCAAAAGAGCTTTAAAGTTTAACAAGATCAAGAACCTTAAGCAGAAAAGGGTAATAGTCAGAGATGGAAATGAGAGAGTGTGTTGGCTGTGACACCCCCAACCCCACAATTTGAGCAAATTTAAGCAAATAGATATAAAAGAAGGTCGGGATCAACCAGCCAATTCCTTGTTTTGCCAAGTGGGCCCAGGGAGGGGTTAATAAATGGAACAGGGCTGTTGCTAGAGGCTAGCTTGCGGTTCGTGTTTAGCACATTTGCATTCTACCTTGATGACCTAATTTGTTTCAAACTAATTAAAAAAACATTGAAAATAACAAGTGAGAATAATTTCAAACAAACAAACAACAATCCAGTCGCACCCTCTCCCAGCCTCGTTCGGCTTCTTGATATCAGCATGCCCACTGGCCTAGGCCCAGCGCAAGGATGGCTGACATTCTAGCTGGAAAAGTTGGTGAGCAATTTAAACTTGAAAAGTACGAAGCACAGCTTGCTCTAACACTTAATGCATTCAGAAAGAAGAACTTCATGTGTGATGTTGTGCTGGTTTGCCGGGAAAGAGAATACTTGGCTCATAGAAATGTCCTCAGTGCGGCGAGCCCATATTTCAGATATTGTTTCACTGACTCTGCCGATGAAGCGCCCCAAAGTCAAGGTATCCACACTCTTTTACACAAGTTTCATTTACTCCTTGATGATGCCGGTTTAATAGATTACGAGGGGGAATTCGAAAGGCATATCCCACACAGTATTACGCCTACTCAAGTTAAATGCAAAAAAGATGAATTTATAAAGGTATCGACGTTACTGGGAGGGATACCTTAGGGGGTTTCTCTCCTCTAGTTCTGCTATTGTTGTGTTTTTCACTGCCTCTCCCATTCTTTAGAATGCAATTACATAGAATGCGGCAGGCAACCCCTTGTTAAAGGCATTGTTTTTAGGTTAAGACTGTCCTTAAATGGGATTCAACTACTTCAACCCATCCACACTGTTCTCATGTGATCAACAAGTTAACACTCATCGAAAAAAGCCACACCCCTTGGTTTTGAACTGCTGATATGATTAATACCCAGTCTGCAGAGCATAGCAGAACTCGACGACTGCAAGTTAACCAAGGGGGTTGCACGGGGTGCACATCTGATTCTCTCAGGTGCACTAAGCCGCTCTATGTAGTATGAAACTCCAGGTGAACCTATATTATGCCTATACACATACAATGCTTGCATACAAGGCCTAATTTTTGGGGGTGCATGTTGATCTACCTCAATTTTTCTTGTACGTGCAGTTACCAACCTCTGCAGACTGGATTAATACAATGAATAATAACCGCATACTGGTTAAAGCCATAGAGAAAGATGGATAGATAGAATTAAGTGAAGGCTTCAACAATGGGATTGCAGCATCCTGTCTTGTAGCCAGCTATAGGGGTTACATGCAGGGGTGAACTGAGAATCGTTCGTTTGGGGGTGAGGAAAGTGGGAGTGCTGGGTAACTATCAAATGGAAAAAGTAGATCAATGAGTTAATTTATACAAATCCTTTACATTTTCAGCATATTATTTTTTAGGAAATCATCAGGGGATTTTCCCAACTTGGGCAGAAATTATTGATTGCTATGTATGCCGACTCTTTTAGAGCTGAATTGCTGAATGCAGATGCCCTACCAATTTAATCCAGTATGTCGGTGGTATCAGTGGGGGGGGGGGGGCAGAAGACTTTATGGTATCTTTGGTGTTAACATAAATTTGTGCCTCTGTACAAATTAAACAAATAGTTTAAATGGATACCTGGCTAGTAGTTATTTGTATCATATGCAGTTGTCCATTGCAACTGGGAGAAAATGAAAGTTGGTAGAGTGGCCTCAGTGTAGGAGGAGCAAATGTGAAAGGCAACTAAAAATACAAATGAGATTTAGAGGCAAGACTGACAAAGTCCGTATAGAGGCCAGTAAAGGTTTTCTTATGTACAGGCTAGTAGCCTCAGTTTAACAACATGCTATAAACAATAACTTTCTAAACATCTTCCTAGGGGAAAATTCAGCTTTCTAGGGGAAACATCAGCCCCCCTCAAGACCCCCGGTGCCCTGTTTTGAAATCAACTCAAAAACTATCAAAATTGTTTTATTAAATTTTTCATTTTAGGAGTAAAGCTACAAATGAATGACCGGATTCCATCTTCCATAATGGAGGACCTACTACAGTTCATGTATCTTGGAGAGGTTTGTGTTCATAAAGACAATGTCAGGCTTTTGATTGCAGCATCAGACATCCTACAAATGTCAGATCTCAAAGATCTAGTCTGCAGGTTTTATGAAAAAAAGTTATGTGCATCCAACTGCCTCTCAATATCAGCTCTTGCCGATGAGTTTAATTGTCAGTCGTTAAAAAAGAATGCGGATACTTTCATTTTTAAACATTTTGCAGATGTAAGCCACTCAGAAGAGTTTAAAAGTCTGAAAATAGAACAGGTGATTCATATTGTTAAATCTGAGAAGGTGAATGTGAAAAAAGAGGAGCAAGTTTTTGAGGCAGTCATGGGTTGGGTAGATTATGATGCAGATGAAAGGTTTCGATATATGCCAAAGCTTTTACAAAACGTCCGCCTGCCTCTCATTAATAAATACTACATATTTGACAAAATTGCAAGCAATTTGAAGATCATGCAAAGCAAAGATTGCCAAGAACTCGTTATGAAGGCTGTTAATTTCCAATGTTTAAAGGATAGGAGACCAATAATAGGCAGCCAACAAGAGCTTGCCAGGACAGCACATGAACTAACAAACATTGTCATCGCCTGTGGTGGAGTGCAAGATGAGTTAAGCACAAAAGATGCACTTTGCTATGTCCCAGCTGTTGATTTTTGGTATCCACTTGCTCCACTTCATTACGAAAGAAATAGTTTCCCCCTTGTTGCGTTAGATGATAATATTTACGCTTTGGGAGGGGAGACAGGGGGCAAGTCCCTCAAAACAGTTGAGTTCTATGACTTTGGTCTAGACAGATGGACAGAGAGTTCTAATTTGCCTGAGCCTTTGTCTGGTCATGGAGCTGCTGTCCTTAATGGTGAGATTTATATTGTTGGGTCAGGAAAACAAGATTCCTGTTCTGATGCTGTTTTCAAGTATGATAAAGCAGCCAATCGATGGATTAGTGTACAGAAGATGAAAGTGCCAAGACGTGGTGCTTGTGTTGTGGGACATTTGCAGTTATATGCAATAGGAGGTTATGGACCAAGTGGAATGGCACTTGCAAGTGTTGAAAGATACGATCCCTACATCGGTGAATGGGCAAAGATCTTTCCAATGAATTCGTCAAGAGCTTTTGCAAGTGGTGCTGTAATTGGGGATAAGATCTATGTAATTGGAGGCGAATATGCTATGTGGTCGTTCTATTGCTCTGGTGAGTTTTTTGATGTCAATAAAGATGAATGGCATTCTATCGCTGATGCCTCGATTCCACGTTCATTCACTGGCATTGCTGTCCTTGCTAATTGTATTTATGTTTTTGGAGGTATTAAAAGTCTTAATCCGTGCGATGATGATGAATTTGTTGATGCCTGCGAGTGTGCTGATGTTGAAATCTATGATCCAAGCAAAAACATTTGGAAGTCTGGATGTCCCCTTCCTATTCCTACTGCAGGTATAAAGTGTGTTTCAATGTATTTGCCAAAGCATGCAATTGAGGTGAGATGTGGAATCCATTTACCACAAAATACGTAACTTCTTGAGCTTCAGACAATAGCAGGACTACTTTCATAAAGTCGGAAACATATTCATAGGGAAAATGGTGTGTAGCCCTCAAAATTCTTGTTTTAGAAAATGGCCCTTAAAATTTGATTTGATGTAAACACACCTACTAGAAGGGCATGAAAGCAAACAGGACACTAGCTTAAATTTCCTGGTACATGGTACACCATGTCAAAACTCTAGCTAATAAATTTGCTAAATGTAGGATCCAGCAAAATTATTTCCTCAGATCTACCTTGATATGAAACTTTCATACACCTAATGCTTCATTTTCTCCTCAAACAAAGTTGGGTATTTTTTCATTTATAGATAGCAAATGATACGGAAAAATTATATACATGATTTACCTTTACTGAAAAATTATGTTTTAAATTTTGAATGCAATGATTATTTGTAGAATTTTAGTAGAATATATGATTATGCTGGCATTTTATTTATAGAACCCAATCATGCATAACACAATTCGTATTTTGATTTGGTAAAATTTACCATGACAGTCATGAATCCATTCAGCCATAATTTATCTAGATGCATCTTTTATGTGTAACTCCAGTTCTTTTTATTTAAGTAATTAGTTTTTTGCATGTAGTTTATTGCCTTTATACACGTTTTTTATGAGGAAGTTTGAAATCTTCCCATTACTCAAACATTCTTAGCAATTGCAGGAATTCCAGTCCTATCATGGCTTTCTTGGACATTTTGTAACTAAAATTTGATTATTTTTCCCTATGTGGGATTTTCCAACCCCCCATATTCCTCAGATTTCCGACCCCCCCCCCCCCGTTTATTAGGCACATAAGAGTAGATGAATTAGTGTAGGCTTCAACAATTACATTGCAGCATCCTGTATTTAGCCAGCTGTAGGGGTTACATGCAAGGGTGGACAGATCTTATGTTTGGGGGGGGGGGGGGTTCATACAAATCTTTCACATGCACTGTGCAGTTCTTTAAAAAATGGCACTTTCTACAAATTAGAGCCGTGAATTCCTCGTTTCGCTTGTTAACTGGTAACACTTTGCAATACAACTGAATATCTAAGGAACGGAAAGTAATTTGTGAAATAAAATGTAGTTGTTTACCTTATAAGGTCGGAGAAGCACAGTATCCTACATTCTCAACTTAAGGGGCATCTATTATTTATGGCAGGGAGGGGGCTGACTGATACTTTTTAGGCCTCTTTCTCAAAAGAAATTAGGGGCCTTGATTTTAAAATAAATTTTCTGGGAGGTTTCCAATTGATGTTTTCTCCAAACAAATCTACTGCAAAAAATTTGACGGACTGACAAGATTTTTTATATTAACAATAAATTTTTAGATGCGACACACTGGCACAATTAACAGTTTTGAATTGAATATGGGGACCTGAAAGTTTTGAACCTAAAAATTTTGGGGCCTCCACAATTTTTATTTTGTTTGAGGAGGGCCCTCAATAAGTAAGTGAATTTTTTTTTAATAATGGATTCTTCCTTATACTGTAGCAAATTTCTTAACTTTACTTGTAGCAACTGAGTTGTACTTTCTTATAAAAAATGTTTATGCATGCCTATTACTTTATAACTTCGCAAGGGGGCATTTTTTGTCTACGGTAACACTTTCTGCATTACTGTAAACATGCGCTATATTTGAATTTTTTATGTGAAATTTCTCTACACTGACCCTTTTCGTATAAGAAACTGCCATCGAATGCAACAGAATTCGAGAACTACAAATTCAATTTTGTTATAGAGTATGCTCATTATATTCGCAATTTTAAGGATCGTTTCTACAATATAAATTTTATTATTTTCCTTACTTTTTAGGATATGTCCAGGCCTGTGGCTAAAAGGGGCGCTAAGGGATCAGGGGTGCCTACAAAAGGGTTTTTTGGAGGGCTCGACCCAACAATTTTCCAGCAGGAACAATCAATATACTTGATGCATGGTCTTTTTCTTATTGCAAGGAAAGATAAATTCAATTCTGGGGGAGGAAATGTAGGGGAATAGAATCTCCTGCCCTAGAAAAGCTGTTTCCCTTTTATAATTGCCTTGCATTTATTTTTCCATTGCTGCCCCACTCACGCAGCTACAGGAGCACGAAGGGCCGTGCCCCCAAGGGAAAATTGGGCAACAGTTTGCCGCCTCTACCAGTGGCTCTGCCTCCCTAGGCATACCCTGGAATCCCCAGCTACGTGGTGTGCTATCCTCTTGTCCAATGACAGATAAAAAACAGGAAGTGATTTCTCACTTGTCTATTCTGCGGAGGAGCGCTAGGATATTCGCGGAGGCACGGCGAAGGTCACTATTGATATTAGGTTTGCTTTCGAAGATGGAGAATGGCAGCTTCACCTGATCCCGGAAATTCCTTAGTTCCCGAAGAAGAGGATTTACAGCAGGCAATAGGTCTGCTAACTTCCACTGAAAGAAGCATCATCAATCACGTTCTTCAACGAGATGAAGAAGTTCGGTCTCAAGAAAAAGAGAGATTGAGGTTTGTGTTTAGTTTCACCCCTCCCGTCTGCCCGGTAGCTAGTTCATGATTAGGCCTGTTACATAAATGTAAATTCGCTACTGTCGCAATGATTGACGCTTTTTGGATGGAAGGATAAATCATTATTTAAGAACTTAACTTGGTGTTACTTTTTGATGCCGTGTTTTGCATTAAAAGCGGTGAAAAGTGTTGAGAACATTGTAAAATGTTTCTGTCAATTGACATACCTATTGATACAAACTAAGGTCCAAGAAACTTGAAAAATTTTGAAGGCACCTCGAATGGATATCTAGATGCTTTGAACACTTCTCCCTTTCCTTAGTTTTGCCATAAAAGCAGGCTCACTTTTATTTGAAAAGAAAATTGGGGTATATTTGAAACAGAAACCTTCAACAGAGTAATCTTGAACCAAACTGCTTCCTGAAAAATGCAATTTGAAGTATTTGTCAAACAAAAGAACCACATTCTTGCAAAGCGTTTGTGTTATTAAGGAAGAGAACCGTCTCCCTTGCGTTAATTTTGTGGATTGTTATGTCCGGTCACAAAGTTTGATAATGGCACTCCAATAGCATATTGGCTGGCAGTCTGTAAATCAAAATGCTTTGCTTTCACTTATTGGACAGGATGTGAGGAAAATTTTAGTTAGAAATCAACTGCTGATAGGGATTTTGTATGGGTGCAGTTGTCAAGGAAAATCTGACTTTACATCATCATATTTGTACTTTATCAAATTGAACAAAAAATTATTCAGATTAGAATAAGTTTTAACTGATTAATGATAAACATCTGCTGAAAAATATAAATAATTTTTTGTTTTTCTATCCATGAGTCATATTTTTTACCTAGCGTGCTTCACAGTGCTCAGCTGTGTTGATAAAGGAGCAGTCAATTGGAATCGAAACCTGATGTAACCTGTCCTATTTAGACAGTAGGGTCTATCGCAATCATAAATATTTAATCATTTCATTTAACAAAAACAAAGAACTTATTTATGCCTTTCTTGTATTTCTCATTGTATTTAAGGTTACCTAGGCTATTCATTATACAAGGGATTCCTTCATCTTCTTTCAGGCTGAGAATCCCTGGTTGCCTGATTCCAGTTTTAATAACCTTTGATTTTATAATTTCAAATTTAAGAATCTTAGATTTAATAAATTTATATTTCGGTACATATTATTTTGATTAAAACTATAAGTAGCAAAAATAGATGAGAACTGGATGCAACAGAAATTTTAGATATGGGCAGAATTTATGAAGGAAAGCAATTAGTAGGTTTATGGGCAGTGTGGTAAAAATTAAATTGCCTTGTATATTTCTTCAAAAAGGGGCCTAATTTAATGTGATCTCCTCTTTTGAGAATTCAATTTCCTGGTATCCTGGTGGGCTGCCCCACCCCTGTTATAGGTAGAGAAACATTGACTGTAATCAGATGCCCTTGAGATGAGATAGGCACCAGTTATAAATGCACAGCAAATAATATCAAAGCAGAAATCTAAATAAAGACTTTCATTGTTTTTTTTATTTGAGCTCGAGGATGACATCCACACATCCTGTGGCTCCAACCTGGCTTGGCATACTGCTAGAACTAACCCACTTTATAAGAATATAGAAATCAATGTGACAAAATAGTGACGCACTGACCTTGATAGTTTGGTACAGACGTTTGAATCATTTTATTTTAGTGGCTTTCTTCGGTGGTTGCGTCAGTTAAGGGAATGGAATGCAGACCAAAACAAGACAGTCATCTGGGCAACTCCCTAAAACTCCCTTCCCTACAACTCCCTTCCCTAAACTAAATACACAATGAATTAAAAATTCATTAAAATGGAAACAAACTTGTAGAGTATTATACATGCCAAACATTTAATGGATGAAATCCTAGGAATGCTTTCAGCAGGGGGTATTGGCCCTTCTCTCCCTCAAAAAGGGAAATAATTTGTCTTGTTCCCCCTTACGCTGGGTGCAGCATGTGCCCCTGATAAAATATTTCATAGTTGGCAAGCGCTCTATGTTCAAATCATTCATTGATTAGTCCATACACTGTTTCCTTGGAAAATTGTAGAAACATAGAATAAAGAGCACACATGCAATAGAATACAATGTTTACTATTGGGGGATGGAGATACTACAATATCAGTTTTGTCGAAAATTTGCTTAAGTTTGCCACAATTTAAGCAAAGTCATGAAGAATGCTTGAATAAAGTATGCCAACACCCCATATTATCTCCATAGCAGGCTCATATTGCCTGTGATGTGATCTGCTAACAGAAAGTGATATTTACATGCCAAAATAATTGCTTGACAAAGCTTTTTATTTTATTTTTTCTTTTCAATAAAACTTATCTCAAATAGGCTGCTGGTGGCTAGGAACACAATGGATGATATATTGGTTTAGCTTTTAATGGTAATTTGCTTTCTGTCTTGATGGAAAGCAAAAGTCATTATCATGCACTTTGTATTTGGCATCTGACATTGCACAGTTTATTGTGGGCTTGGTTTTAATCAGATTCTTGTAGCAGGGGGGGGGGGGGGGGCAGCAATGCCATTTGATAATAGACCTGATTCCTTTTCTATGCATCATAATAATCATCATCATTTAACTTTTATTTTATAACACAAGGTCAGTACGTATGGTTAAAAAACACAATCATTAATTCACTGAGATTCGTGTTTTGCATCAAATAAAGAAAAAACATCTGAATGTGTTTATTTGATGATATTAGCTTGCAAACTGTTTCATATCGGTATAGCAGAGTAGAAGAATGAGTTTTTTATAGCATCATTGCAAACAACTTTGCTATTGATGCTGTCTTTGCCCTTATTTTCACTGTTGGAAGAAATGTAACATTTCTGTGATCTTGGCAAGGGGGAACAAAACAGCCCTTGCTGTCCTGGCAAGGGGAGACAGTATGATGTTCTTGGTTGGAAGGCTAAGAGATTCTTACAGATAACGTCAATTAAAATTTGATTATGTCATGTTGAAAAATAGGTTGAAAATAAAAGATATATTTGGAAATTTTCTTATCTAAGCATAAAGTTTGCTGAGAGAAGTAACAGGTACAGTCAGGGCCACGGAGAGGAGTTATGGGCCAAGTACTCATTTTGGGAATCATAAGGCATGCTCTGCTTTCTAAAGTTGCTCTGACAGCTATTTTACTGCTCTAAATATGGCTATATTATTTATCTTTTTAAGAACCTAAGTTAGTATTAATGGGCCCCTGCTGCAATGGACCACGAGTCAGTGACCCCCCTAAGCCCCTCTCTCTTTGGCACTGGGTACAGTGATAAGCACATCATACATTTTAGGGCCTCAAACAGTTAATTTGTAAGTTGAATATGTATTTATAAAAACTTTAATTGCAATGTGAAATCAATGGGTTTTATTTTTTTCCTTTTTTAGGGATTTGAAAAGGGACTTTGATGTAATAAAGGAGCAGGGGGTTCCCGAAGGAGAAGAGCAGCATTATGGGAGAATCTGCACTCGTTGTAGGACCCCATTTGGCGTTCTTTCAAACAGAGGTGACTTGTGCCCTTGGTGCAGGAAAAGAGTCTGCAAGAATTGTCAAAGGCCAACTGAGAAATCATGGCTCTGTGTTTTGTGCCACAAAGAGAGGTTAGTCCTAGCGTTGTTATTGATTTATCCCTATTTTTGCCAATGATTTACTAAATAAACCAATTTACAGGGATTCTTTGCACGACTGTCTGCGAGAAACTAACAGATGGAGGAGTTGAGTGGCACTGATGAGTTGCTAAGGGGCAGGTCTATGAACCTATGACCCTAGAGGTTCAAGGTTTGAAACCAATCGGAATCTTTTCCGCAAGCTGTTCAGCCTACCCTACTGTCCATCCACCAGAGTTCGGTAAACGGGTACTCAGGAGAAATCCCGAGGGCACGGTCGCCGAGACGTCAAAACTGCAAAATGAGGCCCCTTGTGTCTGTTATTAAAGCAAGCAGATGAAGGAGAAAGCAAGGGAATCTGGGGGAACTTAGTCTTGAAGGCACTCTAAGAACCTTGAAGGTTCTTTGAATAAACCTAAAAAGGCTATAAATAAAAATTTCGATATCAATTGATGAGGCCCCCTTGACCCTTTCTGCCCCTCCATCTCGGCGGCCCTGCCCGAGGGCACAGGCTCTCACCCCCTAAGGCCCACATCAGCTTGATAGGTGCCAATACCCAAGCCTGTGCTAACGAATAAAATTGTTTGCTTTTAACATCAACTCTCGTGCTCCCACTCGGAAGTGTTAAACAGCTTTGATATCAATAGATAGAGCATTGTAATACGGAGCAACAACCAACAATCTTTACATATAACTTGATGTTTTCAATATTTAGAGAAATAAAAGGCGAATCTGGGGAATGGTTTTACGGAAGTTTGCCGAAGAAAAAAAAGTATCAGTATGGGAGTACTTTGCTGAAAAAATTGATTAGAAGACGTAAGTAAACCAATCACTTTTTCTCTTAGAAGATTTATATTTCAAACATTCGAAAAACCACTTCTTTTTGCGAATTACCAGCACTGCACTCAGTTTCATTTTTTTCCTGCCTATTTGTACCTAAAATTACATTTTCTTTTCTTCCTTTTTGATTTTTTTTAGATAAACCATTGCTTCTCAATATCTCCGTTCACATTTATATTTGTATTTTATGATTCATAATTTTTTTCACGAAAAATGCTTCAGCATACATTGTTCTTTATCTAACATAACCCAATGAATCTATCCATATTTATACATCTAGAGCAAAGAAATATAAACCTAATAATCGTGAAGATGATCTTCTAGGGGGTCTTGTTGATATGATTATGTCCCTCTTTTGTTCCGCTTTTCTCCATTCCGTGCTCCATGATTCAGCAGCATTTTCTTTTTCTGAACCTGTTCTGGACACAAATTATGAAAAATTTTGTGCATCATGTCTCTTTTAAAATAAATTTATAAGCTGATTTAGGTTAAACCTTTTATTCTTAGAAGGACCAGGTGTCCTAATGATCATCAGCAAGTTTTGGGTACTTCTTAGGCGAGAAGAGCTTGATTTAAGCGTAGTTCAACAATTGTAAGACTTCATTGCTCGAATTTTATCAATTAACGTACCCCTTGAAATCTGCCCAGATGCATTAGTTGCTATTGTACTCCTGTATTATGGCAGGAAGTGAAAGTGTTAACCAATTGCTAGACGAGTTGTTGATGAGGGTAAGAATGAGGAATGGCTATCACCCTGTACAAATAATGGTGACAGACCAATCGTAAAACTCAACATACCAAACCGCGTACAAAGGGGAAACGCAGCAAGCATACAAGATAGGTTCAGTGCATTGGATTGTTTTGAATGAAATGTTTTATATTTTTACTTATTGTTGTAACACTGTTTAACGTCTTTAATTTCTGTTCAGGGCCGCCGAGAAGGGGACCGGGGGCAACTTCCAAAGGGCCTCTGGGTCTAGGGGGCCTCATAAACTAACATCACCATTTTTAATCCTCTTCAGATTTATTCTTTTAGAACCTTCACGTCCGAGGCAAGAGAGGGGCAAGGGGGTACGCTAAGCCCAAAACAAAATGATAAAACAAAAGAAACAATTTTTTTTGTATTTTTGAATTTAGCATCCCCCCCCCACATAAAATGTTATCTCGCATCGGGCTTGGGAACCTCCCACATGGGGCAGCCTACAAGGTTCCAAAAGTACCCCCAGATTCAGTTCCCCAAAAATTCCTTGTTTTCTGCCCATTCTGCTCGCCTCAAATGCAGGGGCCTCACTTAGCAGTTTTGTCCTTGGGCCTCGAAAATCTCTCGGCGGTTCTGTTTCTGTACACAGTTGTAGCCAAAAAAAGAATATTTGTTGTTGTTTTAGGAATCATTACCATGCTAACGCTTGATCTCGCAAAATTTTCAGGTAAAAGCCAAGCTTACAAGCTGTCTAAGTCACGTCATAAATCTGAAGATGACTCATTTGAAATAGGTATAACCGCGATAACCAACTTACACCTTATTTATTTACTTACAATACTTATCTTCGTATTACATCCTCTTATACTTGCAAAAGTCTCAGTCCTAGTGCATACGGCACGACTGTTTTCAGATTAGTGCCTCGATTAAATCTTCTAACCTCGGTTTCGTATTTGTAGTTGTTCTAGTTTGGCACGCAAATGTTAAGCACCGCAAGAAGTCCATAACAGTCATGTGATCAAATACCTAAATTTGGTTAGCTTGAGAATGAAAACCCCATCTTTGACCCCGCATCCTGCACGATTCTTTTATTTGACTGCAAAAGCCAAATACCAAAAATATTTGATCGCAAAGATTATCTTTAAGTTGAAAATCTTTCAACTTTGACATAAAGGACAAAAACCTCCTTCATTGCGACAAACATCTGCTGTGTGCGCTAGGCTTAACGTCGGAAACTTGTGTTGTTGGAATTTACAGGTATGTACTGTATAACGTGTAACTCATAATTGGTAACGACCAAACTACCCAGTCTGTTTTGGTCCTGAGAACAGGAAATCTGTGTAAATCGCATAGACTCCGGTTTTTGATATTTTCACAATGGAAGCTACGCTACAAAAAGCTCCTTTTCTCCCCAAACAAGTTAGAGAGGTACTCCCAGGAACCGCACAGCGGCCTTAAAGTGGAGGGGCTGATTGAGCCGCATTGGTGGTCCGGAGGAACCCTCGGAAAATTTATTTAGACCACGCCCTTTAGAAGGTATGAAAACCCCTTTCAAAAAAGACTTTGCTTCTCTACGTCCTTGTTTTTATACAACAGTTCGGTGCAGAAAATATTTCAATTGAAAATGCCATATTTTGTAATGGCTTTTAGGACTATCTTTGAAAAGAGTGGAGGGCTATAGCCCCTGGTAGCCCAATGGCTGTGCGGTGCCTGGTTACTTCGGTACGAGATTGTGTAATGATTTGTTTAAGATATTGGTAGTTTCAGTTTTTATCATATTTCTAATAATCAGCCATTTAAAAACTGACGATAAAATAAGCCATGAAGGAATTACTTCTATAATACTCAATGTACGCGTGCAAGAAATCACGACTTGATTTCTTATTTAGAAAACTGTATAAGGCAACTGTAAAACAGATGTAGAAAACTCCCTCAGAAACCTTAACCAAAATCTTAACAAAATCAGGTAATGAGGCTACATTTCCAAAATGCGGCTTTGAATTTTCAAATTATGCCATTACATAAAGTTCTTCTCCTTTCCTAAGCAACTAAACGCCTATTGCAGCTAAATGCCCAGGGCTAAATCGAGCCCTTTTGGCATATTGGCACTGACGTTATATCTTTGTTTTGTCCTTTTTAGAGTATGCCATTGCAGAAACATTCGGCAAAGATGACCGTTCAGATCACGAATACGTTGTAGTTGACAAAGAAAAAGATGGGATAATATCAGTTAATGAAGGTAATGTACCATCTTATCATCGTTTTGGAAGTGAGGCAGCCGTTCTTTCTAACGTTGTTGAAGAGGGTGCAAGCGAGGCACCTCTAAGTGATGTCTCTTTCACTAGTGCCTCGCTCAGTGGTTTTGATACGGATAGAAGAGAGGCTGAATCCTCTGTTGGAGATTCGCCTGGGACAAATGTAATTGTTCATAGAGAAATTCCAGACAAAAAGCAAGTAAAGTTATCGGCTTTGGCAAACCCATTTTTAGATGATGATGAAATAGATGGGGAGGCAGCGGAAGACAGGAAAGAGCACGAGGTAAGCTTCCAAGAGGAACCCGCTCAATCCATTGGCCCCCCGAAGCCTTTAAGGGGTATAAAAAGAAGCATGGAAGACCTTTCTTACCTTTCTCGGGAGGAGGAGGTTCTTTCAGCGGACAAGTCGGGAGAAAAGTCGCCAAGTGCTGTGCCATTTGAGGAAGATAAAGCTATCAGTAAACAACCCGAGGAACTCTTCAAGCACGGAGGAAGAGTTTCGCCTGAAGTTCCCCTAGAAGAACAAATTAGTCTTCCTACAAGTGATGTCAGATTTCAGAATGAAGCTGGAGAAGTTGAAAACAGGGAGGAAGCGGAATATAAGAGTTACAAAGAGGAGCTTGCAGAGAGTTCCAACTGCCATAGACTGTCAGATATAGGCACACATGACGTTGAAACAGTTGAGAATGATGACCGCTGTGATGAATTGACCGTTGAAGTGGCACGACAGAAGGAAATTGGAGATGTATATAGGCCTTATATTATGGCTGTTGATGCTGATGCTGATGCTGATGCCGATGCCGATGCCGATGCCGATGCCGATCCTTGCTCCGACTCAGACGTTGATGAACAAGAGAACAATGACACTGAAGACGTAGATAAGCACGAAAAGCCATCTGATAACAAGCATGATGATGTAATCGAGGATGAAGACGTTCCTACAAGTGAGTATACAATTTGCTTTACTGCAGAATCTCCTGTGAATTGCCGTTGTACTGACAGATAACCAACTCCATATAAACTAACCACGAAAATGCTTTTGGTATATGACAACTGCACTGACTAATGCAGCTGATTAAGCACAATAGACAGGTTAATGTGCCTGTTGAGGTAGATGTCATATTCCACGCGACTTGTGGGTAACGAGCCTTTGATTTTGATTCAGTACCTGCAGTTTAAAAGTAGGTAGTTTGTTGAAAGAAGTATAACCTTTTTAGACGCTTTTTACAAATAGCTAAACTGATGACGTAATAACCCGGTTTGAGTGATACTGTGGATTTGATGTCACGTGTTAATGAACGTGTTCGCAAGCAGGCAAGCAATTGGCTTGTAAACTTAGAGAATAACATTGTTGTCAGATGTGCCAATTGACCTCAGCTGTAGAGTATTTGCTTAGTGTTCAGGATATCATGAATTTGGTCCATGTTGGAGACAAGAATAATCGTGCACTTTTCTCTCTCTTGCTCTGCACTCGGCATTTACTCGTTAAATGTAATTGATGCAACAAGCTAAAATGCGGCGAACAGGCGGCCTGGCTTTTATTATGCTTACGCAAAATATGTTCTTGTATTTGCTTAAGCACCGGAATCTTTAATCACAGTCCTTCATGGATAAAAAATTTTACTTTTCTCTTGACCTATTTTCTCTCTTTGAGGCTGGTAGCACCTACAGTTCTACAGGCCTGCATATAAGAGGGGGGGGGGCTGGAAATGTTTACAACTACCAATATATAAGTACATTATTACTCCGTTTCGAAAAATGTATTTTTAATCCTAGTTCGAAAATGGTAAATGCCGCTGGCTGCTGACCGCATATTGAAGTTAACTTTACAGTTCAGATCCACTAAAATTCCTTTTTGCCATTTTTTTTTGTTTTCGGTGTTGGTAATAATAGAATAATTTAAGCCTTTCGAACTTTAAATCTGATATTTCGAGATGCGTTTTTGACGAATAGTTCCGAAAGGTATGCTGGATCAATACCATTTGGCGAATGTACAAGTTTCTGGTAGTTTCATTTCTAATATTGTTTCAAGTCAATTAAGTTGGCCTTTTTATGGTTTGTATCAAAAGCTTGGCATACACCTCAGCATTGTTTCTCGTGACTATTCTAGCTCATCGATCCTCTACTTAACTTCTTTCCCTTACTTCGCATCTTTCCTTTACTTCGCATCTTTCCTGTACTTCGCATCTTTCCTTTACTTCCCATCTTTCCTTTACTTCGCATCGTTCCATTGCGTAGCTGTTTCCATAATCTCGTTGCTACCCATGCCATTCCAATTTGTATCGTGTTCTTTCCAAGAATGCTATTCTGCCTGAGGAGATTCTCCTTCAATAAATCGACAGATAACCATTCTAAGCTTTCTTTCGTCATACTTTGGAGTAACAAGTTATCGTTTCTATGTCATCCAAAAAAGCTTCAATTATCTTCTTAATATAGGTAGCAAAGTGACACTTATGATCTAAAGTGTCCAGAAGATCATTATCAGGCACCTAAGGAATTAAGTTGCTTGCAAACTGGTTCGTGGTATTCTGGTCGTTTACAGGAAGCAGGGTACAATAGTGAAAGAAATTTAAAGCTCCAGCTTTCTATTCTAAAGTGTCTTGAATCGCCTTGTAGTTTGTCGCAAGCAGCAACAACATTACACAGGCTAATGTTTCTTGTCATAAAGTGCGTTTTAAAAGCATATAATGGAAGTTCTTGCTGACCTTTAGTCCAAGGGTGCTCTTGCGATCACAGCGGCGGCATGAAAATGCATGCTAACGATACCTTTTTATATGTGGGACGTCTGATTTAGCCGTAGACTTCCTTGATTCCTAGATCAAAGCAGCTGATCTCTTTAGTATAAAAACTAATGTATTTCAAAATGAGAGAGATTTTTCCCACTCAACAGTTGATTTGGATGTTGACGTGAAGACCCAGGGGTTAGAAGCATCATCTACCGCTCACCCTGATGTTTGTAATACCTTTGGAACTGGTCGCGATACTGAGCCGGAGGAACCTGGAGCTGTGGAGGTGGAGTTCCCTCAACGTGGTGCTAACTGGGTCAGCAGAGATGAGAATGAGATAAAAAGCCGTGCACTAGGTAAAGATGATGCTTGTTATACTGTGGGTGGTAGAATGAAGAGTAATCTTGCAGGTTCTATAGTTGGAAACCACGTCGCTGAAAAATGCACTATGAACAGGGTGATGCAATCTCGGACTGATGAAGAAGAAAGAACATCAAATAGACGGAAAGATGAACTCGAGAATGAAAAACTGGCTGAGGCCACCAGTGATAAAGAACAACCTGAAGATCGACCGCTCAGTGTCAAAGAAAGAATGAAGTTTTATAGTAATAGGGAGCAAGAAAGCAAAGGTGTTTCAAGAAGCTATGTTTCAATTACAACCAAATATGAGCCCGTTAGAATTGCTAAATATGAATCCAAAGCTGTAAAAGTAGCTGTGGAGGAGAAGGAAGATTTGTCCACCAACAACAAGCAAAGTCAGGGCAACGCAGATAAAGATGAACGGAGCGAAGACAGTAAAGCTGGAGCCACCAATGAGGTATATCAAGAAGATTTGCAGGAAGAACCAGGTGATGTATGCCACGATGAAGATAAGGCCAAGAAAGAAGATGATAGGAGTGATATAAGTAGATTTATTGATACTGATACTAATGTTGTACAGAATGAAGAAGACAATGAAGAACTGTCTGGAAAACTAGTGCTGACAACTGATGACCTAAGGGGTGATTTAATGGATGATAAAAAGGATAATGATGAAGATGATGATAACTTCGTGATGAAAACTAGTGACGTTTCGTCCCCGGAGACAATCGAAGTAGCAAGCATTGACGTGAGGATAAGGAAATTTAAAGAGATTGAGAATGCACCCCAGGAAGATGTAGCAACTTTCCAAGAGGAGAAACGAAAATTGAAGGAAGTTGTGGGTGTCTGTGGAGAAAGCCGGGCCTCTGCTGCAGCTTCTGAAGATCAAATTCTGAGTGAAGATAAGGATAATTTGGGTGTAAGAGAAGAAATTCAAGCTTTAGGAGATCAAACTATGCAGGAAGATTACAATGAACCGAGAGAGGAATGTTCGAAAATTGAAGCGCCAAGTACAAAAACTGACGATCAATTACCCATTGAAGACAAGGAAGATGTTGATTTAAGTAACGAAAACCGGGCTTTTGGAGATCAAATTTTACAGGAAGATCAGAAATTGAAGATAGATGGTAATGTTTGTCATGGCTCAGAGGAAGCTCTGGTCGATCAAATGCTCAAGGAAGATCAAAAGGCTAAGGAAGAACTGGATCAAGGAAATCGTGATTCTGCAAACGTGGCTGGAGATATGTTTGCCACTGAGATGGAGCAGTCAGTTGATGACATCCCTGTGCCTGAAGAGAGGGAAAGTGAAGGTTGGTGTATATTACGTTGATTTATGTATTACTCTTCTCGCATTGGCAATCACCAAACAGCGGAAATTAAAGATATTTGGTTTGTTGACTTACGAGTGGTTAGAGTAAGGGTAAATCTAATCTTGGGTATTAGCTAGGGTTAGTGTCAGGCCTAGGATTAGTGTTAGAGCTAGATTTAGAGTTGTGGAGATAGGTTTGGACTTTGGCCTATACCAGGAGTATGCAAGCTTTGAGTAGCATCCAGTTTTTAATTATAAAGGCTGGCTGTTCTGTCCCCAAAGCATGTATTAAGGCTACGTTTAATTGGGAAGGGTTCCAAAATGATGAGTTAGGTCTTAACTTGCTAATTTTTAGAACTCTTATTTTAGATTTTTGTTCAAATGTCAAATCATAGCTTGTTGAAAAGCTAGATTTGTACATATTGACAATGGCCCCAAAATGCTCAAGTTTATATTCAGATAACTCAGATAAATTAGTGATGAAATGAGTTTTAGCTAAATAAGAGAAGCAACAAATACATAATGGATAGCTGTACCTTAACCAGGAATTAAATTTGTCCCTTACTTTTTAGAATGAAAGTATTTTTATTCGCCTTTCTACATTTAAGCTACTTTTAAATTTCATAAATAACAAATAAATTCATTTCCTTTGTAGTTCGCAACTGCTAAGGTGACCAAAGGGACGCCATTACGAACGAGCCTCCATTTGACTTTGATAGTTTTGGTGCTTTTGTAGAGACTGCCACTGTGATTTAATTGAACAGTGCAGTTTCAACTAACCAGTCAATACTAGAACTGAATGACGAAAATATTTTTAAAGTCGGAAGATCAGTTGAGAACCAATTAAGCCGAAGTGACCCTTATCCAGAGATTAGAACGAAAAATATGCTAAAACAACGTACATTGGTCAAACCTCTATTGTTTTGTCGTTGTTCCTTTACGTACATGATTGATACTAACCATGTAGTATCATTCTTAGTGGCAGAATAACCGCGAGCTCGTACTGCAATGCAATGTAATGCAATGTAATGTAATGTAATGTAATGTAATGTAATGTAATGTAATGTTATGTGATGAAATTTAATGCAATGTAATATAATGCAATGGAATTTAATGTAATAAAATGTGATGTTTTGTAATGCAATGCAATCCAATGTAATGTAATGTGATGTTATGTGATGAAATTTAATGCAATGTAATATAATGCAATGGAATTTAATGTAATTAAATTTGATGTAATGTAATGTAATGTAATGTAGTGTAATGTAATGTAATGTAATGTAATGTAATGTAATGTAATGTAATGTAACGTAACGTAACGTTAAGCAACGTAATGTATTGTAATAAGTTTCATGTAATGTGATATGATGTGTTGTAATGTTATTGTATATAATATATTGAAATTCAATGTAATGGAATGTAGGGTAATGTGATGTTAGGTAACATAATTTGTTCTAAAGTAGTCTAATGTGATCTAATGTGATCTAATGTAATCTAATGTAATCTAATGTGATCTAATGTGATCTAGAGTAAGCTAGAGTAATGTGATGTAATCAATGCAGCATTGCTTTTCGATGTCTCTTTGTTCTACCCCTGTCTGATCTTGTTTGATCCTGTCTTGTCATGTCCTGAACGGAATCTGTTGTTTGACCAACTCCAATTACTTATCGTACCCAATCCACTAAGGTTTTCCACTGTATCCCTTGGTTTCGCCTCCTCTTTTTCTGTTTGATCACGTATTTTCTTATTTCATTTCTCCGCTTAGTAAAGCTGTTCATCTTCACAGCATCATGCGCCATTGTGAACACTTTTCAAATACTTATGTAACAATCGCGTTTGACATTCCTTCTCTAACTTTGTCATGGCCATTATGCAGTAGTCTCGTTTTGGTTAAACTTCGTTCTTTTGCTTACAGTAGAATCCTGTTAACTCAGCCCCTGAGTAACTCTGGCATTCGCTTATTCTTATGGATTTGCTACCCCCTTGAATGTCCGGGTTAACGAGATTTTTCTAGATCCCGTCATTTAGTTGCCTTACATTGTAACGATCTAGAGTAGCTGCAGTAATTTATATAACACGGCTGCCTCACTTCCTAACATTTTAATACCGTACTAACTAACTTGTTACTTTTTTGTCTTGCATGTGTTGTGTATTGATAGCCTTTTTATTGCTTTCATTGCATCCGTCATGGACCCTAACCCTGGCTAAACCACTTTGAAGACAGTAAAAGTGACAGAGTGTTAGTTCAGAACAAGAATAGGGATAGTTTTTGTATTTAGAGTGCTATGAGCCGAAACTCATTATTAGAAATATATGTGCAAAAAATCTAGGCAGAAACCTTGTTTTACATTTCCTAATGTTCTTTCCTCCCCTCATAGACGTACATTAGAGGGGTGCGGGGTGTAGGGGAGGGTTAGACGGCACCCCTGCTTCCTCCCTCTCTTATTCTTTCATTCATAGAGCTTCTCGTCTCTAGAACACCCCCCTCTCCGATTTCCTTTTCCCTATTCCTACAACCTACAGGCTTTTACAACGACAATTAACTCTCATGGCCTCCTCCCCTCTTGCAAATATCTGCTCTTTTCTCTATTGCTTGGGGCTTTTGCAACAACCATCTCGCTTCGCCTGTTATAGCGCATAACAAAAAATAGGGACATAGACAACTTTGTTAGTGTCTTATTGATTTTTGCAGTTACCTATGACCACGAATTCGAGAGGGAGAATGGATATGTTTCACATGATGTGCCAAATGATGATGACACTGTATTTGCTGACGAATTACCACCAAAGAGTGACGAGCAGGAAGTCTTGTCATTGAAGGACCAGCTAAAAGCCGTAAGTCGTAGCTAATTGATTTGGTGTTTAATAAACTGATAGATTAATTGATTAATTGATTGATTGATTGATTGATTGATTGGTTGATTGTTTGATTGATTAGACAGCTGTGTAGTTGCTTAATCGGTTGTTCAGATTTGATCGATTGATTGTATAGTTGGTTATTTAGAGGATTGAATGATTTTGTTTGCTCCTTTGACCTATTGATTGATTGATTGATTGATTGATTGATCGATTGATTGATTGATTGACTGATTGATTGATTGATTGATTGATTGATTGATTGATAATAGGTTGATTGTTCTTTTCTTTGCTTTTTTAATTGATTCACTGTTCAAGTGATCGATCGATTGACTAATTGGCTGATTTATCGATTGCTTGCTTGATTGATTGATTGATTGATTGATAGATTGATTAATTGATTGTATGCTTGATTGGTTAGACTTGTTTGATTTATTGATCAATCCATGATCGATTCTCTTTGTATGATTTGATATTGATTTATTCAGATATTATATGGAATTACCGGATTGTACGCTTGTAAGATGTCATTTCTAAAGTTACATTCACATTTTTTAGGAAAGTTTCCAGAGCATTTCAAGTATCCAGAGTGACACGGAGTTGTACGATACACTTAGGCATGAGCTAAAAGTTGCAGGACAGGTCTTGCTCGGGTTGAAGTACAACCGTAATTCCAAACAATTTGAAGTTCAAGTGCATAAAGCAACTGATCTCATTTCTGTTGATACCAAAAAGGCCACATCGGATCCGTAAGTAACACTTGTAATATTAAGTAGTACAGTAGCAATGTTTTCCTGGTTAGTCGGACTTGCCCGAATGAAGCTTTCTCAAAAGAATGCCTTTAATTTTTATTTTTGATTTCGTCTGATTTCGTCTCGGTTCGCTTTCGCTTGTTTTGCCTGAACGTGTTTTACTTCTGTGTGTTTTCTTGTACGTGTCATACTTTGGCGTGTTTTTTTGTGCGTGCTTTGCTTTGGCGTATTTTTTTATTGGTGATTTCTTGTACGTGTTTTGCTTGTGCTTGTGCGTGTGTTGATTATACGTGTGCTGTACTTATTGATGTTTTTCTTGTACGCGTTTTACTTATGCGTGTCTTGCTTCTGTGTGTTTTGTTCATACGTGTTTGTAGTGTACGTTCTTTGCTTCTCCGTATTTTTTTGCGCGTTTTTTGCTTCTGCGTGATTTTCTTTTGCGAATTTCACTTGTGCGTGTATTAGTTTTGCGGGTCTTGCTTCTGTGTGTTTTGCTCTCCGTGTTTTTCTTTTGCGTGTTTTGCTTGTGCATCGTGCATTCAATATTCTACCCAATCCACGCAGGAACGTTTCATCGTGTACGTTTTTTTTCGCAGATATGTGAAAACCTACTTGCAACAAAATGATGTCAGGTCTGGCAAAAAGAAAACCAAAGTCAAAAAGCACACACTAAACCCGGTCTTCGATGAAATCCTTGTGGTATGTTATATTTCTTGCAATTTAATTTGTTTTTATGCTGCAGTTTAAAAGGATAAGTTGTGAGACTGTAGAGCGATCATTCGAATATTTCCCAGTATAAATACCATACCTTCTCTCAACGCTGTGTGTTATTGTTCTAGAAGTTCTTCTACCTTTGCTTGAGCAAATTGAAGCAACTTTTACGGATCAATTTTTATTTGCTATTAAGACATTCGCCTTCACGACTCGTCTACGCCTCAAAGCTATCTGTTTCTCGTTAAAACCTAAAGATAACCTTAAGATAATAGCAAATCCAGGCATTTTGAGACTTTTGTATTCTGCATTGTGTGGCTTACCTTTTTATTTCACTGTCCACAGTACAAGATCGAGTATGAGCAGTTGATTGAGAAAACCTTGGCGGTTTCAGTTTGGCATAACGATATATTTGGTCAGAATGTTTTCCTTGGCGAGGCCCAAGTCGTCATTGCCAATTACCTGGATTCTGGTTATTCATTAGATGATCCAACGCCACAACAGTATCAATTAGCTGAAAGGGTAAGGTTTTTTATTGTATTAAACTGCATTGCATAAAATTACATTGCATTACATTATATCACAGTACACTGGTTGCAATACATTACGTTACTTAACGTTTCCTTATAATACATCACATTAAATTGCATTACATGACATTACATTGCATTACATAACATTCCATTACATTACATTAATCTCTATGACTTTACATTACATTACATTACACCTCATTACATTACATTACAGTACTTTACATCACAATCATCGAATTATATAACATTACTTCACATTGCATTACATTACATTACATCTTTTTACATTACATTACATTTCATTACATTACATTACATCACATCAGTTTGTTCCTCTGTCCTTTTCATTGCTGCTTTTGTCCGCGCCATGTTGATGAAAGACCTGCTTTGAAATTAATCTGTTAAAGAGATGTGATTTGAATTTAATTTGCCAATGATGGTTATATGTCTTATCAAGTTTATCGCTTTTATTTCTTTATTGTCACGATTTTCTTATTCCACCTCTTTCCATAGCGTTTAAATCGAAGTAACATGAAAGATGTCGGCGAAATTGTTTTTGAGATGAAGTACAATCCACCGGGAAGCGTTAAAACACAAAACAAGTCAGATCCGGTGTCTGGACAACTTGTGATCAGATGTGTCGAAGGGAAAAACCTGAATGGTGCTGCAGATTCAAATCCGTTCTGTGAACTGTGAGTTTTTTACTTAGAAACTTTTGATGTGATGCATTAGACTTCATATTACATACGTGATTGGTCTGACAAAGAAGGTCAGTAAGTTGCACCATTGTACTGATGTGAACTCTACATCTATGAGAATAATCAGTAAAGTCCCTGCAGGGCATCACACTTATAGGGATCTGGTTATTGAGTATGCAAACATGTGCTATGTTACTTGAGTTGAGAACGAAAGGAAAAGGAAGGGTGGAATTGTCCTTTGAGGACTCGGTAATATATGCTGTACAACTCTGATTTAGGAAATGAAAAAGATTTTTAAAATGAAAAAGTTTGTTTGTTTGTTTGTTTGTTTGTTTGTTTGTTTGTTTGTTTGTTTCGTTGTTTGTTTCTTAACCAAAGCTAGGGCTTTTTCAGCTATCAAGTTGATGGCATCTCCTAAGTATCCATTTATTGAACTCAGAAGGATGGATGGCTGAGTTGGCTGACCAGCTTGTTGAAAAAGGGACAGACTGTGGTATCGAACCGAGAGCCTGTTTGTGCGTATGCCTTGCTCCCGAGTTTTCGTTTGCAGGCTGGGCATAAGAAAGGCCTAATCGGAGGTCGATGCAGAAGTGACTTTCATGCCTCGCTCTAATCTTGTCTAAATCGCTCTAGTTCTGTTATCGTGTCAAACCCAAATCTTCTTTGTGTGGCCTCTGTGGTATAGTGGTAAATGTTTAGGACCAGCAATCTAAACGACGCTGGTTCGAATCCTTGCTCTAACAATTTGTAAGGACAGCACTCTTGGACGATCGTTTTACCATAAAATTGTTTCTCTCTCTACCCAGGAGTATAAAAGGGCAGTTACGAACGCTGTCTATGGTGATTTCGCAAAGCGCGCGGGAAAACCGTAAATTCGGTAGAGTAGCCTCTGGCTAATAACAGAGTATAAACCACAACTTTAATAGTTCTTTTTGAATCATAAGCTAATTTGTTGCATGAACTGAAAAACAGTAATTTGTTTCTTTTAGGAGACTTGTGTCTGTGAACTCGAAAGGGAAACGGCCTAGTCATGCAACTGAAGTTGAAGCAAAAACTATCAACCCGTATTGGGACCAGGAAATCATATTTGACGATGTCACATTCAAGGAACTGTCGAACAGTGTCCTTGAGATAAGAGTTCTCGATGCAGCAGTTGGAAGGAAGCCAAAATTCCTTGGTGCTGCCAGGATGGGGTCTGGAACATCAGATGAGCTTTTCGATGATCCAAGCACCAAAGAGTGCACCGCTTGGCAAAAGTTGCTACAAGAGCCAGCTAAAAGTGTCACTTCTACTTTGCCTTTAAGATCGACACTAGCGAGTTTAAAGAGGTTTGTGAGATTTGTTCATGGAGTGACCATTTTGCTCAATGTCTTTCACCGAGACTTGGTTATTTCTTGAAAGGGTAGTCGTATCTCTTAAATACACCTGGTTCAGATTTAAAACGTTTTGAAGTTCCACGCTTCAACATTGTCAATCAAATTACCCCCTTGCAATCTGAGCAGATATCTTTTATGTTACTGTATATCTGTATAATCACCCGGGGGTGAACGGTTTAACTGTCAGCTCATCTGAATTATTCCATACATTTATAAATATTTTATAATTGTTTTATAATTATTTTATCATTTTACGCCTTGTTTTCCTTTTTCTAGTTCTGCTTCATTGCCGCCGATTCTGGTGGAGAAGGAAGAAGACATGAAATATCAAGTGCGAGAAAAGAAATCGGTATTAACTTTATATTTTATTAACATTTGCTATCGTAAGCCTAGTTTCTTAGTGGTTACAGAGTGTCCCAGAGTCTTGAAAGTTATTGCGTAGTAATGCAGTGTGTCGTGGAATATTGCAGAAGTCTCAAAATGTTGCTTAGATTGTATAAGATTGTAGAGTGTTGTATAAGGATGTGCATAACATTGTGTGGATAGGGCTAGATGGTGTTGGATATGTTTTAAAAGTGTTAAATAGGGTCCTAGAGTGTTGCATTTGACCATGCAGTGTTGAATAGAACTACAGATTATTGCATAGGTCTTCAATGTGTTGAATAGGGTCCAAGAGTGTTTCATTTGATTGTGCAATGTTGAATAGGGCTACAGAGTGTTACAGAGGGTTGAAGATTGATGAAAAATGTTGCAGAAGTTTGCTGAAGAAGCATCACTTTCAATCGAAAATCACCCTTTAATTGTAGTTTTTCTGTTTGGTTTCAACTCCTTGATTTGAAGCATTTTGATATCATAGATATTTTGTCTTTTCTGCAACATAGGGCTCAATACTGTCGCAGACATCTGTTTCCTCTGCCAATGATGATGCTTCGAGTTTGCGAGGTACGCTGACAAGAAGCAAGTTAAAACCGCAACCGGATCAATTCAGTCTGGTAGGTAGATTGTACGTATATTAATATTATTAGGGCCTAGTTTGTTGGTCATATCCTCAGAGGTAGGACTGGTAGCTGGTGTGGGCTGGTAACAAAAGGAATGATTCCAGGAAAAGTGGAATCATTGATTCCAGGAATAATAGGTCGAGGAAGACAAAGACGATCCGGAGTAATGACATAGAAGCATGGACAAGTATAACATCATACCATTATATCAAAGGAACAACAAAGAACAGGAGACGCTAGCGAAGCATGGCTGCCAATCCTCGCCTTGAGGGTGGTGTAATAGACACCTTTTTATAATCTTATATAACCAGAAATAAGTTAGTTGTGTTCGAGTTTGAAAAGCAAAATGGCGTATTCTTTACTCGTGTCACCCTCGTAGAAAGGATATTATAGGCGGCTCTGATTCTATAGAACCCAGAGTCAGTTTTTTGGGAAGGGTAAGATTGGTATGAAGGTTAGGGTTAGGGTCAAGGTAGATAGCTCTAATGATGCTTAGAAAATGATTATTGTTAGATTAAGTTGTGAAAACAACACCTCGACATGTGCAATCGCCGGATGTTGAGCGAAAAGCTTCCTGAAATAAATAACAAGTGACGGATTCAAAGACACGTGGGAAGAAGAACCAGCACGTATGATGGGCTATTTGGTTTGTCCAATCGGCACCATTTCCTCCTGTTCTTGATTGAAGAGACCAAGTGAAAACATAAACTCTAAATGCCGAACTTTTATATTGAAAGATTCCAAAATCTTCCTAATTGAAAAGACGTTCATCAGTATCCTAAAATGTGTTTCCTTCTTGCCGATTGCTAGGAAGATACACTTATTCTGTATTTTTGTTTTCTAGCAAAGCTTCGGCAGTATGCTGAGTATTTACAGCGATGCTGGCGGTTATGGGTCTGTCCCTATTTCTGGTGAAATGCTCTTCTCAATTCAATATGATAACATTGCTGGTGTGTTTGAAGTTCATGTTCAGAAAGCCAAAAACATCGCAGCTGTGAACAAGAAAACACGAGCATCTGATCCGTGAGAATTTTCAGAATTTTTCCACATTTATAGTTTTATAAGAACGACTTGTTTTGATGATAGCTTGTAGTAACCCTTTTTGTCACTGTTTGTGGTCTCCGTTTAATGTCACCGATTCTATTCACAATTTGTAGTCACATAGTCATCGTTGATAGTCACGGTTGATATTCGCCAGTTATAGTCATGTTAATAGTCACCGCCAGTACTTTCGAGAGGGGGGAGGGTAGCCGGGGTAAATTCCCGGGGCCTGTGTCGCCAGAAGGGCCCAAAAAAATTTTGCTGGTGCAAAAACGTGGTTTTAATCGATTTCGTCATTTGATTCAGTCGTTAATGGATCCAGACGGAGAAGCTGAATGACTTTTAGTGGAAGTAAAGTCCCCTCCCGCATTTGCGCCGCTACACCTACCCAAGAATCCGTGCGGTCGTTCATAGCCCCAGGGCCCAAGCTGGCTCTCGATGGGCCTGGTCACAGCTTATGATCACTGTTTATAATCAATGTTTGCCACTTTTTACAGCCACTGTTGGTTATCATCCTTTACAGTCACCCTTTTAAGTCACAGCTAATCTAGTAATCTTTTATGATTACCGTTTATAGTTAAACTCATTGTGAAGTTGAAGATTTTTTATAAAGACCAAAGCAAAGAACAATGTCTTAATTTCTTGTTGTTTTCAAGTTTTCTTTGCGTTTCATCCTTAGATATGTCAAAACATATTTGCTGCCAGACAAATCAAAAGATAGTAAGAAGAAGACGAATTTCAAAAGAAAAACCGTTAATCCAGAATGGGACGAAAAAATTAAGGTAAATCGACCAACGACCATTCATTTTCTTGTAATTTTAATCGTTCTTCATGTATGAATGAGTGCTGTGTAAATATGGAACCCCTTTCATTCGTACCAATGACCTTTTTATACCATATATCACAATATCCTAATATGCAAATAATGTTTGTCATGGTAAAAATAGATGGTAAACTAGCCTTGGAAAGACAATAATCGTCTTGTGAATTGTTTTGTACCATGCTGTTAAAGTATAGTTAATGCAATTTGTCATATATCAATAACTTTCTTGTTAATATTATTTTTGGAAATTGCTTTAGCATTACTTCGTTGTTGTTTAATAATTTTCCCCGTTTGTAATTATCTATTGATATAAACAAAAACAAAAAGTGTCGCAAAGGATCAAAGGTGGATGACGTCATAGGTCACTGCGAAGGCGCACATAGAGATGGGATTTAACAAAGCTTTTACGGTACTTTATGTAATAGTTATTCAAAACCTTTCCTTTGGATGTTGTCACAACGGAACTTTTCTTTTTAGTACAAAATTGGTGAAAAGGATCTGATGAAAAGAACCTTGCAAGTCTCGATTTGGAATCACGAAAAGTTTGGCCACAACGACTTTTTAGGGGAGGTTCAAGTGCAAATATTTCAGTACGTCAAAAGTGGACATAACCTGAATGTGCATGAACCAATTTGGTACACATTGCAAGAGTCTGTGAGTATTCTCGACTTTTTTTAAATGAAAGAATGCATGAATGGGGATAATATGGAACTAAGCAAGCAAGCATGCAACTTTTATTTGTTAACCCAGGCTGAAGGTCCGGCAGCTATCAAGCTCATATAGGCCTGGGGTTTCTCTCAAGTACCTTTACACAGCCCTCAAAAAATGGACAGCTGGGTTGGCTGAACAGTTTTGTGGAGGGAGAGTCCAGCTGTAGTCTCGAACCACGAACCTCTAGGCTAATTGGCTAAGAGACCTGCGCCTTACCGACTCGTCCAGGCCACCGGCTGCCATAGATTGCTGACCGATCTGTCTTTGCAGCATGAGCGTGTGGTAATATCCACGTAATTACTGTTGGCTTGAAGCACTAGTTGGAGCAGGAAGCCACTAGGGTATTTGGGTGTTCCCTTTACTTTTATCACGGCTCGAATACCCTTAAAACAAACGGTTAAGAACAGTGCAGATTCACAACAATCATCTAGCGGCAGGTTCACAATAAACCGCCGTGCCTCTCCATTTCCTTGTATCCTGTGCCATCCTGTCCAACTGAACCATACTTCCTCCACAAGAAATTCTTTAATGTTGTCGCTATATCTTACTTTCGGTATACATCTCCCTCTCGTGTCATAAATCTTTCTTAGAAATAAAACACTGGTTTTGTCTTTTTCCCTGCATATGCCCACCAAAAGCCATTTTCTATGGTTAGCAGTGATAGTAGCCTCTACTTTACATGCATCTGGACATTGCGGATATGTCAATAAATTCTCATGGTTTTTTTGTTTAAAATTTGATTTTGATAGAGCTAGAAAATGTTTAAAACCAAATAGCTACCAAAATATCAAAGGGAATTTTGCACTTACCTTTGGTGCTAATTTGCTTGTGTCGATAAGCATTTCTGAGCCAACACTCGTACAAAAACCTGAAGAACTTACACTGAAGAACTTAGACAAAAAGCATTATAATACTACCTTTTCCTCGAAAGGCAATGTCACCTTTCCTTCAGGTTTAATTACCGCTGTACAAACACAGATATTGTTAATAATTTCTTTATTCTTTGTCATTTAGGCTCCAGTAAGCGTTGGTGAATCTGTTTACAAAGGCGCAATCACAGTCGGACTAAAGTTTGAAAAAATTGATGAAAGTATTGGTAAACTAATGGTTGATATTAAAGAAGCGAAAGATTTGGCTGCAGCTGACCCAACGCAGTTATCAAATCCGTTTATTAAAGGGTATTCCTTTCAGCTACTTGTCAATGTTCGTAAATCGCTATACGTAGGGAAGGGGTATAACCCTTTCATCCACGAAGGCAGCGTTTGGCCCAATGACATCTAGCGGAAACTGGCTATTTCTTGAAAGGGGGGACTACTCTCTACAATATCTTAAAACACCGTCTTTAAAACATTCCTAATTAGATTTAGCTCCAGCTTTATCAATCCTTGTACCCCCTTCCAATCTGAGCAGATGCCTTTGATGTTAGTGCAAAGCTATATCACCGGGGGGAAGCTATGAAGATAACGATATGCTTAGAAGCGGAAAAGTATAGTTATTTAAAAATTCACTATTGGCATGCTACCACATGGAGCAAAAGACATTACTTATCGTTTGATCATAAACATAAAGACAAAGAACTAGATTCAAAAAGGAGGCATTTGAAGGAATGTTAATAATGATGTCTATTTTAGTTTTTAATTTTCATCTCTTTATTTCAGTTATCTATTGCCTGATCGAACGCGCAAGTCAAAGCGAAAGACGACGTTCAAGAAAGGCACACTTTACCCAACTTGGAATGAGAAATTCGAATACAATGGTGTTACGCTGGAGGAGCTTGAACATAGGGTGCTTGAACTGACAGTCTGGGATCATGACCTGCATACGAATGATTTCCTTGGCGGTGCGAGGCTTGGACTGGAACGAGGCGATGAGCATTGGCATGACTGTGCTGGTAAGGAAGTCTCGATTTGGAATGCGATGCTGGAGCACCCAGGGATCTGGGTCGAGTACACTATACCTTTACGTGACAGTATGACAAGCCGGAAAGGGTAAGTTTGGTCAATGAATAGGCCTACAGGGGACCATAACAGCGGGGGAAAAAATCCAACGATGACACCAATACTCACGATTCTGCAGATAAAGATTCTGCGATTCTGCAATTCTAGCTATAACACACGATTCTGCAGATAGCTTCAGATTCCTAGATATAATCTGGGCTACGCCAAAAAAGGGTTTTCCCATTCATCTCTCAATGGTCTGCAATGAAATCCCATTAAGTATAAGGGAACTTCCGACTTTGTGTTAGTTCAAAAAAATAAGTAAAAATAAATTTGATGAGCTGAATGCCGATTGAATCACAACTCCCCCTGGAAAATCAGCAATGAACCTTAGCCTTCAATTTTGTGTTTTACCAATTTTGAATGAAAAAGGGGTACTTGTGGTATTTTTGCGCCAAATTCGTTCAGAATTGAAAAATAAACTCTTTTGCGCTGCATGCCTCATTATGTGACCACGATGATCTTTGGTCATTGCCTCCCTTTATTTCTTTCATAATTGGATTTGATTATTGCATTGACTTAGTTCCTGAATGCGAGTTGTTGGTTTGAGAATGTTGGTCTTTAAAACCAAGAATCTCTCGATGAAATAAGGGTACCGACCAAAATTAACACAGCATTGAAAAAACTTTGTTATGGTGAGCTTGTAACCCCTTTGATGAACTTGTTAGAAATTAAAATATGCCATCATTTCCTGCTACACCTTCTGAAAATTTTCAACGATCGAACTTAGCATCCAATACTCTGCTTCTTTATTTATATATTGTATCAATTTCATGTACCGAAACCTCAGAGTCATTTTAGAACCTTTTTGCTCTGTTATTGTTGATTTATAAAAAGGCCAGCAACTTTCTGCTTAGGAAACAAATACGTAAGGTATTGAGATGCCTAGTTTTGAACTAATTTTCCCGTAATAAATGTCTGTTTTGGATAATTTAGTAACTTATGCTTTCAGGATGGACATCAAAATTCCTGAGCTGCCAAAGGAAATTGAGATAGGTGCAGCCAATGCAGCAGGCACTCCACAGAATATTGCTGGTCCGGTGATGAAAACAGGGAGCAACATTGACTCACAGATTGAAGTAAATTGCTCGGTATGAGTGTTCAACTTTCCTTTTATATCTTTCCACTCTTCATACGGGTTGCTAGCTCTACTGTGGTTTTTCGTTCAAAATTGAAAAGTTACTTCCTTGATTCTTATTCACAAAACTAAGCTTCAATTAAACACATCGTGGTCCATCTGGTTCTTGGTTAATACGTATTATATTTGTTGTTTGTTGGTTTTTTCTTTTTTAGGTAGTTTGTTTTTAAGGGGTAGGGGGCCCTTTATCGATTAGTTTTACCTACTAAGAGAGCTTCTCCTTATTCAGTCAATCCTAAACTCGATCATGTAAAGTAATTTATGTGAAAAAATGCATGGTATGTACTTTAGTTGTTGAGTGTTGTTTATGGTTTGTATTTAGGATTGATTGATAATGAATGAAACTTGAAACTTAAAACTTATATCAAAAGCCCCTCGCCAAACGTCTTTGGAACATCCATGAAAAATCATAATATTTGCTTTGTGGTTTCCTGGCTAATAAAACTGGTATACGTAACTATTAATTTAACCCTTTCACCCCTGGACGGGCCATATGGCAAAATGACAAACACCAGAAAAGATAATTTTTCCGGGAGTTAAGTACAAAATATTGTAAATGTTCTGAAGGCAGTTTTCAATTCTCTTTTTCTTAAGATTATCCTATAAGACTTTAAAGTCGTGACCAACATCATTCCACAGATCCATATTTACCTTTGAATTTAAATGATATTAAGATATCTTATCTTGATTTTTTTGGTGGTATCCTTTCCCAGGTACCTTTGATTCGTGTCGGGCTGATGTATGTGACGAGTCCTGACGAGGAAAAGAAGAAGAAAAGCATTTTGAAGCTGAAGATAAGAGGAGCGAGAAACCTTCCTCCTGCTTCCAATGGAGAATCACCCACCACCTTCTGTAGATGGTAAGTAGATGCAATACAGCGTAGCTAAGAGCAAAGTACCTTTTCAGTTTTCAACAAGTGTTTCTTTTTCAAATAGAATCTTGAGGACATGTTACTTAAAAGTTACCTTTTAAATATATTTTTAAAAGATTTGCAAACAGAGGTGGCCTTCTTTCATCTTTTTTCACTATCTTCCAATCCTGCTACTTGTTTTCCATCCTAAACACCGAACGTATTTATCGTCCAGTCTAGCAGCTTCATGTTCAATTAATACCTAAGCGTTTTGTTTATGGAGGGTCCCCTGAAAATCAGCATTGCCAAGGGGCTTCCCTCCTTAAATTCCGCAAAAGCTCTATCAAGCCCCCCTCTCATTATGCCCCGCCCCCCCAACTTCGGCGTTTCTAGAAGCCATTTTCGATAAAAACCAGAAAAGTTAAGGAGAATGAAAATCTTTTTTTTTGTATCCTTGACTTTGATTTTATAAGCCCCCCGCTATCTTTAAAGCCTCTTCCCCTTTGGAACCTCGGAAATTGAATAAGCCCCGGGGGCTTGATACAGCTTCTACGGTGTTTGAATATGAATTGAATGTGAAATTTCTCTTTCAGTCAAATCAAGCCGAAAAAAATGGGCTGGCGATTCAAAACTGATATTTTCAAACGCAGTTCTGAGCCTGCTTGGGACAGTCTGTTTGAATTCGAAGATGTGGAAGATTTGACGGAAAAGTGCGTTGAAATATCAATTTGCAATGAGCAAAGTGACAGTATTGGTTCAGTGCGGTTAGGTCCAGGGTTAATGCAAGAAAGCTGGGATGACAGTGCAGGCCGCGAGAAGGAAATATGGGCTGCTATGATGGAAAATCCGGACACGTGGAACCATTTGATGATTCCTATTAGGATGGAGGTAGATGAGAAAAGGTATTCAAATATTATTTATTTGTAAATTTGTAACGTCGTTCCTAGTATAAAAGTAGATGCAAGACAGAGAAAATAATCCAAACTTCCTCAATGAAACTTCCTTTTCTTCCAAGAAACTCTTCAGATCGAACTTAATTCCACTTTGTACTTCTACATACGTGTTATTCTCCATTTACAGTACTCCAAAACTCTTCCGCCCCCTTCCCCACTTCCTGCCTAAATCACATGACACGTAAATCACATGACAACGTAACTTTCATTCCCAACCTCTTTCAACGTTTCTCTTTTCCTCACAAATTTCTATTATTTGTTTACAACCAGGAGAAACTCCGATACACCTTTTACTGTAGAAATAGGTCATAGAAAACCCCTAAAACATTGCCATACAAATTATAGCCTATTCTATTACCCTGTGGAAATTCCATAGCCTACATATATATATTTATGATTTTAAAAACTAATTCTGAGAGCTATTGATATTGTAAGGCACATGAATATAGTTACGTTTTCATCAATAGGTTCTACTTAATAGCCTCTTTTCTCTACGTAGTGCAAAAATTGAATATGAGGCACCTGAAGCCGTTCCCAGTATCGAGCCTGTGAAAACTGGCCAACCAGTCGTGCAGGTCGAGGAAAAGAAACCCTCTGCGAAGGACCTTGCTCTACAATCAATGGGCAGCCACGCAACGGCCGTGCGAGGATTAATGCAGAAGACTGCTGCGGAGGATAAGTCCGTGTCGTGGTCACGAAATCAGTCGCAAGACAATCTGAGTAGAACATTGAGCTTGATAAGAGAGGAGGACGATGGGGAGGAGCATCCACGTGTCAAGTTTGCAAAAGGACATGAATCTGCAAAGGCAGACAAGGAAACCTCGGTTCCACGTGTCGTGGTATCTACGGTATGATAAAATGGTTAATGGCCCGTTGAAAATCAGCATCGATTAAGGGCAACAATCCTTAAATATGTTCATCAATCAATTAATCAGCCAATCAATTAATCAGCCAATCACTTAATCAGCCAATCAATTAATCCATGAGCCAATCAATGAATGAATCAATCAATCAATCAATCAATCAATCAGCCAATCAGTTAATCAGCCAATCAATTTATCAATCATCCAGTTAATTAATCAATCAATCAATCAGTCAGCCAATCAGTTAATCAGCTAATCAATTTATCAATCATCCAGTTTATTAATTAATCAATCAATCAATCAATAAATCAATTCAACTTTTGTGGATCTTTTGGGGGAAGCTTAAACTCAAGGGGGTTTGCAAATGATAAGGCAATAATGAAAAAATTCAAGATATTCTAAACTATTCTGATGTCATTTTAAATGTTTGTCGCAATTAGTTCTTCTATAGAAATATATCAATGTGTCAAATATATCATGGTATTAACGTGGGTATTATCGATATGTTTTTGGACGGCTCATTGAAAACTAGCGTTTAACTAAAAGGCTATCTTCCACACAAATGGTAATATGATCTAGCCCTTCACCCCCTAATTATTAAGCTATGCAGCAGCAATAAAATCGTCTGCGCAGATTTAAATGGGGTGCAAGAATTGATAATGTTTGAGCGAAGAATCTTTACGAATGTTTAGAAGCAGGTATATCAGAATATTGAAGGGATAAGACCCACCTTTTTAGAAATAACCAATCTTTGCTGGAGGTCATTTGGCCAGACGGACCTGTCGTGGATGGAAGGGTTAAAAGTTAATATATATTTGATCTGCTGTTAATATATATCGATCTTACTTGCCGTTACCAAATAAAGCCAGCACTGTTTGACTCAGTATTGCCCATGATGGCATTCTTTTATCTGATTTGATAAATGTTTCAGTTGCGATGCATCTATTATTCCACACATCATTCATCTATATTAGCATTGATGTAAGACATTAGCATAGTCACTGTTTTCATTCGGGTTTCCTGTAAATTTTAGGAAGATGAAACGGTTAAAGAGCCTGACGAAATTCCAGACAAAGATGTCGATATCGATGCAGGCCCTGAAATGCCAACCAACCTTAAAAAGATGTCACGATTTGTAAGTACTGCACATTGACGTTCATTCTATTTACATACCGTCTAGACAGCTTCCTCTCTGTTTGCACTTAGCTTCCCTCCGTTTGCACAAACTTATGTTGGTTTCTATGCTGGTAGTGGCCATTTTTTAATACCAATGGTTATAAACACTGCCGACACTAGATAATGTTCTTAGCTGCCGACTCTCTTCTTTCTCGTTGCAAATGCAAGCTTTTAACCTCACTGAAACCATCTATTGATGAAACCATGCGTGCCTTGTCTGATGTCCGTAATCATCCAATCAAGAATGATTGGAGAAAGTTGTTCCCACCTCCAGATTACTACATGCTGTGTCTGTCCGCCCCCGTTGCCATTATGAATAATATGCACTGCACCCGTCCCCCCGCTCCCGCTTACCAGCATGATTAAAACTCGCTACATCCGTCCGCCCGTTTACAAACATGATTGATATGCGCTTTGTCCGTCCGCTCGCTTACCAGCATGATTAACACGCGCTACGTCCGCACGCCCGTTTACAAACATGATTGATATGCGCTTTGTCCGTCCGCTCGCTTACCAGCAAGATTATTACGCTCTACGTCCGTCTACCCGTTTACATGCACGATTGACACATGTGTAATTAAAGTTCTCTTTTCCTACAGGGAAGTCGCGACAGCATCGCTAGTGCGACAAGTGTGTACAGTACCATGTCGGCTTCAGTTACAGGTGTTGTGCCAGTACGAGGCTCCATACGTTTTGGGATGAAATACCAAAACGCCACTAATACTTTCCAAGTTCATATTTTCAATGCAAAGAATATTGCAGCGGTTGACATAAAGAAAGAACTTTCTGATCCGTTAGTTGGATTCGCATTATATTACATTATATAACATTATATTACATAATATTACATTATATTACATTATATTACATTATATTACATTATATTACATTATATTACATTACATTACATTACATTACATTAAAGTACATGGCATTATTACACATAACATTAAATTCCATTACATTACAATAAATTATATTATATTACGTTGATTACATTATATTAGATTGCATTGCATTCATTACATTACTTCACATTACATTACATTAATTTCATTGCGTTACATTAAAATATATTATACTTCACATTAGCTTCATTACATTGCATTACATTACATTACATTACAATACAATACATGACATCAAATTACATTACATTACTTTACATTACATTACATTACATTACATTACATTACATTACATTACATTACATGACAAACAAGTAATAGATGAATTCTATATGTTTTGTACTCAATGGGATTTCACTGAGGCTTCCTTGATTATGTTTTGTCTTTTAGTTATGTGAAGGTCTACTTGCTGCCTGACAAATCGAAAGCAAGCAAAAAGAAGACCAAGGTTAAGTTCAAAACAATCAACCCTGAATGGAATGAAATCATTGATGTAAGATATTTCAAATGTTTTATACAAGCACTGCACATTCACTATGATAAGCATGTATGATACCAGTAAGGCATTGGCTGACATGGAGTATATTCTATTAATAAGGGTGCTACCCAACCTACAGTGTAAATATGGTTTGGTCTCAACCGTGGCTCACACCGCGTACCGCCACAATCGAAACTACATGTCAAATCCACTGCGCAACACAGGCACAATGAAATAGCCGTGAAATTCAGAAGTAGTTTATATAAATTGTAGCATGCAAGAATAATAGGAAGTTTGTATTGGATTCGTTCTTGGAACACTTCTCTTCAAGAGAATGATTGAATCACGAAACACTCTTGTAGAGATGTAAAATGTAGTTTGATCTCACAAAAGCGTATTAGAATATATAAGGTATAAGATTTAATCGATAGTAAAACAACAAGTAAGAAAGATCAGAGCCGTAGAGAGAAGAAGGAATCTGATGTTCTCTCTTTGTCTTCGATCGATTTACTTTTTACATTCATTTCAATATCTTGTTTACTTGCTTTTTCACGTCACGCTCTGATGACAGCATAATCTTAATAGGTCTTGTCGTATAATGAAAATCCCTTTACTGTTTATTTATTTTGCATCCGATCTGATGGTTATCTTAATACTGTTATTTTTTTACTATTACTATTTCACGAACACCGGTTTTGTGTCTTGATTAAAACGAAATTTGTTTTTCTAACAGTATCGTTTAACACTTCCTGATTTGCGGAGCAAGACTTTGATGGTTTCCATTTGGAACTATGATCGACTTGGAAGGAATATTTTTCTTGGTGAAGTTCTAACCCAAATGGGCGAAAAGATCGATAGAGGCGAACTTGACGGTCAAAATTCGGAATGGTACGATTTAGAGGAGATGGTAAGCAAATACTGTTTGATCCCAGATCTTATTACTCTTTCTATTGGTCAAAATAAATATAACATAATTTTAAACAAGTAAAGGAGTGGGCCAAGACACGATCCTTGAGGCACGCCACTTCAATTTTTTCCATTTTCAGTTAATACCAATTCATTATTAATCGCTGTCTCTGCTTGCAGCAGAATACGCACTAACATGTGATAGCTGCTTCCTCCCTTATCTCTCCATCTTTTGTTTGGTCGTCCTCTGTTTCTCTTTCCATTAATCATGCCTTCCAGGCAGATCTTGCTGACACGATGGTCCTTTCTTTTGATGTGGCCAAACAATTTGAGAACTTTACTTTTGATGTTTGTGATTGATGGTAGCTGGGTTATTTGTCTTAGGTTTTCAATTCTGACATGGTCTGTGAGTTTAGTCATAAATCGCATCACGTGGTTTTGAAAGACTTCCAATTTTTGTAGAGCAGCAGGAGTCCAGTTGACACATTCTAGTCTATATACAACAACCGGGAGGCTAGATACCAATTACTCTCCTGTATTTTTCGTGGTAATGTAGGCTTAAATAAATAGGCGTGGCATCTGGGCATGGCATTTCCTTCTGCATTTAAAAATCCGATCAATAAAGCACAGCAGTATCACACTAACAACAACAGTCTATAAGTAAGCATCATCAAAAATGTGCCATTGCTATACACAGCAAAAGATTCCTGCACATTTATTGATTTGGTTCGTAAGCCTCTGAAGCTCACTGCTATACTACAGAGAAACGATTGAATTTCTCTGCTTAACACCTGGAACTCTTGTTTTTTGTTTCAAAAACCTTACAAACTGTCTCATATGTTTTTTTATATTGAAAATATGCGATGACGTCAGTCCACGCAGATTCGTAGACAGTCACCATAGCTGTAGTAGGCCATTATGTTTGAGCCTCGTTCAAGATAAAACCTCGCTGCTTTGCATAGCATTAACATCACTACACCCTCAAAACCGTTCGAAATGACGATAAAGTATAGAAAATATAAGCTTCGCAACATATTGAAATATAGCCAGTCAAACGTTTGCGTATGTGTCGTATTAAAGAGTTCCCGCAGTAATAGGCCGTCTGCTGGATCCAGAATTTCATGCAAGGATGGACAAATGAATACAGTAAAGCCGGGATATGGCGAAAATCAAGTAATTTTAGTTTATGCAGTGTAAAACGGGCTTTGGTTTTGTTTTTCTCTCTTTTGCGTTATACCCTCCGGGCTGCCAATGCTCTCAAGGGACATGTAAACCTTGCTTTGCGAACTGGATTTTTAATGACATGTAAATTTCTTTTTCTATTGTAGAAAAGTGTGCAATCAGCCGTCGTCTATAAAGGCCTCCTTTCGATCGCGTTGACATTTGAAGACCACACCATAGGGTTATCCAATACCAAGGGAAAGAAAGACAAAAAGGACAAAAAAGAGAAGAAGGACAAAAAGAAGAAAAAAGAAAAAGGAAGAATCCTTATTCATGTAATTAAAGGAGAAGATTTACCCGTAGGAGATGACGATGGATTGTGTGATCCATATTGCAAATTGTAAGTAAAAGTTAAAACAAAAAAGTGCAGTTTAAAGTGATGGTTTATAGTCTGTTATTAGCCGGATGCTACACTACCGACTTTTTACTTTTCCCCAGTTTAAAAGTATTTAAAAGAAAAAAGGTGAAAGACTTTAATCTACATTAAACTTTTAAATCAAGATAGGAATATATGGTGATTTTTGAGAATTTTTCATTTCTATTCGAGTCGATTTTAGCTAAAGGAAAAAGTTAATTGAAGTTTTGTAAAATGGAAGTAGTTCGGGGTTTCTCCATTTTATATCCCAAAAACAAAATACGTAATAAGTGTTAAAGATGTTGTAATGACTTTGGAAATAACGCAACGTCTGTGTTGTTCAGCGATAGAAAGAGAATCACACATTTCAAGAAAAAAAAGACATGCATTGCTAAAGATACCAAAATAGCAAATAGAAAGATTCAAAACTGATTTGAATTTATACGAATGTACGAACTGATTTGAACTCTATGATTGTCAGAAGGCAACAGTATCGCAATAATCTAAAACGTTTGATCCTTGTAGCTATATGCTGCCGCTACGACAGGCGAAAACGAAACGAAAGACGGTGGTAATACGTCGAACAAGAACGCCATATTGGGATTTTCAAACAGAATATGATGTTGATTATGACGACTTGGCCGAACTTGGCATTGAATTTCTGGTGAGTAAAAAGATGGCTAATGATTAAAGCTTTAAATCGTTATTCTTGCCAACTAATAGACCAGACTTAATTTCATTAACAAGAAAGATTAAGTTTATAGTCTGTTACCAGCCAGAGGCTATTTTACCGACATTACATTTCCCCGGTCGCTATGCGTAATAACATATAGCAGGATGCAGCCACAGACGACGCTCATAATTACAGATCAAGTATGCATTTACACACCTGAATGGAGAGAGACACAATTTGTGTTAACGCCTTTCCCATTGGTGCTATCCTCATAGATTGTAAGAGCAAGGATCAGAACCGGCTGATGTTTAGATCGCTAGTCCTAAACCTTAATTCTACAACACATAGACCATTAATATGTTTTCCAAGGTCATCCGTAAAATATGCGGTGTTTTCTTCTCGAAAAGCCCAACTACTGAGAGTTCCTCTTCAAGAAATTCCCAACAAACATTTGCCTTAACTTGGTTTACTTTTTTTAAACAATGTGATACCTATAACCTGGCATTTAGCAAAAGGGCAGCGAAAATTTTCGAGGTATTTTATCTGCAAATTTTCCAATTTTTTGGCATCTCAAGCAGGTTTCATTTCACACGAAGCAAGACAGGGCTTCAGCAATGGGGCAGCGGAGGGGATGCCACCATTGTTTCGTCTAAAATGGGGGAAATTTAAAAGAAATATTTTCACCATTAGTTATATTTTATCGCAATTGTAACTTTTTCATAGCAGAATGCATAATCGATGAACCTAATTTTCCTGTTTTATAATTTTTGAGGTTTTGTATTCAATGCATTATTTTTCATGACTCAATTTCAATGACGTTTTCAGGTTTACGATTGGGACAAGACCTCGAGGAATGACTTCTTGGGCTGTGCTAGACTGAACCTTGGTGGACGAAATGGGAAATGGGACGATGCTGTTGGAGTTGAAAAGGAGGCTTGGCAAAAATTGATAAACGAGCCAAATGTGAAGCATGAGTTTGTTATTCCATTGCGATCCAGCATGGACCCGAGGCCCATTGACGAATAAAAGGTGATGCAACCTCGTGTTGGTAACAAAATATTGATAAAGTTTGGTGTATTTTTGCAATTGTTTAACGAATATTTTCTAGTTTCTATTTTTGTGGGAATGGTGTTATAACGTGTGTTAAATTTTGGGTGAATTTCATTGTTGTTAAGTGAATTGAATCATGGTAAAATAAGCGGGTCGCTATACCCAATTGCACCCTGGTTTTTTTCTGCTTCAATGCTGGTGATGAAGCATCTCATTTCATTTCATTTTATCTTGATTTATTTCAACAGGGTGAAATACATCCAGTAAGCATAAATAAACTAAAAGTTAATCTACTTTACTTGCATGACTTACTAGGAATGAAATAATAAGAGAATAATGATAAGAGAAAGGAATATTGATATCTCATCATATAGAAAACATCTGTAAAGAAAGAGACGCAGAAGTCCACGTCTATGCTGAATGATCAGATTATCGATCATTTTGATCATTGAAAACGTTTTTAATTTCGTTTGAAAGTAAATAAAAAGAAGCAGTTTTAATTCCATGGTTTTGCTGCTGGAAAACTTAGTGCCTCGATACAAGGAGCTCCAGTGGCCACTTGAAATTTTGCATTATTGCATAATTAGAGGCTTTGCATAATTGTATAATTAGAGGTTTTGCATAATTGCATAAGTTGAAATTTTGCTCAATTGTAGCCAGTCCCATGATCTCACGAAAATGATCTCGTTTTGATTTGCAAAATTGTATGCCAATCTAGAGTGGCCTCTTTCGAGAACACCTTACCCACAGATCATAAGGGCATTTTGTGGACATGCGAGTGGTAGTGGACTGGGGGGCGGGGGGGTGAGTAGGTCATTTTACCATGAATCAATGTCATTTGAAATTAACGATTTTGTATGAAATAAGAAGTGAAATGTTTCATTATTGTCAGGAGTGATACAAGAAGGAATGAAGATTTAATTTTATACTTGAATGAAATAATAGCTTCATAAGATGAACAACGATATGGGTGAAATGGTGCATTGTAGACTAATTCCCCTCATGTTGAAACAGTTTTTTTGACAGCGAGTACCCCATGGTAGACCTGTTTTCCCGTCATTGCGAAGATGGAAATTATGGACCCCTTTAAGGGAGATTTCTCTGCAATCCCGTTTGATTGGAGACGCATCCCTGTTGGTTTTACTCTTACAACCCCTTCCAAAAGTCTTTGGAACAATTATGAAAAACCTTGTGCTACTGTTCCCAGCCAATACTATCCATAGTATCTTCTCTCTTCTCTCAATAAACAGTGTTGGTTGAAAGGGCGGTACCTTAACTTTGTTTAAAATTGATTTCGATCAAAGGGTGACCACGAAACGCGATTTGAGCAAATGGTTTTGTGGGAGAGGGGGGGAGCTGAAGATAAAAGACAAAATTATGGCTAGTGTTTTCAAACTTTTGGCAGGAAATGAAGCAGCACCCAACGGAAAGAAGGGGTTTGTTGAAGAGTGTAATTAGGAATGGAAGAACTGATCAAGAAAAAAATGAAAGAGGAAAGCAAACTAATGAGGAATCAAATAAGTTCGAAACAGGATCGATACTTTGGGAGGTTTCCTTGCAAAATATAACATGAATTTTGCAGTCTTATTTTTAAGGCTTTACACTAATTTATCTTTTTTGTGCTGTAGTTTTGAGTAAGCATACAACAATATTCCTATATTAAACAAAAATGATAACCATTTATTGTATTGATTCGTGGATAGTTAACTTCATTTGGTTTGCATTTTTCACCCCCAGTGCAAGCCTTGCTTCATAGCAAAGCCCAGTGCGTATTGGATTCTTTCAGGGGGTATGGAAGCGAATGATTTGAAGCTAACAGTTGAATAGGCTGTATATTAACTTTTCAACGAATCACAGATTTGAGAGCCTTACCCCCTTAATACCAACTACTTTTAATTTAATGTAATAAGACTTGGTAGTCCCTGCCAGGGGATGTTGACCTACAAATGAACCAGGCTATTGAAATATGTTCGCCCCTCTTCTTAGAAGTATCAGCCACCTCAAATGCTTGATGAAGATTGAAGGGCCTTTTGGTCCAACCAGAGGTCAAAGTGTTAATCATACTGCCTCATTGCTTAGAAATTAGCCTTTGTATGGCTTCTTGGTTTGGTGCGTTTTGAATTTGCATCGACAGCAAACGATAATTTACGACAAAAAACAATAACTCGCGACAACAAACGATAACCTACGACAACAAACGTTTTAACCCCCGAAAACAAACGATTACTCACGACAACGAACGATAACAAACGATGCATTTTCGTTACCTGCCAACGATTAACGGTGCTTGTAAACCAGCCTCATTATTTAATAAGAGTTCTTTGAGATATTCTTGAAATGTATAATCGTAAAATAAAATTTTATATCAGAATAGATTTTATTTTGCTATGTTGTATGTTAATCGAAAGACATATTTTGAATTTGATATCTTCATTTTACCCCTTTGGCTTTAGCTTGAAAGGACTAAGTGTCTGGTCTGTAGGGGACGTTAGTTACCCCTTTCACCCCCGGTGATTATACAGCCGTACAGTAACATTAAAAGCGTCTACTTAGATTGGAAGGGGGTACAAGAATTAATGATGTTGAAACGAAAATCTTTACAAATGTTGAGAAGCAGATGTATGCACATAAAGGAGGGATATATCTCCCCTTGTTAAGAAATAACGAATTCTAGCTGAAATTTATTTAGCAAATGGCCCATCCTTGGATGAAAGGGTTAATTATTTGATTATTTTGTATGCTGTTTCAATATAAATACTGAATATCTCTATAACAAAGCCACGCCGCTGTTCTTTTACAAACCCTCCTCCCGATGATATAATAAGGCATTCCATTAAGGAGAAGCTGAAGCCCTTCCACACCTGCTTAGGTTTTTTAGGCTATGGTACTAACTAGACCACAGTTCTGCTCGAAACCTTCCCAAGATGGGAGGAAAAGGCATTCTATATAAGGGACGCTGTACAACATTTCTACACCTAATTGGTAAATTTTTTTCGTGTACGGTTCCAATTAAAATGAAAATTAACCTTGCATCATAATCTTGCTGCTGTTCTCCATGAGACCTTCCCACGATGGTAGGAGAGTCTTAATTTACAAGGGACCCTATTAAAACCTTCTGCTCCTAACTGCTGACATTTTCTTGGATACAAATGCAATTTGAACATATAGATCACACATACACCTAAGCTTTTTAGCGGTTCTCCCAGAATTCGTCCACAGTTCCATCAATAAACATTCTATCAAGAGTCCCTTTGGATTTTGCACTGCAGCCAGCTGTTAAGGTTTATTCCTATACTTCATCAGAAAATCATCAACATTTGTTATTTTAACTTTGATACTGTTTCCACAAAAATCATTTATTGTAATGTTTTCATGCTAAAAGGTACAACAATAATAAATATGGCTAATGAATTAAATAAGATGTAAAATCAGATTTCAAGCTAACAGCTATGCTGGTTTAACTAGCTTCTCTGGCACGGAATAGAAGCTACCCATGTCATACTCCTCACCCCCGTTATTCGTTTAACTTGGACGTCATTCCTCATATAGCAGGCTAAAAAGTTCAGGGGGTTCACTTGTGAGTTTTGGGCGTGGCTCACCCCACCCCCTTCCTAAATATAGGAATATTGTCTTCTTTGAAGTTTGAAATAACCACTGCAGGCAAATAGAGGCCCCTTTTCGTTACCAATTGGGCAGTTTTGGTTGGGCAAACGAGGACTTTGCAGGGCACAAGTTCCATCAATTCAATCTCTTAACATAGAGCATGAAGTGACAAACGCTGCTTTCCTGGAAGGACTGAGTGATTTTGGCTTCACCTAAGGTATACAGGCCCGTTAAGCACGTACGTAAGAAAGGAAGAAAGAAGTGCTTTTTGATAACCCAGCTTTGGGCTGCCTGGCATTTAATGGCCTAATGTTGGGCACAGTGATGGCAGCTTAGAGCTTCCGCCATAAAAAAAATTCTAAAATTTGCTTCTAAAGTTATTGATATTGTAAACTCCACATTCACCATTTCCATCGTAGATAGCAACAGTCTCAGCTTTTTCCACAAACAATTCATCTTGCAGCATGCATACGTTTTGCTGTGGCTCACCATCCAGAAATTCCCAATGCTGCATGACTTCGCCGTTTTTCTGCCGCACTTCAACAACTCGAATTCCATATGGTGAGTAGAAATAACAGTTTTTGTCGCTCGTCTCCTTGTCATTTTCGCTGCAAGATCAAATATATTTGTTTATTGGAAATATATCAGGCATATAAAGGTCTACTCTAAATCAAGTTACTAACTTATCCTGAATCGTTCAATTTGTCCGGATAAATCTCCTTTGACATCCTTTGAGTACATGTCTTTTGACGACATGTATGTATATATCTTTATATTTATTTGCGAGCTGTTAAGGTCTTCTTTACGTAGTGGATTGGTCTTGTGACTCCGAAGGTGGTGAGCGCGGGTTCGCTCCCCAGGTCGAGAGTTTTAGCGTCAGTAATTCATTCATTTATTTTGTTTTATTTTTAATTCATTTTAAATTTCTTTACCAAGGGCTACAATTCAATTTAAAATAAATGCATAACTTGAATAACATAACAGTAATAATGATCTGGTTCATATCCTTGCTACTGTTGCGGTATAATTTCTCATAAAACAAGGCCATTGCTATGGAAAGCAGCCGAATTAAAGGTGCCATGTACTTTTGGGGCAGAACCAAGGTGTCCATAATGAGTGTCGAGGCACTTATCAGAGTTGGGAAAAGTGCTTAATTTTCAAGGCTAGTTTTAGTTTCTTGAAAAGCCTTGCAAGACAATGCTGCACAAATTTATCAACTTTTGTTAGTTATATCGTAGTTGGATTGGATGAAATAGGTATCTTTGTTGTCCCTTTAGTACTGATTCCAATTAGAAAATGTGGAAACACACAACCACTTGACGTCACGGAGGCCTGGACCGCAGCGGTCTGATCGCGTTTTTTTGAGGACGTTTTTATCGATGCAGTGGGTGACGAAATGTCCCTTTTTGCAGTCAAATTAGTTTCAAAATCGAAAAACAAACTGCGCCATTGTTATCAGCGATGTTTGTTTGCTAGGAAAGCGAAATAAAGATTTTTGGGACATAAACACTTTAATACAAGGAAAAACCAGGGCAAAGTTTTGGTGCTGCATCGTTATTTCTATTTTTCCTAGCATTTCTCCTGATATCTGCCGGTGTGATATGCTAAACGGTCCCCCATGCGAAAGTGTCCCCTCTGAAACGGTATGCGTTTCAGTGGGGACCGAAACGCAAATGACACCTCCAATACAATACGTGGGGAACACTTTTATTTAAACCATTTTTGAAATAAGAATAACACAGGGAACAGTTATGCATAAACCTAATAAAAAAACCATTTTTGTTATGAAAAAGTGTCCCCTCAGTATAATACATGGGGGACAGTTTTGCACAAACCGTTTTTGCTATGTAAAAGTGTTTCCTCAATATAATACATGGGGGACAGTTTTGCACAAACCGTTTTTGCTATGTAAAAGTGTTTCCTCAATATAATGCATGGGGGACAGTTTTGCACAAACCGTTTTTGCTATGTAAAAGTGTTCCCTCAATATAATACATGGGGGACAGTTTTGCATAAACCGTTTTTGCTATGCAAAAGTGTCCCCTCAATATAATACATGGGGAAAGTTTTGCATAAACCGTTTTTGCTATGCAAAAGTGTTCTCTCAATTCATTACATGGGGGAAAGTTTTGCATAAACTGGTCTTGCTATGCAAAAGTGTCCCCCTATTGTTTTGCATAGGGACACTTTTGCATGGGGGGACCGAAACGCATATGACACCGGCCATGAAACCGTAATGTTTTCTGCTTAACTCAGTATATTTAATCGATAATCCGACAACAGTGTCCCCAGATATCACCCAATTCTAGTTAAAACAATAAATCACTTGGAAATTCGCACTCAATTCCAAAAAAACTTGCTGTTTATCGCAAAGTTCTCGAATTTAGCCCAAATATTTCATCCACCAAAAATCCCCTCGTAATTATGACCAAACTTCAAATATAATCTAGTAAAATCTTTACCTGCATTGTGTTATGCCAATACTTGTAACATACTCTTCTCCTGCTGTCCCAAATATGTTATCGAATCCAATGCAATCTCCGAAATTCAGATTATAAAGATCACCACCTTTACCGCCAATCCAATCTGAGCTCTTGTGAGTTGAATGAAATCTAATGGCATCTACCCATAATCCAGCTCGTACATCAATCGAGATTAATCTTTCATCCGTGCTGTCTATAAGAAACTCGTATGTGTCTCCATCCTTCTCTCTATTACCAAACCATTGCGACAAAATGATATCTGAAGAATCTAGATGGAATCAAAGAATGAATTTACCTTACGGATAGATAAAGAGATAAAACTGACTTCGAACTGGAAAGGCTAATAGCAAGGCTGCCATAACATTAATAAATGCTGGATTCGAGGATTTGGTAAATGTTTGAGATGACAACAGCAGCAAAGTTGTATACATCTGCTCCACGAAGCAACAAGTGTCCGGAGTTTCTTCAAAGCTTCAAATCTAAATAATGCTGTTCAAGTTTAAGGCCCTAAAGAACCAGGGCAGAATATTAAGATTTTGTTAGAGCTTGTTAGAAGTTCCTGTATTCAACTTTGTTTTATGGGCAAAGCTGTCTGAAATATAGCCCCGAATTTCCAATACTGAACGAATTCAATAGCCTTGGAAATCCACACCTCCAGGAAAGAAAAGGGAAGCGGGGAACGGAGAGCGGGGGAAACAAAACACGTATCTCTTACGACGGTCAAGGGGCAAAGTTTCCTGTTATCTAACCCGGAATTTTCGAAACTGAACGATTCACAATCCCTAGACATCCAATACCTTAAGGGATGAATAGGGTAGGATGAACAGGGTACGGAGAAAGGGGGAATCTAGGCACGTCTTTCTTAAGCTGTTTAAGGGACCAAGCTCCCTGAAATATAATCCTGAATTTTCGAAACTGAACGATTCATAATCCTTAGACATCCAATACCTTAAGGGATGAATAGGGTAGGATGAACAGGGAACGGAGAAAGGGGGAATCTAGGCACGTCTTTCTTAAGCTGTTTAAGGGACAAAGCTCCCTGAAATATAATCCTGAATTTTCGAAACTGAACGATTCATAATCCTTAGACATCCAATACCTTAAGGGATGAATAGGGTAGGATGAACAGAGAAGGGAGAAAGGGGGAATCTAGGCACGTCTTTCTTAAGCTGTTTAAAGAACAAAGCTCCCTGAAATATAATCCTGAATTTTCGAAATTTCATCACTCACCGTTGGCGCAGGATTTCTGCTTTCCCATAAACTGCAGTGCATTGATGTACTTCTTCGCCCAGACTCGAAAACCTTTTAATACAAGATCATCTGCTTTGCGCCATTCATGAGTGCAAAACTTGACAGTCTTTTCAGAAGCATCAGCACCACTACCTATTGGGCCTCGTTTGTTGGCACAGTTGTACATAAGTGGTGCAACAGTTTCCGCTGGTGTGTTATCATTTCTACGTTCACCTATCCACCTGAAAAATGTAATAAACTAAATCATGAAGGTACAGTACTCTAATTTATTGACTAAACCTCTGATGCTACAAATCTTCACAATCGTTTTCATAAATCCAAAACGGTAGCCCGAACAAATCATTTACACGCAGGTTTAGAGACCACAGTCGGAGCATCTAGCCGCAAGTTGTTAAACCAACCCAGCAGTCATTCCTTACAAGCTCGGTAAATGAGTACTGTAGAAAAATTGTGAGGGAACAGACCCACATACTCTTGATATGGCAAGTTTGCAAAATTTGCAGACAAAATAACCCTTCAGAGCCAGAAACGCTTTGTTTTTTGAAACAAACTTTGCCACAACCCCCCTCCACACCATTGCATAGCTATGACTCTGCAGCTGTCCTTTAAAGTTTTAGCACATTTAATGGATGCAGTTTTTAAATCCTGTAAAGAATCAAAGTAATTACCTTGAACACGAAAGAATGGCAGCGGAGGAGCGATGCCAGTGGGCCCCACCATCCTTGTAAATGTCGATCAGGGATCCAGCCACTTCAATTGGTCTGCGATCAATGTCTAGGAAGCAAGACATATCAGTCTCTCAATGTATTGGCCAGGAGAGTAATTGATTAAATAATATATAAACATTTCTATAAAAATTAATGCGACAAAGAAAAGCATTTGAAGTTGAATACAAGACCTTCATTTTTCGAACAGAAAGCCCTTTTACAGGGCGTCCGATGAGGATTGAAAAATAGGGGAGGCGGGGGGGGGGGGCAAACTTTGGTGCAAAAATTTCTATGCCTTTCAAAAACATCCGTATCGGAAGAATTCACGGATAAAAAATACTTGAAGTATCTTAGCATGAGGCTACTTGATTTTACCCCTCCTACGGTTACCATGCGTAATTGCACATTGCAGAGCGCAGCAACAAACGGCGCTCATAACTACTAACGGGTACCCTTTAAACTCCAAAGTTGAGTATCCTTTATACTCTTTATACACCTTGCCCAAGGGTGCTATCCTCATAAATAGCAAGAGGGAGCATTCGAACCGGCGACCTTTAGATCGCTAGCCCTAAACCTTAATCATGGCACCATAGAGGCCATCGATAACTCAACAAACTCACCTCTGTGGCATACAAAGAAATAGTTCATGTCATCGAATCCACGTCCCATAATTCCACTTGGGGTGTGAGGTAGGTTGAAAGTGTGACCTAGCTCGTGAATTGCAGCTCCAAGAGTTGTTGCATAGTTTGCCCAACAATAGCCTCTGAAAGCGATGAACGGAAAATTTTTTACTTGAACTTACAAAGACTTCAAAGGTGCTATGTTGGGTGATTTTGACAAATTGCTGAAGTTTCTTGGCTTGTTGGTGAATTTATATGAGTTGCTAAAGCGCTTTTTAACTCAGGGGAGGGGGGGGGGGCTTAGCGTGACAAGTATATGGTAGCGGGGACGTGATAATGCGTATTCATTTTGAGACAAGTAGAAATTTAGAATCATCATATGTATGAACGTGAAACAATGTGATGAATCATATAGGTATTTTTTTAATCATCCAGAGTCGTTTTATTGCACAATGTCAGCCACTCTGTTGGATGGTACAGCAACGACATAGGTAGAGCACTAACACAACAGTTTTAAAAAAGCAATTTCCTGTATACGGCCGTATTTGCTTCTTATTCCTGCTGCTTTGTATGATTCCTTACGTCTGTCATTTCCACAAATTGTCGCGAAGTTCCTCAAGAATCCAGTCGGAAGCTTCAATTTTTTTCCTTACTTTACTTGTTACAGTAATAACAAAGCAAATCTTAACAATCCAAAATGGTCGTAACCTGTTTGCACTGTCATCAAAAAGACTCCTCCTGTCAATCTTCTTATCATCTGTAAATCTGGAGACCAGCTCTTCCAAGCTTCTTGCCCAAGTATGCAAGCACCCGGTGCCAAACAATGCCATATTTCCTCCTCCTAACGCCGTGTGACCTTTGACGTATTCAGCAATCTTCTTCTCGTTGAAGCATTCATTAGAATTTGGTGGCATGTATCTTGTACACGACATGAATGTCCAAAATTTGCATAGCGGATCAAACAATTCTGAACTGTTCAGCTCTGAAATGACAAGGAATAAGTGGCTTTCACAAGCTGAAAAACTGGGTGGATAAAAAGTGGGAGTAGAGGGAGGAGCCCTCCTCCCTTTCCTCCAGAAAACGCTTCAATCCTACGCCGTTAAACCCTAGTAGTTATGGACAGAAAAGATATATTATATTCCCAAAGCGTCCCCATCCCCCAAAAAGTTTGCAACAATCTTCAAATAACATTAAACACGGTGAACTTTGAAGAAACTGGGGCAAAGAATTCTATACTTAAGTCCATTCCTCTCTATGAGTGGTAAAGCGTCAAAAAGCTGGCATTTGTATAACGTATCTTGGACTCTATGTTATCATCTTTGTTGCGCAAAAAACGTATGAAATTATTTGTATTTTTAAAAATCTAAGTGCATCAAATAGTCAACAAATTTGTCGCATGTTAAATTATGATGGGTGTTGCCCCTTAAAACCTTAGAAAATCCCTTATTCTCTTTTTTGTTCCAAAATGCCACATGCTAAAAAGAGTCGCGGACGTGAGATATGGATGTGTATCTAATGAAATAGAAAAGAGAATAAAAGCAGCAGAGATGTGGTTTCTACGTAGAATATCGAGGATAGGATGGGATAGTTATACAACAAATGAAGAAGTTTTGCTTCAAGCCGACAAGAAAGAAAAAAAAGTGAAGAAAACTATTAAGAAACAGAAACTACAATTCCTTGGTCATTGCATGAGAAAGAACGGGACGGAAAAGATAATACTCACAGATAGCCGGAAAAAAGGCAAGAGGAAAGCAATGAATCATATTGCTCCAAAGAATAGCAGAATGGAGTAGGATGTCAGAGATTGAGCTTATTCAGAGCAAGGGAAGCAAGAACGAATGGCATAAACTGGTCCCCGATGTCATAAGATAAGGCAAAATAAGAAGAAGAAGTCATAGAGTCGCAGTTGTTAGGGAATTACATATTTGGGAAGCCTAAGCAAATGGCTTAATACGGCACTTAGAGAGATATACGTATACTTCAAAACTATCTCTTGTTGAAAACGCTCCATGATGTCATTTTATTCCGATTCTACTCTGTCACTATGTGTATGGAAACCTACCTTCATGAAAGTATTCATATAACTCATTGCCGCTCATGCACAGAGCTTTGTTGAGTTCAAGTTTGCTATGAAAAACATTCACTTTAACATTTCCATCATCATCTTCTTCAAGCCGGAAAGTCTTTCTACGGAACCCATGTATAAACAAATGCTCTGCTGTAAACGTCTGTAAAATTCTGGCATTGAATGCTATTCTTTGCTTTGCGCTCTCCACGGAATTATCTTCCCCTGGGGGAGCTTCAAATGTCCCATCAGAATTGGCACAAATTATGTAAACAGGTCTCACATATCTGGAAAATGAATACATTTTATTTGAAGAAATGCAAACCATTTAGCCAAATAAGATGTTTGCAAAAAAAAGCAGAAAATAACATCGCCTAATTAAAATGTGTTACATCAAGTTCCTGATCCTCATTTTGCTTGCTAAAGGCCTTTGTTGTGAACTCTTCTTAAAGGGTCTACTGGGAAGGAGCCAAATGACTTCTGTGAAGGAGCAGAACCATCCTTCATAGAAGTCATTCTTGAATCCTAGATGATATTAATTTTGATGCTTTTGATGAAAAGGCAAAGAGTTTCATGCTGGTGCTTGAAACTTGAATAAGTGGAAAACATCCATTTTGAAAGTGATTTTGAGGCATTTCCCACTCCTCCTCCCCCCCCCCCCCACATAATTTGGCTCTCAGCAAATTTCCCAAAATATGGAGTTTGTATTGAATTTCTATGACAGTTAATATTGAGTTTTCAATAAAAGAGCCAACCATGGTTTCAAGTACCTTCTATTTTCCAATGGCTTATAAGAAACCTTTATGTCATGTCTTGTTAGTTTGTCATGCACATTCTGGAGTGAGATTGTGTTCTCTCCAGGCTTGAGTGGGACAAAAATTTTTGCCATACCATTCTCAAAGACTGACCAGTTCATTGTATGATCCATTGGTTGACTATGACATAAAATTATATGATTTGATGCTGAATTTGACAGCAATGTACCCAAATTTGGATCCCTGAAAACGTTTCTCTCTTCATTTTCATCATCTAGATTCATTGCTACTTTGTTTGGTGTATCATCTGTCCTATTACAATAATCCAGCGCTGAGGATGTTGCCAATGGCAGTCTTTTTACTTTTCTTTGATTCGAAGAGCCATTTTCATCCCCTCGTGTTTCATTCTTGCCAGATCCATGATCAAAGTCAAGCTTAAGTGTCTTGCTCTCTTTAAAATCAAAGCCCTCCTTAGTATTTTCTGCATCTGCATCAGCAACTAACTTTCCAGTTACAAGGAGAAGAGGGTAGGTAACATTGGCTGAATCAGGTGATAACAGGAAAGCTGAATCGTTTCCCTCAATTTCCATTTCCAAATCAAGTCTCTGTAAATTGTAAATAAGTCATTTAAACAGCTTAAATAAAAATTCTAGGTCAAGATTAACACTGATTGCAAATGTGAAATGCTAAGTTCCTAGCTCTATAATGTCTGGTATACTTAATCAAGGACTCTGACGAGGGAGAGGGCCTTAGTCCCCTACTTTTTTTGCAAATTAAATCTTTAAAAGGCAGCGCATCATCTTTTGCTGTGGTAATTTTTTTGGTCTTGTGGGAGGCCCTGTTAATGCTTTCTTAAAAACATAGTATCAGTGTCTAAAAGTGATAAAATTACTAAAAACAAAAAAAACTTTAAAAGGAAAAAGTGAAGCAAAGTATAATTAATTCATTGGTATCATAAAAGAAAAGACTTCAATTACATCAAGCAAACATCAAAATTTAAATTTTACATGCAAAGCGAACCAGAGAGAAAAGTAGAGCCATAAAGGAAGTAACAACATGGATTACAGAATAATTTGATGATCAAATACGACATTGAAAAAAAGGTATGAAGCAATTGGTTAAAGTATAATTAATAAATGAAAATTACTGTTGGTCCGGCTGTTCTACTGTGCTCGATGACAAGAGTAAACAGAGCAGTCTAAATATCACTTGTTGAAAAAGATTAAAAAGTTGTTACTCAAAGTTTGTGGATGATCACATCTAAAGTTAAATTCTGAGTAACAAGTTTTACGTCTTGTTTCACTGGTATTATCTTGCAAATAAATGAGAAGATTAACCAATCATCTCCTGTCTATAACAATAAATTTATACACACAAATAACCTTGTAGGCTATTAAATGGCCTAGCCACATACCTTCCTTTTAGTGTGAATAAAAGCAGAATCAGTGCCCTTGGATTTACTAGTAATATCCATGACTTGAAAGTTTCAGACACACTTTTGGAACGTCACGCGGGATACGAATCAATAGTTTTCAGTTCGAAGTAAAAATTTTTCTAGAATTCTTCAAGCCCATTGCAACGCCAACATGGAGTAGCAGTCTTACTTAGGCCTACTTTTTCACAGAATCGTGGCTATAGTAACGATTTTGTTAAGAAAAAATGAAGCAGTTAGTTATCACATCTAAACAAGTATACCTCAATTCGATCATTTGTTGTAGAAAACCACTTGCGTGTATCATAAACATTCTTTGGGGTCCAATTTTATCGCGTAGCAACAACTTCCGCCACGCCGCCGAACGATCATGACACGAAAACGAGACTTTTCCAGGAAATTATCACGAAATTATACGATGTCGAAAGCAAAAGTCTCGATGACAACTCCCTAGAATTCTTAATAGGGAGCATTGAGGTGGGTTTGGGGGTCGTTCTCCCTGCAACCCATGAAGATTTTCGGTGCTTATGGGGCAAAATCTGCAGCTGCAGACAATTTTTGAACCAACTTCATGACATTATTGGCCGGGCAGAGATGTTTCATGCAGGCACCTTCTAATGAGCTAGAAAACTTTCGAACGACCCCCTACCTCCCCCCAATGGGTTTTAAAGTAGCAAACATGTCATAAGCTTATGTATCACTTAATCTCATGCGAGAAACAGGGGAACACGTGTTCTCTTTTATGTGATTTGTTTTTTAATTGATCCATAAATGATTCTCAACATTTTTACTTAACTAAAATAGTCGTCTTGGAAACGATGCTTGTGTATTTTGGCTCCTGATTTTTTTGTCGAATGATTAACTATCAAGCATAATTATTAGTTCTAGTGTTTCGTAGCTTCTTGGCGTCTAACAAAATCATGGAGCCTCTTCAAAATAAAGATTTGAAACGAATGTTATTCTTTGCAATTTTTCTTGGCTTTACACTCGGTTGCGTCTACGTTTTTTCGCTACAGTACTATTTCTCCAAGATTCCGTACTTTAACCTGGAAATTCTCCACAATGTTGAGATCATCAAGCACGAGTTAAAGACGAATTCCACAGATGTGAGAAAATTGGGAAGGAAAGATCAGGGAAAGAAAATAAAAGGAGATTTCATCGATAGGCTGCAGAAAAATGGTAGCAATGAGGGGCAAAATGGTGGGAAAAGTTTCGATAAAAGCTTGAATGTTGAAACGAAAGAAATAGAAGAAACCAAGAAGAACTTTCAAAATGGCTGGGAAAATGTAAATGCAAGCCAAAACACAAAAAAGGATGAAACAAAAGAATTAGAGAAGACAAGAACGAAAGTTAGAGAAATGTGTCCATTCAACAAATCGAAACTGGGTAAGCAATGATCAATATTTTGAGAATAGATATCCCGCATTGCTCTTTTACTATACATTAACCTTTTATTTGTTAAAATAGACATTAATTCCATGTAAAAGTGTAGAGCCAAATTTTAAAACACATAGATTTGATAATGTCTTATATCGTTGTAGGGAAACTTGGAAATGCATCTCCAGTGAGATTTAATATACTATATTTATAGCCATCTTTTTATTCAAAATAAATTTGATATAAATTATTTAGGGCATCGTGCCAAACTATTTCATATGAATGTTGATATGAATGAATTGGTGGTGCGGACGAGTCGGTAAGGTTTGTGTCTACAACTAATGAGAAAAAGGTTCGCGGTTCGAGACCTACCTTTCTCCACAAATCCGTTTAGCCAACCCAGCTGTCCATCTTTCAGAGGTCAGTGGATGGGTACTCAGGAGAAATCCCGAGGGTACAGGCCTTATCTCCCAAGACCCACACCAGCTAACACGTAGCTGCCAGAACTCTAACCTGGGTTAAGGAGAAAAAAATTTCTTGCTTGTTTGCTCGCCTTCCTCACTTACTTCCTTTATTGCTTGCTTGCTTGCTTGTTTGCTTGCTTACTTTCTTGTTTGCTTACTTTTTTGCTTGCTTACTTACTTGCTGAATATGAATATATGAAGAATAAGAGAAAGATCTTTACTGCATTTAAATACAGCTGTGACCTATGCAGGCAGTTTTTAATTACATTGGATTGATTGATTTATCAAAATAATTAAAAAAGTTTTTTTTTTAATTTGTTGGTTTAAAGTAACCTTTTGCACCTATTCTGTAAATGACAAATTAAAAAGAGGGTGGTAAGAGAGAAAATATGGAGAATGATGGAAAATTTAAGATCGCTGATTGAAATATATCCAGTAGACTATCGTTTTTACGTATATGCAGATGGAGACAAAAAAATTATGTCATACAATAGTTAAAACTGGTTTATTCTACATTTTCATACGCTTTTACTCAAACATGAATTTATAAATAAAAACTAAGCGTCCTGGATATTTATTTTCAACATATTAATTTTCTTTTATCTTTGTTATTGAATTGTATATTAATTGGCTTTTTTTAAGCAGTGGAATAAGTTTATCGTTTCCTTACTGAATGTATTTCTCTAAATACGTAGATAGAAACTAATTCAATAAAGTCAATGACAATCTGAAAATCAAGAGTCCCCCCTGCTCCCCATGGGATGATAAAACGTTGCCTAATTTATGAAGTAACGTGAAACGCAGTGATGTTTCATTGATATCCTTTTAGGCCCAGTGTATGTGGATAAAAGCCCAGCTGATATACTAACTTTGAAAGATGGCGAGTTAAAGTTTGTCAAACCTGGCGGTAAATGGTCTCCAACTGACTGTACTCCACGCACAGAGGTACCGATTGTCTTTTTTGCACTGCTTGTATAAAAAAAACTTATCAAAATACAAGATGGACTCTGCAGTGGATAATAAAGTTCACCAGAGTGATCGAATAATTTTATTGATAAAGATTGAAACAAGTAATTTTGGAAGCAGTTTATCTGTGAATTTTATATACACTCCCCTCACAAAAATATTGCACTACCCAAAGCCAAAATGGCGTCTTGGGCCAGAGCACGGGAAATGCTTTTACCCTGGCTGTTGCACTCCTATATAAATGATGGTACTCATCCATGTTCCCAAATTCACTGAGAAAGGGGGGTTAATTTTTCCAAATGCTAGGACCTTGGATTTGAAAAAAGGGGTGTTTTGAGTGCCTCAAGTTAGAGTTTTGTAAAAAAAGGTCCTTTAAAAGATATAGCTAATAGCTGTAGCTAACATATAGCTTATAGCTGTTATAAGACACTGACAAATGGAAGTTAAGATGATAAAAACTCAATATACTCCATTTTTATTTAAAAAGTTCAACTACATACTAACAAAATTTTAAATAGGTCGAAGCTAAAGTGGAATGTCAGTGAAAAGGGGTTAATTTAGAAGTAGATTTGTCAGTGAAAGGGTGCATTTATCCAACTCCAGAATTATGATGTGTACCACCATTTGTATTAAAGTGCACCCGCCGGAGCTTTTACCCAACCAAGCCGGCTTTATGCGGCGAATCAATCTTCAACGTATAATGTTGCAAAGCAACAAAAATACTGTTGCAAATAACTATTGTAATGTTGATTTGTTTATTTGTTGATATTTCTGTATATACTAAATAAAAACTCGTAAAAACTAGTAAAATTTGTTGTCATCATTCAACTTCTTCATACCCTTATTTACAAAGTAAAGCGGATTTCCATAAAGATGTTCGTCTTTTTGTATCTTTCAGCTTGCAGTAGTGATACCTTTCAGAAACAGAGATGCACATCTAGCTATTTTCCTTCGACACATGCATAAGTTCCTGCAATCACAGATGATTAGCTACAGAATATTTGTAGTTGAACAGGTAATATCGAATTCCAATTTCACAAAAATTGTGTCGATCATGAGCCCCCTTGAAATGTGATGCTACATACTTACAGGGAACCCCTTCTTTCCTCAGAAAAAGCCAGGGCCTCTTTTAACATACTAACAGGGTGGCAGTTGCCCCCGCAGCCCCCTTCTCAGTCCTATTGTCTTATCATTTGCAACAGTAGACCTATTGTCTCCTTTGACTAAAAATTCAATAGATGTCCCTTGGGTCTTAAAAAGAGGTTGTGGATAAAACCTATCGTTTGCATCCCCTGCTCTCTACCTAGAGGCTATGGATGATCCTTAGGAAGAAGCTTTTTGATTGATGAAATTGTAACGAAGATGCGATTGGAAGCGAATTCCACTTTTTATTGATGTACCACAGTTGTCAAGCTTCGAGAGAATGTTCATGTTATTCATCGTGTTACAAAATATGTTATACCCCTAGATGGCTGTTCATCATTAATGTGGGCAAAAGAATTGTGAGGCCCTTATTAGATTCATGTTGTACCGTAAATTTTCTTATTTTTGCTTCATTTCTAAAAACTTTTATTCTAGGATGATGATTTTGAATTTAATCGTGGTAAGCTGATGAACATCGGGTACAAGGAGGCAATAAAGATGTATCCGTTCAAATGTTTTGCATTTCATGATGTTGACCTTATACCTGAAGATACAAGAAACGATTACGCATGCCCACATTCTCCAAGGCATATGTCTGTGGCTATTGACAAGTTTAATTATAAGTAAGTACCCTGCCTATTTTTCTAAAATCGCTGCTAAAGGTCTCGAAACACTAGCCCAACGGTAGCCACTATTGTTGTCTTCTACCTGCAGCTTACCCCTCTCCCCCTTAATGTAATAGGACTGGACGCTAGTATATTATGTATATTATGTGGAAATTCCGTTTGTGTTGTATATATTGTTGTTATTGTGTTTATATGATTAGTTAGTTTCAAGTCTCTAAACGAGCCTCACGTCTTCGTCCTTTCTTCTACTGCTCATAAGTAACAGGGAAGCTTTCTACCTGTAACATTAAAACAATGTTGTTTAAACCACGATCCATTGCTACTTTTTAGCTTAAATCAATTGTGCAGAAAAATAAGGTATAGTCCTTTGCAGCCAACATTGACGTATAGACGGAAAGAGGAGGGGGAGGGGGTTCCCGGAATTTGAAGGCCGGATACTACAAAGCATAGAGAAAAGCATGAGTTTTCACATGCGTTCCATTGACTTTTGGCAGAAGTTGTAATTGCAAATTTCACGAAAACTGCAAAATCTGGTCGCAAGAATTATTATAGCTATGATGAATCCGACACATAATGAAATTAATCAAAAACCTAAGTTGGCCAACAGTAATGACATGATAATCTGCCTATCTATTATTTATATACATCGTCGCGAGTATTCCTCGAGAGACTGGTAGGCAGCCTACTATTTCGTCCTCTACTTTACTTGTTACGTGTAGCGTTGTGGGGGCATTTTTATTTTGGGGGGGGGGGGCAGAGAGCCTATGAAGCAAGAGTTTACAGTGGAAAAACTTTGAAGATCTGGCAGATTTTTGTATCTCAGACAATAAACTACTTACTGCCGGGGCCCCCTTGCCCCCCCCCCCCGGCTATGCTACTTTTAGTTACCTGAATTTCATTACTAAAGAACTTGATTTGCACTGTTTCTTGTTTCACAGATTGCTCTATGAAGAGTTGTTTGGTGGTGTTGAAGCATTTACAAGAGAAGACTACGAGGCTGTAAACGGATATTCAAACACATTTTGGGGCTGGGGAGCAGAAGATGATAATCTTTACTTCAGGCATGTTTTCAAAGTCTTTGCAGTTCATTTGGTAAAATTCAACATCACAAAGCCAGTGCTAAGGGGGGAGGGGGGCATTAAACGGACCACCTCCTCGTTAGACTGTTTTTCGCAGAAACCTGAATGCAAATCGGAGAAGTTTTAGGATTTTCAAAGATGGACTATGGGCTAATGATGATGACGGTTGTTGGAAAATTGATTACGCCCCTCCCCTTATATACCACTGCTGGTGTTGTCTCTGCAGCAGAAATTCATTCAGAGGAAAAACTGCATTTTCAGACGCCATTATTTGGACTCCCTTGCAAAAACCTAAGCATATTCATTTTTTCAATGAGTAGAAAAATAAAGAATTCTTTCATAATTTTAGGGTCATGAAAATAATCGGAAGATTCTCGAGACCATCAGTAAAAATCGCTCGTTATCAAATGCTGAAACATCTTGACATGGAAGGGTATGGACCTCCTGACAGGTAAACTTGTGTTTTATATATTGACCCAGATAGGTACGTTAATCATAAAAAGAGAGGTCTACCTTTGTGCTCTCAATGAACCGGAGGGGGGGATTATCTATATTCTATCCATGGCCTACGCTACAGAAAGGTAGTATGTGGCTGCATTTCTTCATCTGAGCTTCAAGTTTTTCAACAGTACCAAAACAGAGCTCTTTATAGCATGCAAAATGTAAAATGCTTTTAATCATTGTCAGTGTGATATCTGTATCATGGTATATGAGATGTAGGTGCTGCCCCCTGCTGTAGCTGCTCCTGCCCTTGTAAAAGTACATGGTAATCCTATTCGGTCCCTTTCAAAAGTAAATGATCACTTTTCTTTTCAGGGGGGAAGTCTTGAAGCAGTCAAAGAGCACTGATTACATTTCGAAAGATGGACTGAGCTCTCTCCAATACAATGTGAACAGAATTTTGGAGCTGCCACTATTTACATTAATCAAAGCTAACCTTCGCAAGCATCAAGATAAATTTCTTGGTGTGCATGAGTACTTTACAACTAAACAATAATAATGTTGTTGTGTGTTACAGCAAACAACTGCGCGTAAGAACTAATGATTTAGAATTCAGCCTGCAGTAATTAGTGTATATTTTTAAACATGAAGTCCAAAGCAAATGCCAGAAAAAGAAAAAACTAAATGTTCAGCGTTGGAATAAGATAGCTGTAGCAGTTATTCCTTTCTTTGGCAGTTATGTATAGCCTTTGTGTAATATGATCCCCGACACTTTACTCTTCTGCCTCTAGTACTACATATCAGCGAAGAGTCACCCCCCCCCCCAAATATATGGAAAATAATCGATGATGAATTTCTCTAGTGTGATCATTCCCAGTTTGGTAACAATAGATTGACAATTTCAAAAGATTTCCTCGTTTCAGTGGAGCCTTGCTGCTCTGCCTCCAGCATCACATCTCGTGTACAGCCTGGCTACAGCATAGTGAGAAATCTGACCCCTTTCCCATCTCAATGTTGATGTGATGGGTATTTGAAATTATTCGGGCAACATTTGCTGGGGGAAGAGGCTGGTTTTAAGGTTTTCTTCAGTACTACTGGGTGGTATTGCTCGCAGCTGTGTTTGGCCATTTTATCAGGGCATGTTTTCAGGATTGTGGTACGGCTCACAAAATTAACCAAGGCAGATTTTAAATGATTTCTTCTTTGCCGTGGTATGACCGTCGTACCACTGTATGAATGACATAGCCCAGAATAAGGTCGGGAACAGTTGATTGATCATACAAATGTTAATGATCGAATTGATCGACAATCAAAAGCCTCAGTCTTCATCCGCTATAAGTGCGGTGTTTGAAGTTTTGTGATCAAAGCAATCGTATCACAAAAAATGATATGAAGTGATCAGTGATTTCTAGAACAACCTTATTTTGAGCTATGGCATAGATCATCAACCGTATGAATTATGCTAGCCTCGTATTAATTTTTAACTAGCTCTAGTCTGCTATTAATGATTAAGTCTATTGTATATAATTTTTTGTTCACTTATCATCTCATCATAACCAGTCAATTCATACTTTCATGACTCATTGCAGGTTATTCCTGCCTATCTCGTTTGGCGTAAAACTTTCCAAGTAAAAGAGATTGGTAGCATACTATTCTTTGGAGATTGGGAGGGGGCGCATAAAAATTTATGTTACTGGTCTGAGCATAATAAAATTAACGGGTTAAATTTAAATTATCAAATGAGCCATGTCGACATGTTCCAGTAAATAAGATAATGTTACAAAACAATAAGAATTACTAATGAGACAAAGTAGGCCCTGCTCTAAATAATTGAGAAAACCGTAAGATGTTTATTAAAAATAACTGCTTCTTCGCAAAAATTGGTCTCTTATGTCAAATTCTCGGTCTTTTGTACCTAATATTCGGTCCTTTGAGAACACCCCCCTAAATAGACATCAAGTTGTGTCCATGCATCTTTGGCTTGAATTTGAATTTGCTTCGGATTGAATATACGAATATTTGCCTGGGGTCTTTGAGAAAACAACAAAGAACAACCCCCTCCTCCCCCGCAGCAGCAGGTTCACGTAGCAGCGAAGGAGATTACAAGGATACGAGAGAAGATCAGTTGCGTTCGGACCGGTTTGAACTGGAGATCAAGTTTTTCAATTGCAGGTACCAAAATTAATTATTTAGTCGCTCGTAAAACCAGTTTTAAAATGCGCTATATGATGGGATAGGTCATTAAGAGACGCAGCATTTGTCAGAAAGTGTCTTGGTGGACTTTTTGGATTTTCTGGAGGTACTGAACCGCGCAAGAGTCAGCGTTTTGAGGCAAAATCATTATGGTGTCGTCATTTGAACAGTTTCAGTTTTTAGACGAAGAGGGACGGCAAGCGATTTACAAATGGAGCCAAAGCCGACAGAAAAAGTACAAAGGATTTGGGAGATTTGTCTATCTGATGAAGATATTTGCTTTCGATAAGAGTGTAAGTTGATAGATATTGTTAATATAAATCAGGTAATACATTTAACAACAAAATGGCCTTTTGTTTTGGCGTGTGCGCACGCTACACAGCGTTGTAATCCACAGCTAATGGTGTTTATACAGGTGCCAAAATGCCCATATGGAGCTGCAAATGAACGATATCGATAGCATACCCGATTTTTATTAGAGAGTCGAGATGGCAGGATTTATGTACTTTAACTTTGTGCAGTTCTTTGAAGAATATGATGGAGGACATTTTTGAAAAATTGAGGCTAGAATGCCTTGCTTCAACAGAGCCGTTAAGCAACAAAATATTTTGATATAGCTGTCTTCTAAAGTTAGTTTTGGACTTTGTTATCTTTGTGCATGCATTTACCCCCCCCCCCTAGACTAAGAAAGTAACCCCCTAGACTAAGCAAGTAACCCCTTGTATTTTTGACATTGGTTTGACCCTACTTGTCTCTTTCTTGCTCCCTTGTCCTGGACTGCAGAATAATACATGGAGGAGCCAGCTGCTAAGTTTTAAAGCCACTTTCATATAAAAGAAAAATATGTACAAACATACTGTTCAGCATACCATCACATGCATACCCTTACCCCCTGCTCTTAAGGTGTTTAATGAAGCTTTTGCCTTAGTTAGAAAGTTAGAAAAAGTACACATACTTATGATCAGGGGGTGGGAATCATAGAGAGTGTGAAATATCTTTCTAGCAAGCATGCTCTTATCAATTTTTTTTTCGTTTGCAGCTGCTAAAGAGTTTTATTCACAATGTCAATGTGATTGTCCTTGTGCAAATGTTCTTGGCTGGTAAGATTCATAATTTCTAATAAATTCATGATTAATTTTCAATTTTAAATTTTCTTTTAGAATTAAGTTCTACTAGATTTTTTCTGGCATCATCAAAAATGTTAAACATATGTGCAATATAATGATAATGACATTTATGTCACAATTTCTTAAATGCAATCAAAGTAAGCATTTTTTTAAATCATAAACTGTCATTTTTTCATTTTTTGAGTTGTGTGTATAATATAGAATAATCTTTTTTTCTTTCAGGAATCATCACATATTTATGTAGTTATGCAAGTAGGTATTACCTTGATTGTCCCCCTTACCTGATTGTTTGCTCCTTTTAGACTCCTGAAAAAGTGTTTTGTTATTAAGATAGTCTGTCTAATTTTTTAAATGTTAGAAATGAAGATCATTAATCTCCTAGAGATGCATAGGAGAATGCGTTTAGGGAACAATTTGTTGTGACAATTTTAGGACTTTCAACAAGTAAGGTGAGCCCCAAAGACGCAATATATAAAAAATATATATATAAAAGTTCATCTCAAGATCACCATTTTTATATTTATTCATATTAGAATATTACAATACATCTTAAATTCTACTTATATATGATTTCTAATTACTACACAACACTGCAAGTATGATACCGTGGAGAGCAACAAACAATGACTAACCCATGAAAAAATGTTAAAAAAATACAACATCACTATGGAGTAGGGTATCTATAATTGTTATATATTTTGATATTGTATATTTAGTTGCTGTAAATATTTGGCCTAAATTAGCTCCTTAGCAAGTAGCTACTAAAAATAGCCAACTTTAAATTAAAGAATTTATTATTATTGTCATATGAACTTTGCAGGTTTTGGAGCAGTATATGAAATTGCTTCAAACTTTACAGTATTTAATTTCTACTTGATTTATTTTAATCTTGTTTGTTTGCAGACTTGTTTTTTGAGGTGCATGTTACACTATTTGTATCACCACTTGTTTTTCCATTGGCATTTTCAATAAATAGTAAGTCAATGTTGCATTATAGCTGATATTTTTTCTTTCACATATTCATTAATCAATCTATTTGATCTCAATGGTGTGTGTGTTGTCCAATTTTTCCTCCATTTTGCAAATTTTTTTCCATGCAGGTTACCTTTTGTTTTATTTCTGTTGGACTACATACATAAATAGAAACATAAAATCAATTCGGCATTGGCTAACGTAGAGTATAAATAATAACCGTGAGGTTGCTACCCAATTGTAAACTTGTTTGAGTCTAGACCATGATTGGAACCCACACTCATCACCTTCAGTGTCAAATGACCAATCCACTGTGCTGGTATAAATATATATATGGCGCAGGGGATTGGTTGTGTGACTCCGAATGTAGCGAGCGCGGGTTCGACTCCTCCTAAGGTCGAGACTAAAAATTACAATTGGGTAGCACCCTCATGGTAAGTATAGTAACTCCATGTCAACCATTGCCTATTTAACTATATATATAAATATATATATATAAAGGAACAAAAAGAAAGACGATTCGGATAATTTTATATTCTCGACGCGTTTTGGCAATTGAGCCTTCTTCAGGAGAATAAGTTTAAAAACATATACTACATTATTTGAATGTTTACAATATACTAGTCTTATGTCAGATTATACAATTCAACCAGACGTCTTAATGATATTCTGTGTTGTGTTGGTTCGCTACACAGGGAAACGATGAAGTGGAAAGAACAAGGATTGTAGCAGAACCTTTGTTCATTGTTTTAACAGGGGGTTAGTTAATTTAGAGTTTAATCCTTGTGGGTGGATTGTTTTTCAGTGGGTCATCCAAGCAGTTTCACGCTTTTCTAGCACTATTTCTAGCTCTGTGTCATCTATTCTTTCTATAATGGTGAAAATGGCATCTCGTTGAAAATTGTTGTTAGGCAGTAGAAAATGTTTTTCAATTGGGAGACGTTGTTCTTATCATATATATAATATTTATATATATATATTATATATATTATTTGGCCATAGCAATGGTACCTGCTAGACTTTGAAAACTGGTCTTTTCTTTCAACAGCTGATTTTCAAAGAAGAGAAAAAGTGCTGGAAGATTTAGCAAATTTCAAAGCATCAACAATGGTGTGGTTTTTCTGTGTTCGTGATTGGAGAATCCCTGCAAGTGAGTGCCTCAATCTCAGTGTTGTTTATCAACCCTTTCCCCCAGGATTATACAGCTGTACAGTAACATTTAAGGTATTTGTTCAGACTGCAGGGGGGCAAGAATTGAATGTGTTGGAGTGAAAAGTATCTATAAATGTTAAGAGGAAGATGAATTCCAATACTGAAGGACTAGGCTCTCCCTTCTAAGAAATATTCTTATCTTGTGGAAGATCTTTAGAAGTCTTGCCAAATGGTACCTGGTTGTTAAAAGGGTTATGATACTCTGGGGCAGGTTAATTGGTCATTTTTGGGAATCTTGGTCCCAATTATTGAAGAAGTTAAGCTTTCCTTGTGATGTTCAGGTTTTGAGGTTGAGAAAATGAGTTTTTAGTTGACTGTTAGTTCACATGTTTAAGTAATCGTGGCAACACTTATGGAGGCCATTAAGATGCCTGCCTAGGCAATCACAGAGCCAGTAGTTGTTTAAATGGTTGAGATGGACTTTGTGGTACTCATTGAGAGCAGCATTAAGGTGCTTGCGTGAGTAATAGCCAAGATAGTCTAGGTGGCAATAGTTTTTGGTGCAATCATAGCACCTTAGGGTGATGCTATGGTTCAACGATTATCCTTTTCTATTAGAATAGCCTCGTTTTCGTTTGTAAATAGCTTTTGTTTGTCTTGTATAAATAGCTGACTTTTGAATATAATCAAGCAGTGTGTGTTTAACGTCAACAAGTGGAGAATAATCTTTGCGCCAGCTCTAATGCGTAACAGATAAACTCGGCACTTTATTCCCTGTTACAAATGGTGGAAGACCTGTTCTTGTTTTACAAATAACGCATTCATTCTCATCTGTCGCTCTATTTCCGTCTCGCCCGAAGAAGTACTTAGACTAGTTAATGGTCTCGCCCATTCTGTCAAAGAACAACATCGCGCAATTGGGGAACAATTATTCCCTGTTACAATCAGGGGGGAGTCATTATAGATGCTTGTATAAAGGATTGAAGCGATCATCACACTCGTAATTGATACAATCAATGTTTGAAGCAATAATTATTATACTCAAGGAAGTGATCATCAAGGTTCTGTTTGGGCATTCTTTGATGCAATCATAGGAACAATAAGTGAGTGGTCTTTTGGGTTTTTTCCTAACAACCGTAGCCACCCAAATATAACTTAATAGAAACCAGACTTTTCTTTCTAGCTCTTCCAACCACTTTAAAACCCAAAAGGATTAAGTGGAAACCGAGGATTTCGTTCTTCAGTTTTTAAGGATTTCGATCGATTTTTTTGTCCAGAAACAAAAGGATTTTTGCCTTATATGTACGAGGTTTTTTGGAGTGAAATGCCCCTCAGTGGAAACCATACTTTTCTATCTCTGCACAATTTGAGTTTGAATCTTTCGGGTCCTTTGGGTATTTTCCAAACAACTTGAGCTCACCAAACACCTCAGTATAAACCGACCTTTTCTTTCCATCGGTCTTCTGCTATGACTAAACGACACTAACAGCCCTAACAACACAGTGGAAACCAGGCTTAATATAACTCAGGGAATCTAAGGTTTTAAACCAAGATTATAAATGTATTATATATTATAAATATAGTATCTTTTTATACTTTAAATTTTATTTTCTTAACTCATTTAATAAATTAACATTTCATATTATTTTAATTGCTCTATGTTCATGCATATGTTCATTGCTAACATTTTCATATAGATTTTATCATTCCATAAGTGCATTGTTATCATTTTCCTCGGCAAAGCTTAATCAGAATAAACTGCTGCTTAAGGAAATTGGAAATATGATGGCAATAAGTCTTCCTACCTAAGAGTTTGAATATCGATGTGCCTATTTAATCGTTATCCTTCATTTCAGTGTTTGATGAAGCTTTTATGAAAGCAGTCTCAAGCAAAACTAAAGGCCTTATGTTTCATTTACGAGAATATTTACTAACCGAAAAATCGCATCAAAGAGATTTTATATTGCGGGTATGAGCTTTCTGTTTTTTTAGCAATTTTCTTAATTTCATTCTTAGATACTTTTTTGGTATTTATTTGAAGGTTACTTAATGATAAGCTAAAATAGGCAGCGTGGTATGAAAAACTGTTGACAGTGCAAGGAAGTTTCACTTAAAGCTTATTCACAAAATAGTACACTTGCTGCCACTTTTTACGCCATGATCCTGTAATTTCGTTACTATTGACTCCTATTCTTTCTTCCGAATGGCACATTAAATGGATTGGCCTAGGCCTGTCATAACATTTAAAGAATTAAAGAACCCAGCATAGTAAAGCATGTCTTGCAGTACCAACTACGCGTGACATCGTAGATAGAAAGATAGAAAATATTATTTTGCGCCCCACTTTCTAGAGTTGAAATTGGATTTACGGCTTCATTTTGATAGAATAACCACTTGCATAATTGCTCATTTTTTTGATGGATTGATTGATTGATTGATTGATTGATTGATTGATTGATTGATTGATTGATTGATTCATTCATTGAGTAATTGATTGGTTGGTTGATTGATTGATTCATCGATTGACGCAGTCATTCATTCACTCACTCATTCATTCCTTTTACTCTTCTATTTTTTCATTGAGTCATTCATTCTATCATTCATTTATTTATTCATCTATTTATTTATCCACTTATTCATCCATTCATTCATCTAATCATTTGTTCATGACAAGATCATCGCAGCCGTTTTCATAATTTTACTGAATTTACAATGTATCTATCTTTAGGGATCTGGAATTCTTGTTAGAATGATTAATGTTTCATAGATTAGGTAAATCTTATGTTGATATTAAGACTTAGAAGATATTCTTTATATTTCAGGTTTTATATGAAGATCTCAGCGATTTAGCTCAAATTAATGAAAAAATTCGAACTTCGAAATTAGAATCTACTTCACCAATTGCTGCAAGAGTAATCCATTTACATTAGTAAGTAAATCACTTTTTCATACTTGGTTAGAGAAAAATTTATCATAACTAAACGCAAATTTACCGTCACTGACTCTATCACTCTTCCTGCTTCTGATCCTCCGCCATTCCCGTCCTCCCTACGTCCCTCGATTTTTGGCAACGCCCTTTAAAAGCAAGATCAATCATCCCACGAAGGGGTTTTATGGAAAGATGATGGTGGCTAACTTATAAAGAATTAAGGAGCTTCATAGGTATTAAAGCTGCAGATCGTTGTACACGCAGATATACACGTACACGCACACGCAAATTCCAATTTTTTTTAACCCCGGCTCGAATTGCGGAAAAGTGAGTACTTGTCTCCCTCTAACTTTTTCTCTTTCATCTATTCACAGCTTGATATGCTTGTCCTTTGAAAGGCTTCGTGTTATCAGAGAATACAGATCGCCACGCTCTATACGATCATTCACAAAAATATTTATATTCGCCCTTCCACTACTACTTGCACCATATTACGTTTATCTTGGACGGCGAGTCAACAACACGTGGAGTCCGTATGTTATTGCGGTCTTAGTCACGTTTTTGTTCGGAGCTCTACAAGGCGTTCAAGATAAATTGGATGATCCTTTTGATGGCATGAGTGAAGATGATATCAATCTCGGCACGGTTTGTATCTGTACAGATTCTTAGCATTTTGAATCGAGCGAAAAAGCGGACTAATAGGTGTAGGGAAGTAAATACCCAATCAAATAGCCAATCGCCTTCTTTTCACTTGATTTTCGATAAGGAACCGGTCTTAGAAAGAGTCGCTACCCTTCTTTCTACAAAATTTTGACTCTCACCCCGGTGATTATACAGCCGTGAAGTAAACATCAAAGGCGCCTTCTCAGTTCACAAGGGGGGTACAAGAATCGATAATAATGAAGTGAAGGATCTTTACGAATGTTGAGATGTATGTGATATTGAAGGCATTAGTCTCCTCTTTTCTAGGAAATAACCAATTCCTCCTGAAGGCCGTTGGACCAAATTTACCCTCTTATTTGAAAGGGATTAATATTTCGTGCTGGAAACATTCTACTTTGCATAATTTAAAGTTTAGGAGAGTTTTTAATGCACTCTAAAGCGTTTTTCATATTATCCGACATTTTGTTATTATGTTTTTTCAACCATTCATTCCTCCATTTCATTTTAAATTCCTTATACAGGGTAAAGTGTACAGATTCAATAAATCTAATTTTCATACTGCCCTGTTAAATCTAAAACTAATTATAATATACAATATACCATATACAATATATAATATACAACATACAATTTACCATATACCATATACCATATACCATATGCCATGTAGATAAAACATGTAAAAATAAAAGTTATATTATGTGAAAAAATAAGAGAAATTAAGAAATTAAAAGCTTTCGCCTGTTAAGTCCAAACAGTAGTGAAAAAGACCTTGCGTTTTCTGGCTCCATACCTTTGTTTTTAACATCGTTTCAGTTAGATGAATGGACAGCGCAGTCCTTGGAAGCAACGGCTAACAGGACAATACGAGTTGGCCGTTTCACTGTTTCCGTTTCAAATCAAGGCAACGTTGAATTTAGCGCGGCTCATCCCGCACCGGGATTCGTAAAACGCGAGGAATCATTTGGAGTGAACAGAGCTCACGCCAGAAAGAGGCTCGGCCTGTTGCCATGGCAAAGACAGGTAGAATACAACGTTTATAAATTATCATAAATTATTGTACTGTTTTGTATTAAAGAATGATGTTTATTTCTTGTTCAATTGAATAAACAACGTTTGCAGTTTATGAGTTTTGAGAGCGTCTTTCATTTCATTCAATTAATATTTAACACGTCCAGCCCTTAAGCACGCGACGTTTAAAAAATATATTAAAACATAGTATAAGAAAAAGTAAGGTAAATCATATAAAATAGAATTGCTGCTCTACCAAGGGGTCGTATTTTGGCCTTGTATTTCCAGAAGATACATTCTAAATCTTTTTTGAAACGAGCCAGTGTTTCTTGTTTCCATATGCTGTCAGGAATATCATTCCAATTTTCGATAACAAAGAAGTAAAACTTCTCTTTGCATACACTGACTTAAATTTTGGAATTTACCGATCTCTATTATTTCTCGTTCCATATCCTTAAAACATAGATCTTTCAACAAATTTGTGGCGAACATTTTCAGCCACAGGCCATATAGAATTTAATTGGTCATTCTTGATCGATGGAGATAAGAGACTTTACATCCAGTCATTTACAGTTCCACCTTTCTTTATTTTTTGGCATTTTGCGGTTGCCAAAATAGATATTCAAGTTTTAGAACGAAATTATTATCTTCATTATCATCATAAGGTGTGTCAGTTGCATAGTACCTAGTAACATGCAGGTGGCCTCTGTGGTGGACCGGTTAAGGTTTAGGACTAGCGATCTAAACATGGCAGGTTCGAATCTTAGCCCTGACCATTTTTCAGGAAGGCATCCATGGGCCGGGTGTTAATACGAAATCTGGTATATCTGGTCCGTAGTTATTAGCGCCATTTGTTGCTGCACCCTGCTATATGCGATTTTGCATCGAGGGAAGTGTAAAGTCTGTAGAGTCGCCTCTGGATAATAGCAGACTATTAGCCATAACTTTGTAACAGAGATCTATGACATGGAATTGTGCTGAAGTATGATATGAGAAGCTATTAACAAAACTCTGATTTATCCATAGCTCTCGCAACTATACAGCGAAGAAGAGGCTTCCCCAGACGCCGAGGAACTCGAAGGCATGCACCCGTACAAGGAAATGTTGGCAAAATTGCCTGGGAATGCTACGATTGTTCGTGGCGGACATGTCAAAGAACGGATGAATTTAGATGACTTGTTGCAAGGGACTTCAGTGCAAAGCACAGTAAATCCTGTTTTTGACAAAGGTTTCTTCCAAACGCCAACAAGCTCTGTGCAAAGAACTACTGAACCCCAGAAATCTGTTGGTGAGTTTTAATCTTCAGCTAAAATAGGCCAGTAAGTACGGATATGTCCGGCGCACAGTCTTGGCCACTGTTGCTCAAACTGACGCTCAAAACTGATGTTATGCTAAAGCAAAATAGTATTCAAAGTACTGTACCAACCTATGTCAACATTCACCAACATAGAAACTCAAACTACATTGTTGATCATATGTTACACAGTTTGGGCAACGTGTTGCTCAACAAATTTGAACCAATACCGTGATTTGTCACTCATACTTTGGTCTCAATTTACTGTTTGTCTTGTATTAACGGATCTCAAGATAATGTAATCTGATGTAAGTAGAACATTAGAATTTCATTCAAAATATAATTCTCGCACAGTTGTTATTTTCTGCCAACAATAATTCATAAAGCTCTATCTATCTGGCAATCTATCTGTCCGCCTTTGTATCTATGCATAATAGTACTGTACAATACCTATGAAAATAGGCGTTACGTACAGGTTTGGTTATTAGGTAAACATTTATAAGTAGGAGTATATTAAGTAGTAAATCTAAATTTATACTGAATCATTGTAATTTGATATAGTTGGATTGGGGCTTGGTCTACAATCGTTCACAAAAATTGAACGATTGTTTTTTTGAGATTGCGTTGATTTTTGCTCTTTCCCCTATAAAGCAGTGTTTTTGTGCGATGTGATAAGAAAGATGAAGTTAAACGATGATTACAAAGTAACATTGATTTGTACGTGCAAGGGGCATTTTTCGATCTGTAAAATGAGTGTCATACTTTCCATCGACAGGTTTTCACCCATCATACGAGGCGCCGAAATCATTTCGAGGTTTGTTCTTCCCTACGGAGGAGCCTGCTGCCATAAAGCGCCAGCCAGTACGCCGCCAATCTTCTTTACCAACCTTCGCAGCGTTCGAGGCGTTTCAAAATAAATATAATGGTTCAGGTAGGCCATATTTCATATTTGCTTAAAGTTCTCGAAGACTACAGACCAAAGTATCTTAAGATACCCTGATGAATTATTGCAATAATGTTTATGTGTATGGAAAAAAACCTTTTACAATGCTTCGTTGCTCCGTTACGATCAGATGCAATCATACCCCCTTTCAATCTCGCTATATCTGTCAGTTTTAACTATAATCTGTATTTTCACCGGGGGTTAATACGTTAAGGCAATGTTTGAGAATTTTCATCTTTATTCCAGTGCCTCTGCAAATGAACTACCCGCAAGAACGACAAGAAGCGGTGGCCTATCCAGGAATCGGTGCTGCCTCGTATATAAACTCAATGAACAAAGAAAGACGACGGAAAATCTCGGCTCCTTTACTATGCCCGCCGTATGAACTTGGAGGTGAAGGCGAGATTGCTCGTGCGGGCTCGATATGTAGCAATGATTCGGTCGGAATTGTCATGAACGAGAACGAGCGAGAAGCAATGTCACCCCAAAATGTGGCATCAATATTCCATTTGCAAAAGGCTACACCAGTTAACTTGAATGCGATTTCACCGACGATAAACGACGAAAATATCGATTTGCAAACGGTTCTTTTGAACAGAGGCACAGAGGAGAAACCGTCCAAAAATCGCAAGCTACGAAAAGCAAAAGGCTTTGATGGTGAAATTGATCTTGAAGAGAATAAGCAGAAGATTTGTGACCGTAATGTCGTTATCGATATTAAGAGTTCTTCGTCTAAGACGAACTTGATTAACGAGAATGGAGATTCGCACGACGAAAAGGAGTCGCTAGACTCGGTTGTCGTGAAAGAACCACGAAAGGCACCGAGAAAAAGATTTGCTGTAAAGAAAACTGGTTCTGATTCTCGGTTGATTGGCGGATCTCCAGATAGTGGAAGTGAGGATAGTTTATCAAGAGCAGTCGGTAAGTGGAAGGACAAGGAGGTATTTTTCTGAATTAATGTTTTTAAAGTAGATTAATATATTTGGAAGTTAGAGATAATATTAAGTCTTAATAATGAACACAGCAAGTGGGATTGTCCAAGACTTTATCAAAAACCAAAGATCAAAAGGACTTGTTAAGTCAGGCAAATGATCCCGAAATTCTAAAAAGCATAAACAAAACCATTCAAAATTTTCTTTACCCAGGGATGATACAGGACAATTTTAGTGCTAAAATTTTCCGACAAGATGTTGATGGGAGAGGGCTAAGGTCTAGTCTCTTGGCTGGAGCTCCCTTGACCCCCCATAATTTCCGCAGTTCTCAAACCCTGGAAATCCGCTCCTGAGGACAAGGTTCGCAAATGCATATCCATTTTAAGGGTGCGCTTTCAAAGGACCGAACTTTTGCCACGAGGGACCGAATTTTTCAAAATAGTAGTTGTAGAAGAAATAACATTTTCACAATAAAAGAAAAATCACATATTCTAAATTAGTTGAAGCAGGTTCGACTCTCCCTACTTATAGCACGGTGTTGCAACTCTGTTAAGGACTGAAAAAACAGAATTACTTCTAGTTCAGAGCCAGATCGGGACCGATTTTATCCTACTCAGATAGCAGTTGGGACCGAAAGGTGAAATTATTGGGCGAAGTTCACGATAACACAATGTTTTCCCCTAATTTGCGCCCCTATTGAGAGATTTTGGAACTGAGCTATTCTAGATGTTTCATCAGTGCTTGAATAAAATGATGATTGAGTGATCATCTTGTATTATTATTTATTTAGATTTCGTATGCTTTGTATGAAATAATTTATTAGTTATGAAATGCAAGAGGCAGAGCCCAGCAAGCACGTGAGGGTGATAGCCACGGGGGACAGTTCTCAAAGGAACAACAGTAACCATGCTACACCCCACCACCCCCTTTTTAGATCGTTTATTAGCAAAGATTGTGAAAGGATTTACTTTTGGACTGGAGGTAGGCTGAGCAGTAATTCGAACTCTAACAATGCGCTTATTTGCTCTACCAAAATCACTTTTTTCACTTAGTAAGGTTGAGAAAGAAAGCAATTTGCCTAGAAAAATTTTTCCTGATAATAAAAAATCATAGGCTAGAGGTGTGGACAGAGGGTGAACAGACACGTGATTCTTAGGTTTTTACACAATAAAGCCTAATTTTCCTAATTATTATTACGGCCAAAGTCCAAAAACGTTTTCAACCGCCCTCCAGCCAAAAACATCCCGGAAGGCAAACCTTCCTTACAAAACAATAGAAAAGCAGACAAGGCTTGGGGGTGGCATTGGAGTTTCTATTGTTTTTCGTGGACCTTCCTCAAGCTGGTGACCGTGTGACCGTAATGTTTTCCTAACTTTGATTACGGTAATCCTTAGCTGGGCCGTCGAGAGCCAGTGCGGGCCCCGGGGTATTCATTGCACCGGGCCCCAGTGAGCAATCAATTTTTGCTTTTGATAAAACTTTTGCGGGCCCCGGACCTCCGACCCCGCCTACTCCCCCCCCCCCCTCTCGACGGTCCTGACCCTTAGTCTCAGGTATCTTGGCCCTGAATACACTTTTTTGGTATTTACATGAGGATTTGTTTGTTTTGATAATTCTAGTTGCTACTTGAAGGAGTTAATCATTTTGAATCAGTTTGAATTTTGAAAGTAAATTCTTAGCCATAGAGTTTATATGGGAGTTGTGAGCCGACAACATTTCTAAGTAAAATATTTTGTGAATCATTTTGCTGAAAAATTTGTCTAAATTTGAATTACTTCTTAGCATTTTCATAGCATTTATGATTCGTTCGCGTTAGTGATGAGGGATTATGCCGCGTAACGATACTTCTGTATCTCTTCTATCAACTCAATGTCTAGTAGCGGCCTTCGTGGGGGTAGCTCTAGGGGTAAAATGACAGGGACGTGCCATTTTGAGAAAAAATCAGGGCCCAATTCCGTGTCATTATTTGAATTATTTGAAATATTTTTGTGAAACTGACCAGAAAAGTGCAGAGTCACAAAATAAAAAGGCAAATTGTGGTTTGTAAAGATGCTAGATTTCACGTTCATACATATCTTTACTCCAAACTGTTTCTTCTTTCAAAATATCTACCCACAATTCCGTGTGCTCCCCCACTTTGGTGTAATTGTATACCCATAATTCCGTTTTTTTCAAAAAAGGTACCCATTAAAAAGGCACGTCGTCATAACCATATACTTGCCGTGTTACCCCCCGAGTAGCGGCCCGTAACAACCTGTCTACTAATTTACCACCACGGTAACATGTTGATAAACTTCTTTTTTGTAATTGTTAGACCTTTGGGCCTAAAATAACCAACTGGCAATGTCCCGAGAGCCTTTGGGGTGAACACCATTAAAGGACCCACATCTCTAACCCCAGAACAAGGAATAACGGGGACCTGAAAATCCAAAGACTACGTTAAGAATGGCTCTCACTTTTGGGGTTCTAAAAGGCATAAAAAATGTGAAATAATATTTTCTTTAATATGAGGGAGCACAATACACAAACTAGATTCAGAAAGCAACGAAAAGTCACGAGCTGAAAGGAGGTAGCATAAGTGTCTCTTCCAGTATAAGCAGTGAATTTTCCTAGCCTTTAAAAACGTTTATTTTTCTTTTGATGGAAAACAATGTTAAAGCAAGTTAAAAGCAAGAAAAGCAAGTGAAAAGAAGACATTCGCAGTATTTCATTATTTTCCGACAGACACAATATTAGGGGGTTCACCCCCTGTACCCCCAATAGCGACTTCACTGCTTGCTCTAATAGAGGAAAAGACTGCAAATAGAAAAAAATATTGATAATTATATTTTATTGCTCAATTGTTTTGTAAACATGATTGAATACAACGCAAAAGTTTATCCCCGAGGGAATTTTAAGCCATGCACCCTTTACCCCATGGGGTTATATTTGAAAAGAAATGTTGGATATGCTTTGTATTTGCGCTGCAAAAGTATAAATGTTTTCAATTGAATCACCTAAAAGTCTAAAGTTTAGATTCGAAGGTTTGCGCTCTAAGTTCTGTATTTATTTGGCGTTTTGTTTGTTTTGTTTGTTTGCGAAACAGATGACATGATATAACTAATGGTATGTTTTCTTGTAAATAAATTTCCATTTGCAATTGACAAATGCATGAATTTAGTCTGTCGTTCAGTTTATCTATTTGCGTGCTTTACTAATCCATTTCCCAGCTGAAGGCCAATCCACCAAGCATTGCCTTACACCCTTCTGCCTTACAAAGGGTTCTAGCTAGGTCCAGAATGTTGGCTTTCCTGCTCAACAGCTGTACATGTCTCTCGCTAAATTTTGTTGCGCTGAAGATACGTCCTAAAACTGATTTTCTACCATCTTGGTAAAGCATGTGTGTAGCTGTTTGTCCCACAAAACTAAGCTTGTTTGCAAATAATGTGTTCTGGTAACTGGTCAGGTTGGTTTGTTTATGCCTATTGAACAAGGCTAGGGTCCTCAGGACATATCAATTTGGTCTCAGAAATTTTCTTTTCAAATTACAATTGTCGGCATTGTTATTTATTTGATTTAAACCTCGCTACAAAAATTGAAACGTTACGACAAGCTAAATAAAATATACCAAATAACTAACTCAGTTGCATTAAAGAATTCAAAATGGTAGCTGAATTCTTAGGGAAAAGCCTCCTAAGTAGGGTAACTAACGAGAAGGAGGCCCATTTGTTCGATGATTTTGTAATTATGGAATTGGCAGCTCTAAATGTAAGGCTGGTTGTGTTCAATTGTATTTACATGGTGTCTAACAAGTACCTTTTAAAAGGCTTATTCAGCAAGAAGTTCTTATCGTATTGGGTAGATCTTTTCATAATTTTGGCAGTTTAGAAGCAAAACTAACGAGTTTACAGATGAGCTTCACTATATGATAACCAAATGGGAAGATTATTAAAGGACAGGCCTTCCAAGCCAAAGGGTTATGCTTTTGTTGGAAATTGATTTGACCGGTTGGGAGTTTGTGGTAGTCTGCCGCGCGCCATCGAAGTATTTAGTCGCACAACCGCGCGCTTAAAAGTTGCGCTTGTGGTTCTAATAAGAAGAAATGGTCTCAATATGAAAGCTTCATGTTAGTTCAGATTATTAAGTGATCCGTTAAATGAAATAGCTATCAGAATCTCCAGTTTTCTACAATATCGCAAAATTCAGGAATCGAATTAGCACCGAAAATCTCTAAGCCATTCGCGAAATGATAGTTAACAATCTCTTTGACATTATTGTAATGTTTATTTTGACTCTCGATGCACCGCATGTCCCAATCCCAATGGTTGTATTCAAATGAAAACAAGTAAAACTGCACGTTATTTCTCTTCCATTTCTTGCATTTTCCTGGGCAGTAATCGAACCCTGCTGAGTAGCAGAGGCCTTCTTGAATGATGTCATGAACCGCATCATCCGGTGGGTATCTTAAAGAGTATGGTATACCATTAACGAAACTATAACGCAGATGCATAGATGAGCGTGGAACTGGGATCGTCATATTGGGTTTTATTTCCGCGTGGTAGTAATCTGGGCCTACTTGCCCTTCCACAATGTCAGTCCCATCCCAATAGCCACGTGGAACCACCTGCAAATGCCATGAATATTCCGATCTGTGATAGTACCATAGGTAGTTACATATCATACTAAATTGGCTCAAACAGTCGTCTTTCTCAATGCATGATTCATAGAAAATTTCATCAAAACTCTTGGAAAATTGTTTTGACAGGGACTCTCGCATCTCTTTGATATGCTGTATTTTGAACATAACAGGGAATGCCGTCATGCAGTTCATAACCTGCTTTTTGCCAAGAAATCTAGCAGTACTTTTTACCCAGCATTTATTGTACCATTTCGGTTCCTCGCCAATCTTAGCAATTATTACTGGTTTTTGTCCTTCGAACAGCAGTTGCGGTGTTACTAATGTATCAAACAGTGTATCAGTGTCAACAAATCCTACATATTTTGCATTGGTACATTTGTCAGCATACATCATGTCCCAGTATATTCGTACCTTCCCTGAACCGTAGTAAACGCGAGGATCGCCCGGATCCATGTAGCATATAGTCGGAAAAGGCCATTCGTTCTTTAGCTGTTCCCCAAATTCATGATCTTGTCTCTTCTCGCTATCTAGCGCAACAACAAGATTCGCTGCATCGTTAGGGACGAAAAGCTTCATAGAACGAACAAGCACCCGCCTATATTCATTGGCAAATCGGATATCGTTCGTCAATCGCACATAAAATACGAAATCTGGTGTGTCACGCCAATTTAGGCCTTCGTAAGGTCTTACGAGAATGTTGCTTTTCGTCTTGAAAAAGTTGAAAATCCTTGTTGCTAGTAAGGTAGTGAAACACAGGCAGCATATAATCCTCAATCGACGTAAATTTGATCCACTCATCATCTGGAAAATATTGTTTGGAAAATTGTTAAATTTGAGCAGTGAGAAGCAGGGAGGCCGAAGCCTATTTTAAAGTGAGTTGGCTATTGATGCTTGGGCGTGGTCATCTCTGGGCGTGGTCACTAAAGTTCATGTTAGAGCTCACTAGAATCGGATAAAAAGGTCAAGACATACCCAAGCTTTGTGATGAAGATAATGGCCAATAGAACCCGAGTGCAATAGGCATAGGTCACACAGCCCCTTGCGTATTTCGATAAGAAACCCGTGCCTTCAACACAACATATCGGGAAATACAGCCTCCCCCCCCTAACTCCCCGGTTCCGGCGTGCCTGAAAAAACTATCATTATCTCTAAAACAGTGTGGGCTCATAGGATGTTGAAATTAATTTTCTAACCTTAAAGTTATCAGAAAGTTGCCGGGATGCAAATCACTTACACATACATCCCAATGTAGGATTGGGCCGGGTTTCTTGGACCCTTGGACCATAATTATATTCTGCAGTATCACTAAAGGCTGCTCAATTTTTACTTTGACAGACACATCAGAGTAACATACGTTGAGCAGTTGATAGTTTTGGAAGAAAATTTTCTCGCAGTCCCAACATTTTTCTACACGAACAATTCCATAACTCAAGTAGGTCAAGGGAGATAAAGCATCCCCTAGGTAATAAAATTTGTTTAAAAAAAGAAGTTTTTTGCCATCGGGGGATATATCCTTGGCAAAACTTTACTAAATTGTCGGAAAGAAAGGATTGTACGCCAAAGTTGTCGACAATTTCGTCCAAAATAGCCCCCTAGAACAAGACATCTAGCTACTTTCCTAAACATGAAAAAGATTATTGAATAATAATTAAACACGTGTACCTTGTTGGCCTTAAACCAATGTTCTGATCAGCTAGTGAATTTTCCGTATGATTGTTACACAACTCACACTGTGTGCTACTGCTAGGTTTGGCTCTCTTAATTTTCGTTAATAGTTCTTGCTAATAGCGAGCTATTTTTAACTATTTAAAGTAATGATGCTTGATGCCCATCTTATAAGCAAGAAACGATCTGTATTTGAACGTTAAACGTGTATCCTGTTTGTAAAATCAATTCAAAAACTGCATCTTTTGTTAAAATTAAATGAAAGTACAAGCAAGTATTAATATACGTGTAGGGATATAGCATTTTATCGGCATCATCAATGTCGCCTTGACGACAGCCCGAAAATTGAAAGCCACCTGTCTAGGTGTTAGTTTATCACATGAGCAATGCCTGCAAATTGGCAAATAATGACTAAGAGATTGCCTATAAAGACTTTGGGTAACAATGCTGCCAGGATTACCAAAAACAATTATACCTTGCATCTACAGCGGAATCTTTACACAAACTTATGCCTTAGCCTCAGTTTCGCAATAGACCTCACTTGCATAACGCGGGAAATTCAAATAAAGAGCGAGATTTATGACTATGTAACCCTGCCTATCACGAGCCTAGGCGAGTTTGCCAAGGTCCAATTTGCAAAACCGCTAGAAAGGAGCATTGGTCAGAGTAAAGACGAGGCTGGATAAAAATGAGCTCTGTAAAAATTTTAGAAATTCGATCATCTCATTATTATATTATGTTATTAAGGGTAGGCTATTTCGATTTAACTTCTTTGGTCTTAACTTCTAATTTTCTGCTTGGGGCATATTGAAGTGCCTACCTAGTATGAGTATTCATCATAGTTATCATAACTATTATCATTTTGCAATGGAGACAAAGAGGCAAGACACCCCAATACATCGCCTGACCTGACCTGATCTGACCTGACCCGACCTACTCACCTACCACACTTGATCTTACCCCTTTGACATCGAATGCTTTAATTCGATAAAATCTTGCAATGAATAAAAAAATATTGTAACAAGCTAGCCATTTGTAGATTGCCTTTTTAAAGAGAGGTTTAATATTGTATTACTTTAAATACTATTCAATGACAGACGTTTTGCTACCCTTTGGCCTGGATCAAGGACGTTCCCTACTGCAAGGACGTTCCACATGGCGACACAACTCTGTATTACATTTCTTAGAAACGTCCCTTAAAGTAGTAGAAGGCTCTTCCTTCCATACAGATTCCCTTGGCTTCGTTTCTCCTTGTATAGTCACCAGAGTTAATAAATCACTACGGTCACACGGTCTTTAGCTGGAGGAAGGTCCACAAAGAACAATAGAAACTCCTATGAAACACCCAAGCCATGCCTATTTATCTAACGGTTTTCGAACGTAAACAACTTTTCTGGATTTTGATAGTTCCTAGTCATTCTTTATGCCCAAGTTCTCTCTCAAAAGCTGCTAAAAATAAGCAGTTCATACTTTTGTTGACGGCAGGATTTGAACCAAAAACCTGGACATCAAAATATACGAATGACTAATATATTTTTCTGAATGTTATTATAAGATACAACTCTATGCATAAGATCTCTTTTATCCAAATTTAAGTATCCATTATATATTTATATGAGTATATGAGTATAGAGCGTGTATAAAACATCATGCAAGAATATTATTACTACCAAGCATCTTGCAAACTAACTGTTAAATGTAGTTTAAAATACACATCCTAAAGGATGCACGTCTCTTAATAAATCTTAAATGCAATTTTTGACAAAAACTTTTGATTGTCTTATGCTGATATAAAAAATATCCAAGCTTCAACATTGTTGTTAGTTACCGTCCCGATTAATGTAAAACTTGGAACCGTTATGCTTTCTGGCCACTAGAGGACGCATGTTGTCTTAAAGTCCTATAAAATCTTGGAAGGTCCCTGGTCCAAGTGTAATAAAAATGGTTCTTTATGAATGCAATCAGCAACAAAACAGGTTCTATATGACGATAATGCTTCGATTCGTTTGTATTTCAACGCAAAGCTGACATCGGTCTTCGTGGAGACAAATTGCCACTACTACCACCAAATTTCGATCTTACGGATGACAGGTCTAATGAAAAAAGGAAAATATCACGGTCGATTAAATGGATAAAGGCATACATGTTAATAAGAATTCACCAGCGTCATCATCGTCATCGTCATCGTCATTATCATTTTCATCATCATCATCATCATCATCATCATCATCATCATCATCATCATCATCATCATCATCATCATCATCATCATCATCAATCACCATCATCATCATCATCATCATCATCATCAACATCATTGCCATCATCGTCATCATCATCATCATCATCATCGTCATCGTCATCGTCATCATCATCATCATCATCATCGTCATCGTCATCGTCATCATCATCATCATCGTCATCATCATCATCATCATCATCGTCATCGTCATCGTCATCGTCATCGTCGTCATCGTCATCATCATCGTCATCAACATCGTCATCATCATCATCATCATCATCATCATCATCATCATCATCATCATCATCATCATCATCATCATCATCATCATCATCATCATCATCATCATCATCATCATCAATCACCATCATCATCGTCATCGTCATCGTCATCGTCATCGTCATCGTCATCATCCTCAATATAAAATTTCCATTAACCTACCTGGTCCAAGAGAGGCCGGCCCTGTTGGCCGCCTCTTTTTCGTTTGTCCACGAGCAACTTGCCTGGCCCTTGATCCGAATCCGAGGCACTGTGTAGTTTCTGTAAGGTATCGTTTTACTGGAGAAACGCAGAGCATTACAAGCAGTTTGGCATCACCACCTAGGATATGAAACAGAACAAACACGTCATAAAAAAAGATGGTTTATGTCTAATACTAAAATATATCGAACAAATTAAGTATATACAAGTAGATGTTATAGTATAGAAATGATTTCAAAATAGAATCTAAAATGTATAATATGAAGCCCGCTAAATGAGAAGAAAAAAGTGGCAAATTAGCCTTGAAAAGACAAGAAACTTTCTCACAACGTGCAAGATTCAAAATCTTCGACGAGAGAAGTGTCACAAAGGATTACGGATAGGTTACTGTCACTACGAAGGAGCAAGTGACTCATCAGAAAGTAGAAGCTTCGCGGCCAATTGCTCCTTCCAAAATTTTAGGTCAAATATAACTACTGATAAATAGTTGCCTGCAGTTGTCTTACCAATAGTATCTTGTAGTAAATGAGTAAGCTTGGTGTTTCTGTACGGCACATGCGATCGATGTTCGGCAAGAGCTTGTAACACATCAGCCAATGCACTCAAACTATTAAAATGATAAACAGGATTATAGAATTGTTGTGCGGTATATCCTCGAATTACCCACCCCCCCTCCTTACTTTTTTGGCTTATTCACTCTGAACATTTTAAGTAGGGTCCTACTATAGATGGGCTTACACCAGGGGGGTAACAACTATAACTTTAAATTGATCATACCAATAGTTTTGTTATGATGCTCATTTACTTTTCTTAGTTAATTCATTTTGCCTGTTTACTGAGAAACGCTAACGAAAGAACAAAAAAACTATTTACTAGTTATCGTTCGATAAATGAATCATCATTGACGTAAATCAGGCAATAAACTTTAAACAGAAGATAAATACTCTAAGTATGATAACCATGCAATATCTTAGTTTTTAAATTATTATTATCATTTTTATTAATTTCCTGAATGCGTAGGAACTCGATAAAGCCCCTATAGAGGGGGGGGGGGTGGTTCAATACCAACATTTGCAGCAAGTTCAACGGGAAATTTGGGAGCAAATGCTAGAAACAAATAGTTGTTTTATCGAAAAAATATACACAATTACTATCGAGCTGCAGAATAAATAGATTGGTATGGTAATGCATGGCTTGTTTACTGTAACCCTTTCGCATCCGGATTTATTTTCAGTTAACTTTTAAAATCCATATAATTCTACGCTTTTCAGGGGGTAGCATATTCAAATAACTTAGGTGACAGCGTACACTATTATGGAAAACTGCCATCAGAACATTTAAAATATTATGTACGTAACCCCCCGAAAAATCATCTTTTCCAGTGTTTGTCATTGGGCCATATGGCCCGTCCAGGGGTGAAAGGGTTAACAGTGCCAAGCGCAGAGTCGGCCCCAGCAGTGATATAAAGAGGATGGATTTCATCAATTTTCCGACGATTGTCATCGTAAACAGCTAGTAATCAAGCTGTGATTCGCAAAAATTCCTAAAATTTCCAGGTATTCTGACAAACAGTCTTATGGCGGTGGTCCGCCGTTATTATGCCTCCCATTGGCGCCGGCCCTGGCCGAACGATAGTCAAATTTATACAGGGCTCCTGCAAAGCTATACAATTGCTGTTTACCTTTTGTTTATTTCAGATGTTTCTCTTAGAGCAGCTCCGGTGACACCTGACATGCCTAAAAAATAAAAACACAAAATGCTTTAATCACATTTTTATAGAAAAAAAAAATAGAACTGGTAAATGTACGCTATACGAGCCTTTAAATTGCTAATTTGACAAATAGATATGCACGTTGAAATTTCGAAAACGAAATGAAATGAATTGAAAAAGTCGCCTTCTAGAAAAGAGAAAACATTATACGATATCGTTGTCTTATACCAAACGAAAAAAAATCTGAGTACAATAATCTGAGCCAATCATAGCGGGAAAAACACGTAATAATCTAGTCCCCACTAAAAATGGTTCCCACGACTAATACCAACAATAATATCTAGATTAACTAATAAGAAGAACAATATATGTATACGACTTACCAACACACTCGCTGCCAGCAAGATCAACAAGCTGTAGCTTCGTTTTGACTGTCACACTTGTAGCAGCTGGTTTGAAAATGAGATCACTGGATGAAGTACTGGATTGAGGAGACGGCGACCTTGATCGGCTGCCAGTTGATTGCAAGGTTCCTCGTGATGGCCGGTTGGTGTTTGCTGGTGCTGGGGATCTGTGAGTAAATGTATATGCTAAGGATTAAGAAAACCAGTCAAAAGCACCGTTATTCCAAGAAGCAAAAAGAATAACATTCTGCTCTCATACATTTTTCCTCCTTGTAATTTGAATTAAGCATAAAGCATCTGTAAACAATATCACGAATGAATGAATGAATGAATGAATGAATGAATGAGTAAATGAATGAATGAATGAATGAATGAATGAATGAATGAATGAATGAATGATTGATTGATTTTTTGGTTGATTGAAGGATTGTTTGGCTCATTGACTGATTGATTTATTGCATGAACAAATGACTGAATAAAAGAACGAATGAATGAACGAATGAACTAACGAACGAATGAATTAATGCATGTGTGAAGGAATGAATAAGTGAATGAATGAATAAACGAACGAACGAATAAATAATTGATAAATAGGTATTCCTCCTTATAATTTTAAGCATAACATTACTTTGATTTTGTCTTATTAAATTACTAGTTACCTAGTGCCGGGCAGGTTGCAAACCAGTCATTATAAGCAGAAACTTCGCTAAAGTAAAACATAAAATGGAAAAATATGAATGATAATTACTTTGATCTCCTTCTAGGCCCATCTATGGATACCTGAGGCAGCATTCGTCTTCCGCTCGTTGGAGTCGGGGGAGGTGATGGAGGAGGGCCTGAACCTTCTGGAGACGTAACACGAATGTTTGGCGATTGCGTGGTACGATAGAGATTCAACTGCACTATAAGGTGTGATCTGCTCGAGTGCGCGTGTACTTTCGTTGCATCTTCGTGCCTCCGACGCAATCCATAGTGCACGTAAGTCATAACCTCTTGATATGAAGTGACGGCCCTAGGCAAGAGACAGCAAAGTATATGAGTAAGACACATACAAGTATTACTAACAAAAACTAAAAAACTAGATCAACCGTTGAAAGTATTGAATCAGGGTTCCAATGCATCCTCAGCTGAAACAGCTTGATATACGATATTAGACAAAACCGATCTTTCTTTTGATTGTGGCTGAAAGCAAAGGCAGCGTGGCAAAAATAGAGGGACCGGGAAGTTCTTTCGATACAAGGATCCACGCTTAGTTGAGAAACTGACTTGCCAACGGCTTTTTATATATATATAGAATTTATTCCAGAAAACGGGAGTAGGGAAAGTTAAGTTTATTTGGTTTTTTTCCAGGGTTTTTAATGGGCACCGGGAAAATTTCCTATTGTTCCGATAAGCCAAGCCGACACTGGCTGAAAGTAATCTATTATCAGCCTCTTTTACGTTCTGATCCAAAAAAAGTGCGACTGTAAGGGCCACTCAACGTTTGCAACCAGCTTCACAAAGAAAATATTGAATACATACTTTGTAACAAGTGAGGGTATATCTTGGGAGCCATCGCTGGCCATAAAGACAGCATGATTGACATCTCGCTGTGAAAGAACGTAAATAAATGCGTTGTTACGAAAAATTAAAAGAGTCGATACGAAAATAGTATACAATGTATTGCTTATGCAGATTCACTGTCACCAAATTCAGTCGCTATTGCAGTAGCAGAAACTAAATTGTTGACCACTGCAAGGCCAAAGCAACATTTGCGCATGCTTAAATAGCATTTAAATTGTACACATTTTCATGGAACGGAGACTTTTATAGATCACGCGTGAAAGCCAGCTCATCATGTTGTTACATGGTAAATGTTGGCATCTTTCAAATCCCTACTTTTCAAATCTCATCGGGGGCCATGCACTGCACTACAATATTCCTTGTAATGCAAGTTCCTATATAACAGAATGGCAAGTTAGTATGCAATTAGATCTATATAGGCATTACCTTGTCAGGAGAGGCGAGTAAATCTTTTATGTGTCCAAGATAAATCTCACAAACAGAAACCTCAAGTGAGTACCATTCGTTTGCATTTTCCCGTTCTTTAACAAGCCTAAAATAATTCAAATAAATATACATTCTCTGGTCTCTTTTTGAAGGGGGGATGTAAAAGACAGGGTTAGTGGTATAATGAATAGACAAGGAAAAGACTGGTAAAATTGGTAACATTCTATAAAATGCGGTCTGTGATGATATACAAGTATAAACAAAAATGTGATCATAATTCATGCTTTCCAGAGAGATCTGCGAACAGTTGCCCCCCCCCCCCCCAGACACACAATGCGATACCCTGGTTACTAGAACCTCGAAAAAGGGGAGCATGCAATTAGGATTAGGAGAAGAGAGAGGGCGAGAAAAATGGTTTGGTTAATTCTCTATCGCTTTCTCCATCCCTCTATTTCTTCCCCTTCCTTTTTCATATACTCGAAAAGCCAGTGTAACAATGCAAGTCATTCACCTGAAAATTTCTTTCGCTGAACGCGGAATAACACCTTCACCAGCTCCAAACTGATCGCCTTCCAAATCAGAGTCGAAGGTATGGCTGCTTAGCATCGTATGCGTCTTGCCACTGCCTGTTTGGCCGTATGCCATAATGCATACATTATACCTACAGAAAACGGATAGGCAAAAAATTAACCAAAAGCAACACGCAAACCATGCGCAGAACTTGCGAGAGAGTACGCGGGAAGGATAATATATACAGGTAATTTCTTTCTACAAAATTGCCTGTTAAATTAATAGCTACTCTACGCTTATTGGGGTCAGCTCTTCAAGTTTAAATAAGCTTTAAATAAATGGTAATATAGGCAGCACTATTGCTAGCTGTGGCCTTGAAGAGGGTGCCATGGAACTAATACTGATATTCAAAATTTTCTCTCTCAACATTTTAATTCATCTGCTGTTAGTAAAGCATCTTTACAGAACGGTAGCTTACAGAATTAAGGCTGTATATACTTTCAACGGCTTTGGGATACCCTTCAAATTTAAGACAGGGTTTTACAGTTGCACAAAGAATAAAAAATATGTCATATATCAATTGTATTATGTACTTACCCATCAAGCAGTGACGTAAGCAAAGGTGCAACATCTTCGAAAACATTATCTTGAGAATCTGTTGGACTGTAAACTCGCTCAAATTCGAACATCTTTGCTTTGGTTGCCGACCCGTCCTTAATCGTGGCCGACACCGATACGTTTTCATCATCTTGTGACATAACGACTTCTTCAGAAGGTGTTCCAGGAAGTCCTAACAAATCCGGATCACCACCCGAATCGAGTTCTGAGAGCATTGGTCGGACACGACAGTGGACTCGGATGTTTCCACGAAGTTCCTAAGATTAAGGTAGAAGGTAGAAGATAATACGTTTTTATGTCATGTCTGACTGGTACGTTTACTCAACTTACTGACTGTATATATTCAGGGACGCAAAATATGAGGGAGGTTAAGTGGATGTGACGACCCCAAAATTTCATCGTTCGGTCCCAGCTGCGATTTGACTGCTATAAAATTGGTCCCGATCTGCCTGTGAACTTGAAGTATTTCTTGTTTTTAAACCCCTAAAAAGAGCAGTAACATCGTGCTATATTGGAAAGAGTCGATCCTACTCCAATTAATTGAGAAAACGTTATTTTTCTGCTATTGGCCATTTCGCAAAGTTCGGTTTCTTGTAGCGAAATTGGACCAATTGAAAGTACATCCCCTTAAAATAGATATGCCTTTTTGGTCCTGCATACACTTAAATTTTGAAAGCGATATTTTGTGGCCTTACTGGTAGAATAAACAAATGGATGCCTCTGTCATAACCTGCAATAAATCTAAACAGAATCCAAGGACCTAAGATATAGTTAATGTCGACAATAACAAAGTATTTGCGCTGAAATTTCGTAGATTAATGATAACTATAAAAGGCAACATAAATGATGCTTTTGCAAGCGTTGAGATTTTTTTCATCATAAATATGCAATATCCCTTAGATCTACCCCTCATTTCTGATACCAAAGGGAGTAAGAGGTGGTGCTAACCATCAAAGTGTTGTGCAAGGTTCTGCGTCTTGTTCTTTCACTGTTTGCCAAACGTTGTGCTTCATCCAGAGCAAGCTCAGCATCAATAAGCTTCTGTTGCAATTCTAAAAAAATGTGTGAAAGTTTTGAATAAAATTATCTACAAATCTGAACAATTTTTCCCCTTACATCCAATAGAAATATTATTTCATTTTCCACGTTTCACATACATTCGCCAACAATGCCCAAATTTTCAGAAATTTGCAAGCAGGTGCTAGGTGCTAAATACCTTCAATCCGATGGCAAGTATGATTATTTATGTCAGTTCCATTGAAAACCATCTCTGCTATGGCCACTGCATGCAAGGGTTAAGGTTTACAACTAGCAATTGAAACCTTGTTGGTTCGAATCCTAGTCCTTACAATTTATGGAGATAGCACTCTTGGGTAAGGTCTTAACACAAAATTATGCGGGTTTTTAGCCAGGCATATAGATGGGTACCTGGTCCTAACTAATGCGCACTGTCTGTGGCTGCAGCATGCTATACATGATTACACAGAGCGACTTTGGGAAAGTGTAAGTTATATAGTAGAAAAGTCTCTTGCTAGCAACTGACTTTAGATCCCAACTTTAGAACATAAGACAAACCTTCTGAATCCATGTGCCTTTTAGAATCAATTGATTGCAAAAAGCCTACATGCTGCAATGCACCATCCTTTATCATTACAATCTCCTTTCCAAACTTTTCTCTTATATCCTCTGCATCTACCTTCAAATGTTGCATTTCTAATTTCAAGTCCTAGAACAACAAAAGATAAAACAGATTAATAAGAATGCTGCTCAAAGTGATACTGGGACTTTGATACAACATCAATGACTTTTGAGCAGGGGTCAACGGGTGTCTCTAGACGCTGATGAGAAAAGACAGCAGACTAAGGACTGTTTAGAAATTCATGAAAGTTATTGAAGGTTACTTAGAATTGATATCAAAAACATGAAAAAGGGACTAATGTAGCATTGAGAGGCCTTAAAGCAACTGGTTGATTGACTAGGAATTTCCACAGTAAATCTACCATGGCAAGGATTAGTAACTGAGGCACAGTTTCATTTGATGACAATAGGGGGGGGGGAAGGATTTTTCATTAGAGTTTATTGAAAGCACAATTTGCACATGCTAGAATTACTATTTTAATTGCGTGAGACTTGAATCGTGAAAATTTTCATGAAGTGGAGATCTTTGCATTAGTTCTTAAAAGAAGTTCATCATGCTGTGACGTGGTAATTTTCTTGCATCAAGTTTGGCCCCTCTACTTTTCAAGTCTTGTTGGAGGCCCTGCAGAAACCTAGAGGTACATGGTTTGAGATCAATGTCAGTTAGAATATTTTCCACAAGATGTTCAGCGTTCCAAGCTGTCCATCTTTTGGAGGTCAATAAAACGGTACTCAGGAGGAGTCACAAAGACACAAGCCCTAGCCCTATTAGAACCCAAGCCCTTATGCTGACCCAGCACACAAATACAATGCTTGCTTGCTTGCTAAAACTATCAGTTTAATTTATTGAAAATAAACTGCATACCATCACTTCTGAATAAAACTTTCTTAAGTCTTTTGATATGTTGTTGCGAAACTTCTCATTATCTTCATACAGCCTCTTGATGTGTGTTGTTTCTTTACGAGTTGATCGCACACTTCCTTGACACTGCATTCATTATAGAATGAAATTAAACAAAAGTTAACAAATTTGCATGCAGTGAGATGTGGTGGAAATCTGAGTTAAATTTGGAGAGGCTCAATCCACCAAATTTCTGACAAGAAGAAATGAAATCAATAGATACTTTCTATCTTCATTTCGAGTTGTGGATACCTGCCATTTTCAAGGATAACATTTCAATTTTTTTTGAGTTAGAAGGAAGTTGATTGGAACTAAAAGAGTGGTAGCAAATTTCCTGTGCTCAAGCCCCCATTTTATAATTTCTCCTACTAGAGTGTGGAGAAAGAGAACAATCAGGCTTTTTTGAATGTCTCTTAAATGCTTCAATTGCAACTATTGACTATCATCTGTAAGATAACCAACCTGTGCAAGTTTCAAGTAAAGCATTGCATTTTCAGTCTCCAAAGCAACAATCCTTTCTTCTCTTTCCTGAAAATCAAGCAAATGTCCATTATTACAGGGGAGGAAAAGAGTATCTTGAACTTTAAACTGGGTTTGGAGGGCTGTGCACCTTGCAGCCCCATTCTTGATGTTGGATTGTTGTTTAAAAAACCAACCTTTATCTTCTAATCTTGGCAAGGCTTTTGAAATAAATACTATGGCTAGGCCAGGCAAAAGTGGGTTTTTCTCAAATTATCCCAGGCCTTGCCACAGTTGTTGCATAGAATAAACCAGGCCATAGCCACTGCTTAAGTATACTTATCTTTCTTATCATCCCCTCATTATCATAATTATATCATCTATATCCCGGGCCCTTTCCATACAAATAGGTAAACATCTGCATCTTTTCGTTATCAAATCAGTTTAGGCCAGGAGGCGAATGTTTTGGCCTATAATATCTCCACTTACCCTAAGGAGCTGCTGCAGCTTATGTACCTTGTCTTTCGATGCTTGATCTTGTTCCGGCATCTTGCTTTTTATCGATACTCGAAGATAAAATGGCGTGCTATTTGTTGACAATTCTTCGTATTCTATGTTTGAACATAGTTTTGAAGTTTGTGATTTCTCGAATTTTGTGTTTACACAACAACAACAACTGTTCACTTTCTGCTACCAAAACAAAAGACCGCTTAACAACAAGAAAGGGACTGGGATCGGGATGACAGAGAGAATAAAATTCCCTTATTAGTAGGATGTAGTAAATTTGGATGTAGCCAGGGGCTGGAGGGAGAGTTGAGTTGCCAATATTTTAATGTGTGAGACACACAAATCCACTCAATTGGCTAAAAGTAGACCAGAAAGAAAGTACGGCAATGGCGCACCTGGGTGCCCCGTGAGTCTTTATGTTTGTGCAGTGGTATATGGGTACCCTAAGTGTAATGTTTGTGTTAAGCCACTCCCCCCTTGCAAACCTCGATTTCAAAATTATTAGTTTCTTCACGAGGTGCAAGATAAAGATGGCGGCTGCAAGCGATGCGGTCCCTGACAATGAAAGTCCTTTGCTTGGGCTAGCGGAACTCTCCCAAATGTCCTGTAGAGATTTCAGTGAGTTTAAAGTATGAAAATTTCAACACTTAATAATTACAAGTACAATAATGTTGATTGTTTTATGATTGGTTTGTTTACAGAGAGAGTAGAGATATATGGGCCTAGTCTGATTGTTTGTTTGATGGAAGTTTATAAGAAACACTTGCGATATTACATAACCATTTTGACAAAATACTTTCCCAATCTATCTAGCCAATCAAAATGAATTTTAAGTAGTAAACTTTGAAAAAAATGTATATCTCTGCCAGCCATATCCCATGAAACATGTATTAAATGTTTAACGGTTGAAACATTATTCGTCATTATCAAATGTAACACGTTGTTGTTTAATTGTTTTAGACTTGGACACTTGTTGTGTTGTGACTAGAATACTCTAAAACAAATCGATATAACTTGCATGGTTTAGAAATGTTTTGCTTTGAAAATTTAAGCATGTGCTCTGATGTGCTCTTTTTATTGATACTAATATATTTGAATTGAATTTGATATTTAACTATATTATTTGTCAAATAAACTATGTATTCACAGTCTTTAGACATACTTGGTTCTAGGAATCACTAAAGACTCTGCGACTGATTGATGACAAAATAATTTACAAACTCAACACGAGTGTACCAACTGATTCATTCAAGCATGAAATTGATGCTGAAGCTAGATGTAGAGATTTGTATTCACAGGTATGGGCATAGAACATTTTAATAACCACAACAGACATAAAAATGGCTAACACCAGGGTCTGGGCAGTATAAAAATATATTTAAGCAAATAGGACCTACAAAAGAGTCATTCATGTTTTTCCACATTTTTCCATATTCTTCTTATTTCAAGATATTCCTTCGGTACTACAGTAACAAAAGTTTTTACATGATTTGCTTCAAATGAAAAGAAACAAATATATAACTGTTCTAACAGGTGGTCATATTTAGGTATCCTCTAATTCCATATTTATTCTACTTTATGCAACTAACATTTTATCAGACAGTTTCCATTACACCACATAGCTTACTGTTTTATGCAAGGAGTAATCCCATTGTTAAACATGGAGCTATTTTGCAATATAATGCCTTCATGCCTGTCATTTATTTTTAAAAATGCCATGCCAATTTGTTGCTGCTTGTAAAATACCTGCATGTAAAAATCTGTAAACAAGACAGTGCTTGAGAATTCCAAATGAAAGATTTATTAATTTTGCCTCCCTCTTGTATAATTTTGTTCTTGGTTGTATTTCATGTATTTCCTAGAATGGTAATTTTGGCAATTTTTGTTTTGTTTCAGTTAAACAAGGCTTATACAGTGCGAGATACTGCAATAAAGAAGTGCATTGAAGAAGTTTCTGTCAGAGTAAAGGACCTGAACATGCAAAAGAATAATGACCCTGATAATTTTGAAGTATTGAGGAATTTACGAAAAGAGCAAACTAGTGTAAGAGTTGACTCATTATGATACATCATATTCTAACACCTTATTTGTTGCTTACCATCAAGCATAATGCTCTAGATTTATCAGCAACTAGGGTTGGCAGACATGAAGCTGCCTGGATGGGTTTAGGAAAAACAATAAATCTAAACCAAAACTAGGCAATTTTTAAACGTTTTTCTGAGGAGTTATATACAGAATGTGTGAATAGATGCAAAAATTAACCTAGGCTAGTAGCTAGGCAAGGCAGGTTTATCATAAATACAGGATAACATTATGAGTTACAATGGGGAGGAATACTTGACAAAATATGGCTTCATATTAAAATTTAGTTATCTTGATATCAATATCAGCATATAGATTCAGGATTGATTTTGTTGTAAACCTGTCATTTTGTAAATATGCTTTTAATTTTTTTGGACAGTTGCGTCTGATGCAGAATGAGCTCAGTGTTGAAGAAGTAGTCAAACAAAGAAGCTTTAAAGTAAATATCAAACAGAAATATGCTTTTTTTTCTGTTATTCTTTTTGTTTCACTTTTAGTGTTGCAATATTGCACCACAGGTTAATATTTTGATGTGAATAAGCCATTGCATAACTTTGCTTACTAAGAGTGGTTTTATAAACCAAGGAATTTTTTTTTGCTTAATACTCTTATATGAGTGTAGAGCAGCAGTGATGATGAGACGGGGACCCTTGCCCACCTGTCAGGCAAATCATGGTGCCTCCCCTGACTGAATTTATATCACAATTTCCTTTTTATAGGTGTTTAATGAAAGATGTTGGAAGGCTTACAAGCCAAACGATTTATGACAATAACCAAAGTGTAACTCATCAACATTTTTTAATGAAAAGAAGAACTGAATATTTTGTTAGTTTGAATGTCATTTAGACTGTGTTTGTTGATAAGATATATAATGTATCATATAAACTTAAGTCAGGTTTTTTCTGTCAAATGAACTTCTCTGTCACAATAAACTTTTAAATGCAATTTTCTCCACGCCTCAGTGCCCGGGCCCAAGTGAGGCTGGCCACATCCTACTGTTTTTGCGGATGGATTTTCTAATTTGTCTAAATGCAATGAAAAAGGGTTGGGGGGTCATTTTTCCCTATCAATGCAAAGGTTGCTACTCATTCCTCTAGCTCATATTCATTGAGGCATTTGCTGATGTTCTAGAGGAGGTATCCCTACTTATGCTGAACGCTGACATGCCCAACCAACTTTTTTGTGGCTGATGCTACCCCTGCCCTGGCCCACATCAGATGGATGGCTGCCAGAACCTCGGCCCGGATAATCAACTGAAAATGCTTGCTTTGTCGCTTGCTATCTCCTTAAATTGCTTTAGCATTGAGTTCTGATGTATGGAAAGGGTATAGCATAGTCCAAATTTATCACACAAAATATTGCTACCTCTTGAATTTTCAAAGCTGCCTACAAACTTCAACAAAAATTACTGTTTAAAGCACTTTTACTTGCTGGGTACATGAGTGTAAATAGGCTTGAAAAATTCCATCTGGAAATTTTTGAAAAATTAGGGACAGCCAATATTTCCAATTTTACTCATTCTTATTAAGAGAGGGTATCTATGACGACAAACAGTGACCATGAATCATTGTTGACAAGTTAGTTTCTTGTCAGGGGTTTATCAAGATGGTGGGAAGAATTTGATAGGTAACAACCCCCCCTTTTGTAGGGTGCTGATTATCCTCTCCCCGGGGGTAATTGATTTAATCACCCTCTGCACAAAAGCCAAGTGACCTCAAGATGTTCTGTTGTGGCTGTTGTTTCCCAGAGTCCTTTGCTGGTCACACTTTGCATTTTCCACAACTTAGGCCCTTTTACAAGTTAGTGTTATCATCCGAAGAAACACTCAATATAAGTAGTTTTATTGTGTTAAGAACGCGAAGTCGTTGAAGCAGGTCATAGTTTAGATACACAAGAAATGTATAATCAGAGAAGGTACGGTGGATCAACGAATGTAAAGCCGTCAAACCAAGAAAGAGGAAACCTAGAATCAAGACACAGCAAAAGCAGCCCCCATCACGTCGGCACCAAAAACAAAGGCAAAACAAGTGTGACAAGCAGATCAGGCCCTCTAACACCACAAAGCAAACAACAGGAACAACCTAAAAACGATATTGATATTAAGAAAAACGCGGTCTCTGTTAAAAGTGAACTAGCAAGTGACAGCTCACAAGCAAGCATTGAAGCGGGTACGTTGAAATCGTGTGTTTAGTCAATTGGGCTATTCCACTTTTATCCGTACAGGGAAGTATGATTTTGCAACAACATAGCCTCCCTGAATTTGTATTATAAGCCACCCATGGAAAACAGCATACCTGTTACGGTCCCTGGATATTTCTTATACACGAAAAGAATGGAAGTGAATTTTTTCTGAGCTATGGAAAAACCAAGTTATGTTAGAGAGTCCTCGAAATTTTTTTTTAATTTTTTGACTGAAAACTCCCTGGAAAAATGCTGCTGAGAACCTGCTGGAAATTGTATGTCCAGCCTCATATATGGATAAAAAATGGAATAGCCCATTTTTCCTTTTGTTGTTAAGTTTTCACACATAAGTCTTTACTAAGTAAGGGATTTTTAATTTCCCTTCTTACTTGATACTTGGTCCAAAGGGATACAAATGGCTGAAAAAGAGCTGGCTTACACTATAAAGATCAAAACAAGATTTGTTAAGACAGTCTACTATCCTTTCGTCTTGTACAATATAATTAGACATATCAACTACATTACATCAAACTACTACAGAAACCAACAATGCCCATAAAATACCAAGAATTTGTTTGGTTTATATCTGTTTTCATCTGTAAAATTTACTTGCACCTTTTTATTTGTCTATCCTAGTGCAAGATAGAGCAGTAAATCTATTGAACTTAAGGAAAGTTCTTGTTGTTGCTGCCTTTGAATCCACCTCTGCATTTTTCATTTTCCGATTTGAAAGTTTCCTGAAGGACCCCAAACAATAGAAATTATTCGTCTTTCATCATTGCTTATCAGGTCTGGGAAAATTCTGTGCTGCTTCCTAGATTTCAAACTATACTGCTTTGAATTAACTAGGTTCTAGCTGAAGATAAGCTTGCCAGATGGTTTGAAAGGAAACTTTTGAGTTAACATGATAACATTTTAACACAGTTAGTTTTTGAGTAAACATTAATTTTTATTTGTGTGGCATTAAATTTTATAACTTTTCATAGGTCACCAGTTTGTTGAAGATACATACATAGAATCTGATATTATTGGTTTTGACGGAAGTGCAGATCAACCAGCTGAGGAACAACCTATACAAATCGAAAAATATAATCAACAAGTCATGGACAACTCAAAACAAACTCAGCACCAACGTGGTAGTCAAGAGCAGAGGTTTCAGCCAAGGACACCACAAAAACCGAATAGCCAAAGTAGAGGGCAAATGCAAGAAAAGAGAGGCTCTCAGAGTGAAGGTAGTGCTCAAAAAACTGTGAGGAAAGATGAGTTAATAGAGGATACCTTTGGTATAGTAAGAATGGGAAATAAGAGATTGGTCAATATAGATTCACTGATATTACCACATGAAAAAAAGCATGGTGGCAGATCTAGGCTTTTTGTGGGGAATCTAACAAATGGTGTAACTGAAGATGATTTGAAAGAGCTCTTTGGGAGGTTTGGAGATGCAAGTGAAATTTATGTCAACAAAGAAAAAGGGTTTGGATTTGTTAGATTGGTGAGTGTATTAAATAGAACTGTTTTAGAATACAAATATCATGATTGTAATCATAATCATAATCATTATCATTATCATAAATAATAATCATCATCATCATTATCATCATTATTATTATCATCTTCATCATCATTATCATCATTATTATTATCATCATCATCATTATTATCATCATTCTCTTCATCTTCTTCATCATCATTTGTCTTTGTCATCATCATCCTCATCACCATCATCACCATCATCATCATCATCCAATTTTGCTTTCAAACCATTTTATAATTTCTTTAGAAGGGATAATCCAATTTTCTGTTTTTATCTAAGATCATTCTATTTTCTGTTCATCTATAGGACTATAAAGTTAATGCAGAAATTGCTAGAAATACACTTGATGGCTATCTTTATAAAGGACGTCCCATGAAAGTAAAGTTTGCAGCTAATCAGTCAGCCATAGAAATTCATGGAATTGACAGATTTACTTCAAATGAATCACTTGAAGCAGCTTTTTCCATGTTTGGTACTGTTGAAAGAGCCACAGTCGTATGCGATGAAAGAGGGAGGTCGAAGGGATATGCTGTTATTGAATTTGCATTTAAAAAGTCGGCACAAACTGCTTTGCAAAGAATAAATAATGGCTTGTTTGTCCTTGGAAGGTTAGATCATACAGTTCCTTGTTAGATGTCTAATTCTAAGAAGGCTTTCTATTTGTAAATATTTTTTCCAAATGATAAAAGCATGACACTGTTGTTTCATTTTCTTAATTTACATTTGGGCAAACAGGAACCTGAATCATATTGTCAAAAATATTTATTTTTATGATATTATGTTATCGTGGTTAGCGCATTTATATTGTATAATTGTCGCATGACTTTAGGAATTACTTATTATGTATGTTGTTGTTGTTGGTTTTGGAGGGACTTAAAGATTGATTTGAGTTCGACAAATGTATAAGAAACCGACAGTTGTATAGTGCACGCAGTACTCTTGTATAGCAGTTTGTATTTGGATTATTATACTCTACTCCTGTTTCTCACCGTATTCATATGTTATATTCAAGTATTTATATATTATATTAGTTAATCGTGTATTCAGACATTTTGGTTCAGTTTTTATGCAATCAGTTTTCTTGGAATTGCCTTAGACTAAGATCATCCAGTTAACAATATACTAAATGATATTACTTCAATACACAGGCTACCAAAACCAGTTACAGCCAAACCACTGAGTCAGACAGATGAAGAAGGAATACATGAGAAAGACTTGGAGAGAATTCCTGGCCTTGCCAAGTAAGTAGCTTTTATATGAATTATGTGGTAAGGTAGCAGAAACAGAGCATCAAGGTCAGACACAACTTATCTGTTGGCAAATTATGCTTTACATCCCTTAGACTTTACCTCCAGCAAGAATCTCCATGAGTGACTCTGATACGTTTGGTTTCAACATACCAAATGGTATGAAACTGTTTTATTAATGCCCCCTGGAAAGCAATCTTATAGGCTATGCGGATGTTGGAGATGCCAAGTGGGCAGAGCAGCATCCCCCTGGCGAGAAGTCCTGATGATCGACCACACTTGATGGCTGAGATGGCTGCCGGATCAACTAGCTGCTTTGTGCCAAACCGATTCTGCATTGGCTCATCAAAATTACGGTTGAACCTAAGTCCAGTGCAGATGGCCATGATAGCTTATATGTATAGAAAAATTATGGTATGATGTTGCGTAATTTGCTCCTTATGTACAAGTCTTTTCATATGATTTTTTTTGCAGAGATCGAGAATACAAAGCAAGATTTTTGCAGCCTGAAACACCAGAATTTGCCATGGCTAGGAAATGGAGACAACTCGAAGAAGAGGGGCAAAACCAGAAAGCGACCCTAGAAAAGCAATTAGAGGAAGATCAGCATAAAATGGAGTTCGATTTCGAGGCTGCCCTGCGTGATCAAGAGTCTGAATACATTCGACAAGGTAACCTCTTTATTAAAGAGATATACTCGTGTGGGATGCATTTATTTATATACTTCTTTGGTAAAGTAGATAAGGGCGGCCAATGAATTGAAACTTATTCCGGTGACAATAGATGGTTGATCTTTAAACTATGATCCTCAAAAGTTTTCAAAAATACGTAAAAGCATTCAAGGAAGGTTTAATTGCATATGGGAACAGGCTTACAGCAGGAAACATAAGTTTAAGGTCAGACATACCTTATTACAGAAGTTTTACGCGAGCAACAGAATGATTTGTAATCAATCCATTACAGTTGAATCCAGTTAACTCGGACCCTGGGTAACTTGGAAATTCGCTTAGACGTAAGGATTTCTTGTCCCTCTTGGATTTGACGAGCCTAATCAAGACTTCGGATATATCGGAATTCGCTAGGTCGGACGAATTTGCTGTCCTCCCTGGGGGTCCGAGTTAACGGAATTCTACTGTATGCGGGATCACGATGCATACAAGTTCGTGTTTTACCGAGAAAAAGGAGAGAAAAATTTCTTAGATGCATGAGACTTCAAATCCTTTAAAATATCGTTTCAACACAAACACATTAGGTATCGATCTATAAACAGCTAATTAAGAGTACTAAAGATAGTTCATATGCTAAAGGAAAAATGAGTAGAACTCTCTGAGAGTAGTAGAAGTTATCTTCCCATAGTGACAATATTTCAAGTCAAAGAACATTTATAGTCAAAGAATAAGAAGAAATAAGTTGGTTATATGTTAAATGGTAATGGACTAAAACTAAAAACAGCAAGCTAAAAATAAAATAGAAATTAACGTGTAAGATGAAGATCTGACTCCCTCTGTTTGATACAGAATGAACGGAGAGGTCTCATTTATTATTAAATTTTTTACTGTCTGTATTTTAGCAAGAGTACTTTAATTTTGAAACTGTCCGAAAATTCTTGTAAAACATTTTATTTATTCAAGTAGTCAGCAGGTTCACATCAGCTAAATAGCTGGGTTTTTAGGCCACCTGCTTCGACAAATAGCAAATGTAATTTATGCACGACCTTGGCTGTTGCATATTTGAATATTATCTGCCTGTGTCAAAGATTTATCTACGATTAAAAGCTTGCATTTGCAACGGGCAAAAAATCATTATCAGGTCACGATAAAAAATGTGCTCTTACAAATATTCTTTGGCTCCTGATTTGATATTCTTACCCACCCTGGTCTTTGAGATTGATCCAATTTCCTAGACGGCCTAGAGTCCGCATTTAGGATTAGATCTAACGTTCCAATTGTGCTTTGTTGGGAAAGGATTACTTGGACATGCCCCACCATACCCCTGCATCAACCATTAAACTCTGGTTTTTTCGTATTTTCCACAGAACTCCTGCAAAAGCAAGCTGCTATTGAAGAAGAGATTCGGAGGTATGATGAAATGCGAAACAGAGAGTCAATGATGCTTAGGCAGCAGGGGCCAAATTTGTAAGTAGTCCTAATTATTGTTGTGATGAGATAAACGGCTACTTCGCTAATCTCAATTATTAGCATTCTGTCAGATCAAAATGTTTGTTGGAACCTACAATGCTCGGTAAAAATTGTTGCATCACCATCCTCTTTGCGTCAATGCACACACCCTCCTCTCCTTCCTGTACAGTATTGTAATGTGATTATAGAATAAATGGAATCGGAGATATGAGTTGTAGAAATGCATCAAAGGTCTTAGAACATCTTCATCTTTCTCCTTAACATTGTTCAAGGTGGGAAGGGGGGCTGTATAGTTAAAAAACGACAATATGGTGGGAAATATAAGTATGCAGCCAACGAAAACGTAATGTTGCAACTACCTTTAGCAGCCATTGTAGCTCGTAAGTTCGGATACTTTTCTCAGCTGCATTTCACCCATGAGTAATAATGTATATTTTAAACGTTAATTCATTGAATATATGATTATTTGTTGAAATACATCACTGATTTCATGGCGATGTGCGATTGGTTTGTCTGTTAGAAAAATAACTTAAATTAATGTACATCAAACAGCAAATAAAATGATTTTGTTGAATTATTTTAAAAGTCTAACAATTTCTGGATTATTCCACGGCTTTTTACTCTCGCTTAATAGTAGTGATTATTATGATAATCATTGTTTTTTACCTTCTGTATCGCTAAGAAAGTAATTTAGACCAACTATGGAAGGAATGCCGATTAATCTAAGTGCAAATATAAGAGGTACATCTAAAGCTATATGGCAGGAGACATTAATTTTTCATTTCAGTTTCATTTCCTTTTAAATTATTTATAGTGGTTAAGTTTACAGTGTAAAATTGATTTACAAACTGCCATATGAAAAACCTATTTACAATGTTTTCGAAGAATAGAAGTAAATAAATAAGTAGATAGACTATTTAAAATGTATCAGTCAATGTGAAAATTATAATTGTAACGAAAAGATATACAAGTAGCCATTGTGGCATCAAAATAACAACCCATTTTCATTTATTGGACTTGAAATATGGCAGGTACATCATCATACTTAAGTTCTAAAGCTTTTCAGGAAGGTTGCAATTTTTATGCAATCATCTAAGGTATCCCATATTAAACTCCCCGATATAATTGATAAGAGTGATTTCTTCAAATAAATCGGCAACTTTTAGTCCCCTCAGTACATTGCAACACTCCTGGAATACATTCAACACTCGATCTCTTCTTATTGACATCTAAAAACTTTTGGTTCAAAATCCTTGAATGTCTCGTACATTTCGAAAATGTGCAGTGACATCATTTTACAGATAATGTGGATTGCTCGTGGGGTATGCATTGTTTTGGCCAATTGCAGTTCTTTCACTGCCATCCAATGTAGAAAGACGTACTTTCTATCAGATTTAAAAGTAAAACGGAAACCTAGCTTCCCTGTTCCAGCAAATTGTGTAGCTTTTGTGTACTAAGAATTTCTTATATTTCAGTGACAATATGCCACCAAACAGACGACAGGGTGATGATCGAGACATGCAATACCGGGTATGCATCTCTTTATATAAACGGCTATTGCTTTTTTATACTCAAATTTGGTTATTGATACTCCGCGGTGCATGTACGATCTTGTTACAAGAAACTCTCGCTGCCACCGGAACGGGTTTGTAAATCCCAAAGAAAGACTCAATCATGGACCAAAACTCTTTCACTTTTCTCTTCTTTCTCTTTAGCACCACGCTAAGCTCTGAAACAGACTCCAAGCTTGATAAAGAAGGCTGTTTTTGCCCTTAACAATAATTTTTATAAATTTTTCAGTGAAGGATTTTATATCATTATTTTGTATTCAAAACAAAATAGGTTATTTAATTTAAAGTGTATTTTACGAGTATTTATTTAAGCTGTTTTTATTTGATCTGTAAGTTTTAAATGGAGGGAATTCCTTGAAAATCAGCTAAGCTGAAGGGCAATCCTCCTTTCACATTTAAAGTGAAATGAAACAAATGAGAAGGCTTGGATGTTCTTCCAAATACTAGAAACTAAGGAGGCTAACACAGCAGTTGCTGTATTTCAATCTCCATCATTGGTTGTAATTCTTTTCAAGATCAATACTGCTGTAGTACGACATTATATACATTGTTACATGTGGAAGAAATTTCCTTAACTTGAAATATGTTACTGTGAGTTTAATAAGATGCATCTTAATGTTGCAGGGAATGCCGAATGCTGGCCCGAATATGGGCCTAGGTAATCTTGGTCCAGCAGCCGCCCTTGCTCTTGCAGCCAATAGTAATATACTGCAGGTAGGCTCCTAAGATCACCATTTATACATAGATCATGTTAATCTTTAGAGATGATTAAGCCAAAGATTGTTATCTGCGATGCTGCGCTTTCACCTAGCGTCAAGACACCTGACAGGAAAATAATGTTGATACGATTTACTGGGCTAGCCAGCTACTGAAGTATCCCTTGTGCTACTTTAGGCGTCTGCCCTGACAATCATGTATCTAACCCGACGATTCTGCTTCCGACTGGACAATTATGTGTCTGACCGAACAATAGAACAATAGATCAGTGTTGAGGGGTACCAAATGTCATCCCTGTCGTGTCTTGATTTGCTCATACTAGTGTTGTCTGTTGTATAGCTACAATATGCTTCTTTATTGCATTGCTATTTTGTTCTTTACATTATTTGTTACATTTAACTGACATGATGTCGTGAATGAATGACATAAAGTCGTGAAATGGACTGAAATGTTTCGTGTTTAACCCTTTCGCACCCGGATTTATTTTCATTTAACTTTTAAAACTTGTACAAATCCATGCCTTTCAGGGGGTAGCATAGCATAAGGTGAAAGCATGAACTATTATAAAAAACTGCCTTTAGAACATTAACAATATTCTGTACTTAAGTCTTTTACGGTATTTGTATTTGGGCCATATGGCCCGTCCAGGGGTGAAAGGGTTAAGCTTCCAAGTCCCGGAATGCCTTCCCAGCTGAATGTAGGCCCTTTCCTGAACAGGTTTGAGAAGGTGATAAAGAAATTGCTAGCTATAACAATTGTTTTTAATCTAGGCAATAAAGGGCCAAGATCCAATGGCTGGCGGCGGTCCTGGAATGCAAAGAATGGGTGGACCACGCGGAGGGCCTATGGGAGTTCCACCTCGCGGGCCTGGAATGATGGGTGTTGGAGGCATGGTAAGTTTATTGTTTTGAGCTTTTTGTGAAGTCTTTATGATATGCATCTGTTGATATTTTAAATGTGGACGACGTGTATTTGGTTCGATGAAGCATCTGCATTTTTGGCTATTGGCATTCAATGGAGCGTCGGAAATGTGAAGGTGCGTACATGTGGAATTATCTGTGTGCAATGCGTGCTTTTTTGTAAGAAACTTATGATAAAAGACCAAAAGTGGGTCATCAAAATTTGCCGAAACAGCGAGAACTGGCAAATTAATGATCGGTGGAAAACGATGAAATACGCAAACTGGTAATAATGAGGATCTGACGTTAAAGGACTAACATTTTGTCTTGTTATACAAGACTCTTTAAAGTTATGATCGTAACATAATCACAGCAATTGATATTGATATTAATTCTCAGTCTGAAATAATCGTCAACATAGAGATATTGTGCATGAATTTTTCTAAGATAGAAATGTCTTTTAACATCAGTCCAAGGCCGTTGCCTTCCAAGCTGAGTGGTCCTGTAGAGTGGCCCAGCTGAGTGGCCTTGTGGCCCAGGAGAGCGGAGAGTATAGAAACGCCGAACATTGGTTCATGAGAATATTGGCTAGTGTTATAAGACCCAACAAGTTTTATTTAAAGGCAATGGTTTTAGGACAAAAGACAGGAATATGTTGTCTTTAGTCTACATAAGTTCAAGAAATAGATAGCTTTATCAAAGTAACTATATATCAAGGTATATATACCACCATCCACATACATATATATATATATCTATATATAAGCCAGATTTATGTTGGGCCACCAATGATGGTATGTCAAAATTTATTGATGATTAGCTTCCAGCATGCTGCTAGGCTCAGCATCAATTCAACAGCATGCTAGGGAATGCGTAAGCTGTGAGCTATATTTAAACTAAATCTCAGACTTGTCTCTTTTGCAAAGTCTGTTTTGCGTCTGGTCGTGATCAATGTCATGAAGATTTGTCGCGGTGATCCATTCGGCTTCAGAATATGCATCTAACGTTTGATAGCTTCTTCTTATGATGGTGAACAGTCATTAAGGCCAGTAGGCATAGCGCTAATCAGATGCTCTTTAGATAAAATCACTTGTAATGGTTTCAGGTATGGTTCAGCGGCAGGACTGAATGATTAGGAATTATTCTATACTTACATTTAAAATTTCTAATTAACATATAATTATGATAACTTATGACGTGCTGACAATAACAGAATAGGCCTCCTGAATGGAAGTAAAACTTAGGACAAACGTTTGATTTGAACTCGCAACTAAATGATTACAAATGATCGAAATAATCCCAATACGCTACATACACGAACACGAATAACTTAGTTGGAGCAACTACCGATAGGAGAACCTTTGTTGAATTGTTTGAGGCAAACACCGTTGAAAATACAAATTCAACGTGAAATGTCAACACAATGTGTGCTTTTGAAAGGCTTAGTACAACATAGTAGCTTTCTGCAACCTATAGATAAGCACTGTTTAAAAGAGGAGGTGCTTCGAAGAGAGCTTGTGGGAAGTATTTTAGAAAATAGTTTGTAAAATGCAAACGTAATGCAGTAAATATGTGAAATGTAGGTTGAGCTAAGTCCCCCATAAAAAGAGTAAAAGTGATTTATCAAGGTCATCGGCGAAATCTTTTAATAGGTTTTGATTTATAATCTTAGAGATGATTCCTTTATTGAATGATCGAATGACTATGCAAGCCAGTTTTAAGCGGAGCTAATTACTCAAAATTGGCTCATTTCATCGTAATCTTTGAAGACGATTACGCAAAAGATTGTTATTTGCAATGCTGCACTTCTACCTTGAGTCGATACGACCGACAAGAAAATTATACTGATACTATTTACTGGCCTAGCCAGCTATCGCCGTATCCCTTGTGCTTGTATAGGCGCCTGATCTGACAACTCTGTATCTGATATAACGATCATGCGTTAGATCTTTAGATCTGACAATTATGCTTCGGACTCGACGATTCCGCGTCTAACCTGATTATTCTGTGTCTGATCCGACGATCATGCCTTTGACCCGACAATGCTACTTCTGACCTAACGATTCTGTTTCTGATCCGATTATGCAGCGTTTAGCCTGACAATTTTGCTTCTGACCCACTAATTCTGAAACCGGTCGGACGATCCTGCGTCCGGCTTGACAATCATGCTTTTGACCCAACTATTCTGCGTCTGATCTCACATTCTGTATCTGACCAAAAGATCCTGTCTCTGATTTTATGATTTTATGTCTGGTCTAACAACATGTTCGCCAATTGCACTTGAACAAATGAGTACAGAGCATTGTTTGTACCATGCGCTACACATTGTCCTCAAAGTTACTATGCCTAGCGAATTCATCCACGTTTCTCGGACAGTTTGGTACAAAAATCAACTCTGATCCAATCATAGATTGTCTATAAATTTTCCCTTGCGAAATACTTTGCAGTTTTGTAGTCCGACTTCAATACTGCTGGACTGAGACTGACACTTGTTGTTTATACATTGCTAGGCCTATAGTGGTTATCAAGGTTCGAAGTTGACTTGGTCTTTTATTGATGGTCCGTAATTCATATAAAAAATATTGTAAATATCATTTGTATTGTTTTAAGCCATTCTCAGCAGTGATAGTTTAGGAATGGCGTTTGGAAACGTTATTTAATTGGAGAATTTAAAGTCAGTCTGTCTATGTCGAAAACATGCAGGCAATTTACAATATCCTGTGGCAATCTTACAAACACTGTTGGAGCCGGTGACTTATTATTACTATAGCTACCTCTCACGAATTATTCAGATATAGTTTCAATGAAACAGAAGAGACCAAGAATGCATTTCGACTTTCATGCAAAACTGCCATTTAAAGTTGAGAAATCATGAAGATTGCTGATTTTTAGGGAAGAGTAAGGCATGATTTGTGACTCGCAGAGTCTTATGGATTGAGTGATTGAAAACAGAAGTGAAATAATCGTGTAAAGTTTTGGCCCATACTGTCTTGTCACCTACTGTTCAGCTTTCGTATTCGAAGAATGGCAGCTGTAATCCGACGAAACAGACTAAAGTACATTGTGTCGATTGTGAGTGTAAACAGTAGATGATATGCTATTGGCTGTCAATGCTGCTGGAATTTAAATTGCAACTGAAGAAACTTGAGATTACTTTTTAAAAGAATGGAAGAATGGGGAGAGGGTAGGAAAGCAGAGAACAGGAACACCGTTTTCATTTGGAAACATTGCTTAAATGGCAATCGTTCCGCATTGCATAATTCCTTATTCTAAGAATATGTTTCAACAGATGTTACAAAATGTTGTTTACCCAATATAGAGAGGTATATTTATGGTTGCTAACATCCCTGAGTCACCTCTATGGTATTTTTTTTTATTTACTTTGCGATATGTTCAAAGATTATTGAAAACAATCAAATATTCCTTGCTCTTGAAACCAATCAACATGCACGGAGACGCATTGCCTTTAACATCATGTTACTTCTGTAACCGATAAATGTCAACTCTTCAATTGAGTATTTTGAACGATGTTTAAAGGGTCGCTGTGGAGGTGCAAACTCATGCCTAATTATGTCACTGGCATGTGATTGCTTATGACGGTGACGCCATCATCGTCTATTTTTTGCGAAGGAGCATATAGCCAGAGCCAGAAAAACATTATGGTCAAACGGTCACCAGCTGGAAAAAGGTCCACGTAAAACAATAGAAACTCCTATGATGCATCCGAGCCATGCCTATTTTCTTTTTTCTTGTGAGGAAGGTGCACGAAATATTATGCCGGAGGAAGGCAAACAACTTTTCTGGACTTAGCATACGGCCTGTTGATAAACGTTAGACTTAACGCGTCTTATCTTGTGTGTGCCTGGTTACCCTCATATTTTCAGATCATTAATAATTCACAACGTAATGACACTATTCCTGCTAATCCGCTCTCATTTTATCGCAAAATCTATAAATGATTGAAGAAACATCGGTAGTTTTCGGCCGTTTTTGGGAGATAAGTGTGCAGAGAACACGCTAAGCTTTTAATATGTTTTGATATTCAACACAGAGGTATATTTTGGTGGTGGAAAGCTCTACTCGAATGCATGTATTTGGTTGTATGGTTTGCGTTCTCATGTCAAGCGCTGTTTTGTCTTGGCAGAGGATTGTGAGAATTTCGACAACGATGTCTTTTGAGATGGTAATAGCACGCCAGCACAGTTGGAAACTAAGCCAAAAACAGATACACTCTTTGATTTCCTTTTTTAGGCAATTTTGATTCCCAACGTGCATGCTTATCTTTGAAACATTCATTCAATCGTTGCCTACCACAAAATCTATGCTTACGTCAATCACACCCATGCGGCCTCATTTCCACACGGAGGCCCAAAAAAAGGCTCGACGTTGGCAGAGTAGGATATGCGCGCTCATGTTCAAAAACTTGCAACTTTCAGTCCCGAAGCTCTTTGCAACTTCACTGGATTGAAGGAAAAAATTAATACTCCCGTCCTAACAACTAGAGATTTTGATTTTTTGCTTCCCCAACCCTATATACTTTAGAACGCTCGTATATCGAGAACTTGCGATGACGTCACTCAACCCAGATTCCGCTCTATCTTTTTCATTTAAAGAATCATTAATATAAGAAATGCTTATTTGAATGCTGAATCTAAAAGGCCGTATTATTTCTAGAATTTTCTCATATTTCAACCTCCATTTACTCAAGCCTGAACTAAACGGTGAAGTAAAAGAGATCTACATAAGTTTTATATAGAAAGAAAGATTGGAGTAGAGAAGTCCTCATCTTTCTAAATAGCCAAGACGTTATAACTTGATCAACAAAACATTTTCAATTTATATAATATTTTACAACAATTATCTGTAATATTACAATCTTATTTGCCTCTCGTTCAAGAAAAAATATTTTCTAGGAAGATTTCAAGGGTATCTGGGTTGCCAAAAGCGAAATTGCCTTTCTCTAGGGCTCGGCCGCATTCTCTTGATAGCTGCAGAGCACTGTGTCGTAAATTCCATGCAAAAAGGACTCTCTCCTTTCAAAATGATGGACTGTAGAACTGTATGGCTCCATGAAACCAGGGAACTTAGGCTTTGTAGTCACCCTTTGGTAGGTAAAGTCATGCAGTTAAGCGCATCGAGACCTCTTTTGACGTACCAAAGATACTTGGATGAATGAATTGATTGGGCTGATACTGGCCTTCTGCTTGATGTTGATGTGGAACCAATCTCGCCGTTAATGTTCTTAATGACTTAACTACGTCAAACATTGATTGAAATTGGAGATGAAGTGAACCTGTTTTTATCAGTCCATTTATCATGGAAATGCGGATAATAAAGACTGCTTATATCATTTGATCTATCGCAACTGTTATCATTTTATCAGTGAATATCGCAAAAAGCCCACTCATATATCTTATCTGAGTTGATTATCTTTTAAGTTGGTTGGTTCACGTAGTCTGTGTGCTTTGATGAGCATATCATTCAGAATACATTTATAAAGATTCGACAGCCTAAATTTGAAATGCCCGTGCTGAGTATTTCACACTACCATAACGCTTGCTGAGCGCAGTAGCATCTTTGGCTCACCATTCATTGCTTCTCCTTCAATCTCATTCATTCAATTATTTGTTTTTTCCTTCCTACATAAACAATCTTTCACTTAAAAATTCCTGTTTAGGCTTACATTTTTCTTACTTAGCATCCTTTACCCCCCCTTAACACAACCTAAACAGAATTCCCTACGTTATTTTTATTTAATAAAACTATTATCATAATAAATATACTTGCACTGTGCCTAATGAATAGAATAAACTCCAAGTCAACCCAAAGCCGAATTGATATTTTATATATATTTATATATCTATGGAATACTCAAATAAAAACAGTCTTAAAACGTTTCGCTTTTGCTTATTTACACAGATTGAGTATAACTGATGAAGTAAAAATTGGCAATAATGATAGATAGATTTAGTGGTTGACCATACGGAGTAAAGGAAAATATAATAAATCTCTTTGAAGCCCAAGTTTAGAAAGGCTGGCGATTTTTGTTTCGACGTCATTGATGGTTCAACGTTCATCAAGTCTCGGCCAAGAACTACTTAAGTACCTCACAACGTATTTTCTGATTCTTTTCAAATCAATTTGGCCTAATGCCGGTTGCCATGCCCTTGTGAGAGTGGATTGGACACCAAGTCTTTGGTAACTGGCAGTATTCCAGAACAAGATATCTCTTCAGTCAACCATGGGACAAATGATGAATGGGACTATACATGAATGAAACAACAGCGAGATTCAATGAAATAACTCGTTCTCTAATTATTCTCGAACAGGTCTTTCATATGTCATGGAATGTTTTTTTAATCCAGCGAGCCTAACGAATCCACTCGCTGTAATATGGGATTTTTAATTTTGAAAGTAGAAAGAATTTTAACAATTTAACAACACAGGAGTAAAATTACAAATTACTGCGGTGGAATCTAATTAACTAATCTGCGCAGCTATAAAAACTTGAGATATGAGTATTTTCCTAGTTAATTAGTTTGTAGTTGAAACTGTCACATGATGCCAGGACTTCATGTGATTGGTCGAGAAGAAGAATGAACAATTTTTCATTGGCGGGCCTAACAATTGACAAGGTTGTTAGAATAATGGTAGTAGATAAGTGTGTTCAGGACTGAGACTTTTACTACTCATCATATTGAAGTATAAGTCTTTAATCTTTCCAATCTTGTTGATTAGAGACTTCGTTGAGTGAGAAAAATGTTGGCCTAGATATTAATCTTGACGTAAGCGGTGGTTTGTGTAGGAATGAAATGGAGGAAATCGTGAGGTATAAATAGATGTCTATGTATGGCAGAGAGAAATAAGGATACTGACTTGACTTGAATGACGTGAAGGAAAAATGTGTGAGGGCAGTACAGAAGCATGCTAAACATGGAATGTAAGTAGAAGTATGGAAATAGATCGTCGTCTGTGGAAATAGGTCTCATAAGCGTGTGGTTGAAGTGTCATGGGTCATGGATGGACAAACCAAGTAATGAAGCAATATTAGAAAAGAAAAGAATCACACAGAACTTTGATTACATTGATTTGGAAGTAAAATATTTGGTCATATAAACAGAAAAGAGAGATGGAATGTTTAGTAAGCACTGGAAAGTTGGAAGCAAAAAGCGCAAGAGGCAAAGTTATGTTGCGAGCATGGTAAATGGGAAAATCATAGAAAGAGAATAAGATAATACAGAGTTCAAAGACCAGAGACATTTGGACTGCCATGATCATCATTATCTTTATTATCATGCCCATGATAACAGATACTGATATTTAAAATATCAGAAAGTGTGGTGCAGGAAAATGCCCAGATCATCGTTATCTTTATTATCATGCCCATGATAACAGATAGTGATATTTAAAATATGAGAAAGTGTGGTGCAGGAAATTATATCAAGAATAGATACTACACGAAAGAATATTCTTTGCAGTGTTTAGTTTATTCCTCTCAGTATCACACCTTGTGCCATTTTAATTGACTCTTTGGTAAGAAATGTAAAACTGATCTATTTACCAGCCCTGCCAAAGGTCACTGGAATATCTATGAAAATTCCGGCTTTGCTGATTGCATTATGGTACCCGGCCTAAAAACGCTGGTATCACCCCTCTTCTCTCACCAAAACAATGTTGGTTTCAAATTTAAACACCTTCACTATTGTAACAGTGGATTTTAGTCAAAGGGTGTCCATGAAATTTGTTTAATCTTTTCACCCCCGGTGATTGTGCAGCTGTTAAGTTACATTAAAAGCGTCTGCTCAGAATGCAAGGGGTTGTGAGAATTAATGATGTTGGATCGACAAATTTACAATTGTTTCAACGCAGGTGTATACAGATATTGAAAAGATTGCATTCCTCCTTCTTAAGAAAGAATCAATTCTCGCTGAAGATTACTGGGCCAAATGATACCTCCATGAATGAATCAGTTAAGCAGCATTGTTTTGAGGGACGAGGTGGGAAGCTGCAGGTATAAAATATAAAGTGTGTTTAGTCTTCCAAGACGTTTCGCAGGGATAACAGCAATAGTTGGATTAATATACTTCTAGTTAGTACTATTATCAATTATCACTTGTGGGATGATATTGTCAATGCATACAAGTGCACAATATTTTTTATGCATACAATTATCCCAGCATGTATAGTTCAATGTGTTAGATGTTGATTTGCTATGCGTGAATGATAGTAACTAGGTAAGACGGGAATGATTTATTTGTACACCAGAGCGTGGAGCAGCGTTACGTTGCATGGGAAACATTGTACAAGCGATATTCAGTATTTACCGGAGCATTGACCGATATTCAATACGATATTCATAATGCAACTGATGCATGAAACAATATTTCTTGCAATATTTAGTATTGTATCATTGTATGAAAAAGTATTTCATGAAATTTTCATTACTTTACCGGTTCATAAAACAATATTACGTGCAATATTTAGTATTGTATCAGTGTATGAAACAAACTTCCGTGGAATGTTCATTACTTTACCGGTTAATAAAGCAATATTATCTGCAATACTCAGTATTCATCACAGTATCAAATGATATTTGGTGTGATATTCCTAATGCGACCGATGCATAAAACAATATTACGTGCAATATTTAGTATTGTATCAGTGTATGAAACAAACTTCCGTGGAATGTTCATTACTTTACCGGTTAATAAAGCAATATTATCTGCAATACTCAGTATTCATCACAGTATCAAATGATATTTGGTGTGATATTCCTAATGCGACCGATGCATAAAACAATATTACGTGCAATATTTAGTATTGTTTCAGTGTATGAAGCAGTATTCCGTGGAATGTTCATTACGTTACCAATGCATAAAGGAATATTATATGCAATATCCAATATTTTACCGGACCGTTAAATGATATTCCGTGCGATATTCTTAATGCGACCGATACATGAAGCAATATGATATGCGATAATCAGTATTTTCAGGTACATAAAGCAATATTATATGTTATATTCAGTATTGTATCAATGTTTCAAACAGCACTTCCTAAAGTGCTCATTACGTTACAGCTGCATGCAACATTATTATATGCAATATTCAGTATTTATCGGTGCACAAAGCAATATCATATGCGATATTTAGTACTTCACCGCAGCAATAAAAGATACTCCTATATTAGTGCTAATAGAAAAATTACATACAATGTACAGTATTTGGCGGTTGTTCATTACATTGCCGCTGCATGGAGCAATATTATAATATCAGATCTGCATGGTCCATTACAATAGATGTTGATATCCATGATAAATGAGTCCAATACTATCAGGACACCAAGTGATGCTATGAATATTGACCTATGCACGATGCAATAATTCACTCATTACTCGAAAAGCCTTTTCTTGGTATCATTGATTGTCTATCATTGTTACCGATACTAATATTTTGATGTGAAATTGACACTATCATTAATAAGGTGATGCTAATGATGTTTTGCAAATTATTAAGGTGAATAGGTGCTGTGTGTAATATGTTTGTTTAGGCCTGTGTACCATCTGTGATATGCGCCCATTCATTCCTTTTTAGAAATTCATTACAGATTTTGTTATAATTCTTACAGAGTCATTTTGCAAATTATTACACGTTTTATCCCATTTTATGTTATTTATACATGACTCCTTATCACAGGTGCAGTTATGATATTTTTTATATCATTATTTAAGTGCAAGGTATTCTATCCCAGATGCTAATATCTTGATGTATCAATAATATTGATACAGTCGGATACTTGAGCTGATATATAAAATTTAGTAACAAATTCCGGCGAATTTACTATTTAGATGTCCTTTAATTGAGTTCATTGTTCCATTTGCTGTAATATTTCAGTTCATTTTTTCACAGATTCTGAAATGCATGGCAAATCAGATTCTCATGCAAATCAACTAATATTATGTTTGAATTTTTAGCAAATCAATAGGATCACATGCTTTTTTTTTTATTTTTATGGCATTTTTTAATCTAGGAAGGTTATTCAGTAATAAAATCTTGAAAAATATATCTGCAAGTATTGTTAAGAATGGTGGCTTGATAAAATGCCTGAATTCCATCTATTTTTCGGATGTTGTTGTTACTGCTGTGTCGATTTGCGAGCTGCCATCTTCCCAGGGCCAATTTCTTAGGCCCACTGCCTCTTGAAAGGTACTCTAAGACTGGGAAAACAACTTTTATGTAAGAATGCTTTCACAAATATTGGCTGTTCTTGAATTCGCTTTTCTGGTAGAAATGCTTTTAACAGTGCTTTTAAAGATTATTTTTCTTGTTACGAGTGTTTTGAGTATTGGAAATGCACAATAAACATGTTATTTCAATTGTTGTGAATAAAGAAACTACATGGTAAAAGCTCACGTTGTTACTAGTCAAACATGACACATGTTGCGAGATTCTTGTTTGAATTAGCTGATTACTTGCTTACTTTTTCGCTTGTTTTTCCACTTTGATTGCCTCAATCTATGCTTATTTAGAAGTTCATAGTGGCTATGTGAAAGCAAGCATATACTTTTATACGTTTATGCTTAGCTTTTCCTTATATTCTAACCAATTCCATACACATTTTGCAATGCCTTCTTCTGATGAATATAAGCTCACAGTTTTATCTTTATCTGCTTTCGTTTCTCTGATGCCTCCTTGTAAGACATATGTTCAGTCTTTTCTTAAGAAAAGGCTGACTTTGGTTGATCGGTATATGTAGATCATTGAATGTGGAATGGTGGACTGTTAGATTCTGGGACACAAGATCAGATTTGTTATCTTACCCTCCTTTTCATCTAAAATCGGCTCAAAATTGTATTTAAGGTTTTCAATTGTTTACTGGAGTAATAGGCCTTCTGTATGATCTTTTGCCGTATGAGTCAAGGTTAGGCTTCTAACATTCCAACATTCCAGTTTTTCAACATTTCCCATTCCGCGTTCCGTGATTTACAGATTGCCTTTGTTGGCCTATTCTTAATATTATAAGAACCACGTTCACTTCATACGCTAATGTGCATAATACTTACAATACAACAGCCACCAAGACCTTTGTTTGATGGACGCCAAGGACCCCCGCGGGGTAATTCAATGTCTGGAACAAGAAGACCGGCAAGTAGAGAGAACTCGAACAACAATAAGCGCCCAAGAAAATAGAGAAGGATGTTAGATGAACATGTGTAGTAGAAAGAAGCGAAGAACATATGATCGTTATGACTTGATCATCATTTTGTATTGATCGTCAAAGACCTTTTTATTTGTGTAGACCGACTAGATAAACAATGATATAGATCTAGTAGCAAGCTCGTTGGAAAATGCTTAGTTGAACTTACTTCTAGAAGCTTACTTGAACTCACTGTTAAAGTGTTGTAATAATCACCTAGATGTTCCTCATTTGTGTTGAAATTCATGAGTGTGCTTTCAGTATTTTAAAATAGCGTTAATGGTGATACTCTTGCCTTTGCCAATGATTTTTTTGTTGAACCATTATAAGAAAGAATGACATTTGATGTTGTTTTGGGAAAAACTATCTGTTATTTATTAAAGTCCTATCATTAACTGACGTGTATTTTTGCAAAAAGGCTGCCAGAAGTTTTATTTTATCCGAAAGTAAAACTCAAAAGATAGGGCCTTTGTTGTGTAATGGTTAATTTTAGGACTCGGGATCTAAACATCGCCGGTTCAAATCCACGGCATTTATGAGTATAGTGCTGTTAGGTAAAGTGTTAGTGAAAAATAGTGCCTCTCGCTATCCAGGAGTATAGATGGGAACCTTGTTTGTACATAGATATGAGTCCTGTCTGTGTCTGCACCCTTCGTAGAAACTGAGGGAAATTTAGAGTCCTTAGAATAGCCTCTGGCTTGTAGCATTTAATGAACCACCACTAAACTAAACGGAACTATGATATTTCTTTTGATTACTTGGATAAGCGCGACAATCAGGTGTGGCGCCAGGATTTGCCCGACGGGGGGGGCTAGGTTCCCCAACAGGGGGCTATATAACCGAATAGAGGGTATCTTTCTGAGCAATGGAACACAATTTTCCGTTGAAAATTCCCCGACAAGCATAGAATTTTTCTCCGACGAGGAGGCTGACACTCCCCGACGTTGGGCTACAGCCCCCTCTGCCCCCCTTTGGCGCCACCCCTTGCCACCATACTATTTAACATAACAGAACTCAATTCAAACATACGAGGCAATGATTTTTTGGAGATAGGATAGCGTAATAGATGTCAAGTCAAGAGAGTTGTTGGCAACATCATCATAGCACAATCGTCTGTTTTCACATCGCTCTGTAGCGTTAGAGCCGCGGCAAGAATTTTTGTCATCATGACATTGACCTAACCAAGTAACACAACGCGTTGATATTGAACAATTTCTAAAAAAGTTAAAGACACTTCTTTAATAGATTTTAATAGGACATTTTGAGTTTTTCAGACTTTTATGAAACTTCGAAGCGCGCTTGAAGATGTCATTTCAAAACAGTGCTATATTAAGTGATTTGCATTTGTCTTTGTTTCATCCATGTGCTAAAAGAGAGGGGAAGGAGTTTGTTTTAGGCCAATCAGCGTATTTGTTTACGTATTACGTATTGGCCAATCAGATTGCCGGTTACGTCAATTATGTCTTGATATGTTCCGGTAACAGCAGTTACCGTGACGATAACAGTTACCGACGGGGTTTTGGTTAAGGTTAGAGTTACGATTGCGGTTAAATCACGGTTGTTATGGTAAGGTTTAATGTGACGTTAGAGTCACTTCTAGGGTTGCGGTGAGGGTTATGATTACGTTGAGGATCAATGCTGTTATGGTAAGGTACCCGGTTACGATAAGGTTACGTCAAGGGTTACGTTTAGGGTTACTATTACGGTTAGCATCTAGTTGTTATGGTTAGGTTGATGGTGACGGTAGTGTTGCGTCTAGGGTTTCCGGTGAGGGTTAAGATTACGGTGTGGATCATTGCTGTTATGGTAAGGTTCCCGGTTACGATAAGGTTACGTTTGGGGTTACGTTTAGGGTTAGCATCATGGTTGTTATGGTTGGGTTGATGGTGACGGTAGAGTTGCGTCTAGGTTTACGGTGAGGGTGACGATTATGGATTATGGTTTTATGGTTAGGGTTAAGGTTGCGGTTACAGAAATGATTGCGGCAAGGGTTACGATTAGGCTGTATAGGCATCTACGAAGTACTATTCGAGGACTGAAATTGCAAAAGGATAAAAAAAGCTCGAAGATGCGATAGCGAAATGTATTTGATGAATCTATTGATTAGCACAAGACCGAAGTTAGTCTGAATAGCCTGTTCGAAGGCATGGATTGTTTCTTGCGAGATGATCATTTTTTCTGTTTTCGAGGGATTGCTCAACACCATTAGGGATTACATGAAATTTATTGACACTGTAGCTGGGATGTGGGTGAAAACGGAAAGATATACGATAAAATGAAATGTGGCCTGCACGCATACGATGAAGGCATATGTTCAACTGTGCTGAGAGGCGGGATAAAAAGCTGAACTCTTCAACATCTCGTGTCATATCCCACGCGCCATCTGCTTTGATAGAAGGCGGGATTTCAACAATGCTTTTATTTGAGGGTATTGGGGACAGCGGTTGGCTTTTTTCCTTTCAATACAAAAGAAGTTTCTTCTTGCTAAGCGAACTGAATTTGAACGGCAGATGTTTCTCTCAACAGTATGCATAAAGTATCAACATGACCTTGAAGTTATCGACGATGTAAATTTAAATAGCCATTTTTAATAACTTTGACTGTTTATGATTGTCTGATTGATTTGATGATTTTCATCAACAACACAAAAACACCTACAGCATAGGGGCAGAGGGGGGTAATTCCCCCCTTACCCTCGCAGTATACGCCTTTATTGCTATTGCCCTTTTTTCGCTCTCTTGCCCCCCCCCTGCCGTGGAGTGCAGCACTCGCCCCTGGATGCAATAAGTTGATTGCCGCGATGTTGTCGACCATCGATTTGATGATTGTCCGAGAATCGGCGAAGATGAATCAAATGGCAAATGTTAGTCATTATGACATGCTTTTCTAATCGATAAAAATCCAATGTTACGTTCAACAGTCTTGCAATCAAATTTACATCGAACTCTACATTTATTTTCTGGTCTCAAAATATTCGAGGAGGGGTTGGTAGATAAGTGATTTTAGCATAAATCTAATATGCAAGATCATAGATGAATTCTTCAACGAATGATAATGCCTTTTCCATTAATTCTCTTTTGAAGCTTTCATATGTTTCCTTTCACTAAGGCAACCCCGGTAGAGAGTTCCAAATTAGAGCTGCTCTGTGTTTAAAGGCGCTTCGTTCTATATTTGACTTTGGTCTTGTGAGTTTGACATTTAACTTGTTCTTGTATATGATGATTTTTCAACTAGATTTCTCATTTTAATAATAAGTAATTTATGATTTTATGAGTTAGTATTGCAATTTTCAATTAAAGGTACGAGATTTGTTTCCATTTTGCTTTCTCAATGACTTCTTCGTTTGGAGTATCTTTTGGTAACTTGTAAATTAACTTAGCTGCTCTTCGTTGTACTTTTCCAGTACTAATAATAAGTTATAATTTTCCTCTTTCTCCTTGATCTTATATGCCGGCCTAAATTTTAGCAAAAAGCATCTTTTTTTGCCTATTACTCATTACTTATTACAATCATTCACAGAAATTGTGAGACTGCACTTCAAAGTTATGTCAATATTTCATTTGACGTTTGATAGAGAAATTCAGAAAAAATCTGTGAAAACTATTAGGCAACCTTTCGATTGTAACCGTTAAGGTAGGCCTCTGGTCGAAATTTGGATAATTTTCACAAAAAAACTCGAAACTGTGTTAATACATGAAAAGGTGGTTAATGGCATGTAGAATGAGAATTTCGATGTTTTGTCAGTATGCGAACATGGTAACATTGATATAAAAGGACTTTTTTGAGGATGGGTTGTTGCTAATTTATCTGTTTATATCCTAAACCTGAATATTTCAAGCGAAATTGTGGTTTAGATTTACTGGTAAAGACTTTCACCAACCCACATTCACGACCCATCGTTTGAATCCCCTGTGTCTCCTCTGCCTCATTCTGAAATGAAGTTTTGAGTGTGAAATACCTATGTTAGGTTATTTGGGTTTGTTTCGAGGCTGCTATAACAATAGAAGAACTGGTTGCTAAGCAATCTTATTGATGATCGACTGTGATTGGCCCAGCTTTCAAAATCTTTCCTGTTATTGGCTGAACCAAATCATGTGATTTCAAAATGGTAGCCCTAGTCACACCTTCCGTGTTATTCTAGTTTGAAAATTCGTCGGTTACTCCCTAGTTTAGTTTTCTGAATAAAATTACTATATCGAAATAAAAATTGAAGAAATGGCAAGGACAAAGCAACGATCTGTCAATGTTTACCGCGGTAGGAGGAGACCGAGAAGAGTCACAAAAAGGATTGAACTTATTGCTCAAGAAACTGTCGCAGCTGGGGAATCTGCCAGTGCAAAAAAGATGGACGTATTTGGCATCAGTTTGGAATCTCTGCAAATTGAAAGAGATAGTAGTTCAATTGTTACTAAAGGTTCTGATGATATGTTTCTAATTGTCCAGCACTCATCTCTCATTTCGCTGTTTTCAAAGTTGATATGTCCAAAATGTTTTTCACCTGGAGTAACTTTAAAGATTCTTGACGGAATGGCTTGTGGCTTTGCTATGCAGGGAACTGTAATCTGCTCTACATGCGACGAAGTCATTCATGAAGAGTATCTTTGCCAAAGAATTGGTGGTACAAAGTCAACCAAGGCCCCATTTGAAATAAATACCAGAGCGACGCTTGCTTTTAGAGGGATTGGCTGTGGGTTTACAGCCATGAAAGAGTGGTGTGGAATAATGAACATCCCACACACCATGAGCCTAGTTTCCTTTTCATCCCACCAAAAAAAACTTCATGGAGCCAGTTTGGTGATGACTGAAAATGTCAGAGAACAGTCCAAACAAGCCATTCGAAAGGCATACAAGAAAATTGGGATAAATGAAGATGAAGATGGTATTTTGAATATTGGTGTGTCTTTTGATGGCTCTTGGCAAAGACGGGGCCATTCTTCTCACAATGGACTGGCCTCAGTCATTGACTTAATAACTGGTCTTCCAGTTGATTTTGAAGTCTTAAGCAACTTCTGTTTTAAATGTAAAGTTGCTAGTGACAGGCCAGATGATCCAGCATGGAGAGAAAAACATCAAGCTAATTGCTGGCTAAATTTTGATGGCTCTTCCAATGCAATGGAAGTTGAATGTGCTCTTCGAATTTGGCATAGATCTGTTCAGCTGAACAAGCTCAGATATACCACAATGCTATGCGATGGAGACAGCAAAGCATTTGATGCAGTTGTCAGTAAGAAGCCCTATGGGGAAATAACCCCCATAGAGAAGGAAGACTGTATCAATCATGTCTCAAAGCGGATGGGCACTGCCCTTAGAAACCTGGTTGCAGAGTCTAGGGCACAAAGAGATTCTGTGTCAGGAAAAGGGAAACTGACACAAGAAAAAATTAATAAAATTCAAAATTATTATGGCAGGGCAATAAAGGACAATGCAGATGATGTTGAAGTTGCCAAGAAAAGAATCTTTGCCATCTTGCTGCATTTGTCATCTTCAGATGCACATCCAAAACATGTTCATTGCCCTCCAGGTGAGAGATCTTGGTGCTTTTGGCAGCGTGCATGTGCCAAGAATATAAATCCAGGATCTCACAAAGAACATGAAACGCTACCATCAGACATTGGAAAAAAGTTGGTGCCAATTTTCAATCGATTGTCTGATCCTGGACTTTTGAAGAGGTGCTCAAAAGCTAGGACACAAAACCCCAATGATGCCATGCATCATCTCATATGGAAATTGTGCCCTAAACAGACGTACGTTGGGAGAAATACCATTGAAACTGCTGTGGCAATGGCAGTATGTCAATTTTCGATGGGTTCATCCTTCAGGCAAACCATCTTTACGGTTCTGGGAATAGAGGTTCTCAGAACTTCTTCCATTGCAAAGGACATAGGGAGGTTAAAAAAAGCAGAAAAGGCCAGTTAGCAGAAAGCAAAAGAGAGAAGAAAGAAGATGAAATTTCAAAAGACTTCAAAGAGTCAAAAAAGGAAAAAGGCTGTAGGCATGTCGTATGCCTCTGGGGCATTCAATGGCATGTCTGAAAAATAGTGACAAAATAGCATTTAAAAATTATTTCCATTGTGTGTAAATGAATTTTTATACTAACCTTACAATAAGCATACAGTAAATGCCAAAAATATTGAGGGAAAAGGGATTAAATAGTTGAAAAAGTGAATGCTGACTTTCAAACATCTTTTCTGGGAATGTCATTTTCGCAGCGGTCTAAAACCTTAGTGAACTAAGTTTTTTTACAAATGTCATGTTAAAACAAGCAAACTATACATCATTTTAAAGCTTATGAATTGTAGAATGATGAAAAGGCCTCTATTTTGAAATTAAAGTTAACATGTTAAAAGTTGAAGAATTTGAATAAGGGATAGTTACTTTACCGAAAGCAAAATTTTACTTTTTTGATAAAAAATACTTATTATTCTTGCATTTTACAAAAAGAAAGGGTTTTCATCACTCTATGAAGCCTGGGCTTTTATTTAAGCTATTGCTTGCCTTCATACAAAGTCTAGTAAAAGAAATCAAGGCTCACTAAGATGTAGTACTATTTTTTCATTGTTCTACTGTTGCCATGGAAACCAATTATTTTTTCTAAAAATAAACTTGTTTTTTGAGATGAGAATTCAAAACTGTATCTGGTCTGCAAATTTCAAGATTATAGCTCTTACGAATAAAATTTTAGTTTTTCGACCAGAGCCCTACCTTAAAGGCAATCATCGAAAAAAGAACTGCCCATCCCTCCCCATTCCCACCGCCTCCCCCTCCAAGCAATGTTATTTACGAGGATCTGATAGGGCTGGTTGGAAACTGCGTTTGACAAATTAATGCAGTGTCACCATCTCCAGCACATTGCTTGAAGAGGGAAGGGGGTGAAATGAAAATAAACTTAAAATCCTTTTTTATCCAACCACGAATCTCAGTACATTTTGTGGGAAAATGTAGATAACTGCTGTAACAAAAATTTGGCTCCGGGAGAAGAATTAACAAGGAAATATACATTTTTCTAAAAGAAATATATAAAATGATATGTATTCAGAATCTCCCTTGCCCAACCATGGTGGAATCTGAATCCTGCAGTGCTATTGGGAGTTCACAGTCACGTGATAATGTCAAATCATCCGCCATTTTGGAAGAGGGCCTAGCCACGGTGGGTTTCATGTTTAAATAGCCATAGCTTTATCATGATATAATTTTGTTTGATTGTAGGTCATACAAATAACTGTAGATCACGCGAAAATGCATCTTTTTTTGTCGCATACCCAAAATAATCAATCATCAAGGCAAAGAGATGGAGATTCTAATCTCTGGAAGGCGAAGAAGAAGCATTTTTAATATTAATTGTGATGGGATCGGTTCACGCCAAACTGAATTTCTCTTCGCGTTTATCCTTTCCACTAGAAATATCTATCAGCTGCCTTGAAGCAGCTGATATGTAGGCGAGGAAGCTCTCCTCACAAAGGACAACCCACCTTCATATCAACAGCGCTTTGGCGTAGATGTATAGACTTCTTATTCCCCATCAAAACTGAGAAATTCGTCAAAACTACCCATTTTAATGACATTCAACAGTCAAGATTGTAATGCAAATTCCGTGGGTCACACATTTTGTTATGCAAGAAATCCGTTTTGAAGAAACTTACTAGAAAGGGCCGTGGATGATTATGTTATAAACTCGACATTCTTCTTTGACGTATTACTTTACGATCACATCGACTGACGATGATTTTCCATCATACGTTGCTTTAATTTGGCTCGCTGTCCTATTTGTTTCGTATCCCTGCCTTTTTGCATTGGTTTTACGGTCAATTTCTTGCATTTACAGGGCCTCTGACGAGACCAAAAAGGTGGGGGGGGCATGTTTCGATGCCAAAAATTACCAAGGCAAAAGATGATGAGCTGCCTTTTAAAGGCATAACTTCTAAATCGTGGCACAGAAGGAAAGTTATTTGGTGCTCAAAAAGAGTAATTTGTATCCCGAGGAAAGTGTTTTTGTTACAAGGTAATCATAAAAAAATTAGATGTGTAATTAGTGTGTTAAGATTTCAGATCCAAGATTTCAGTATTCAGATTATTTTTCAGGCAATCCTAGAAGTTTAATACATAATCTTTCTTGGATTTCAGTGCATAAACTTTCTTGGATTTCAGTGCATAAATTTCATAGCAAACCTGAGATTTCGGTGCATAAATTTTCATAGCAATCCAGTGCATTATCTATTTTAGCAATCCTGGATTTCAGTTCAAAAAATATTCTTAGCAATCCTTGGATTTCAGTACATAAACTTTCTTAACAATCCTTGGATTTCAGTCCATAAACTATCTTTGCTACCCTTGGATTTCAGTGCATAATCTATTTTAGCAATCCTTGGATTCCAGTGCATAACTTTTCTTAACAACCTTGAATTTCAGTGCACAAATCTTTATAGCAATCATTGATGTTAAGTGCATAATCTTTCTGAGCGACCATGGATTTCAATCCTTCCAGAAAACTCAAATAAACAAAATATATAATCCTAGACGAATATCGAGCCTTATTATTCTGAAATTATCCATCAACCTTAATGCATTTGAGCCTTGGTACTATTACAGACTATATTATTATAAAGAGATAGATGTTTATGTAAAGCGTAATTGTTAACAAGGCCGTTTTAGTATTAATTTCATTTACGGTGCTGTGTCTTAAAAGCCTGCCTTTCTCATTATTTCTTCGTGCTAAATGGATTAAGAATTTAAACTTCATCATCAAAATTTGTGAAGGGATCATTCCGACCTTGATGCGTTTGAACTTCTTAGTGAAAATGTATTAGAAATAACAGTTACATTTCAATCCAATAAACGCGATGTATTCCGGCTGATTGAGACGTGAGGTTTGGATTAATTCTGCCTTTGGATGTCTCTCTTTTCCTATTTATTAATTTTCGTATTGATTGCGAACAGCAAATACTGATTTAACCATAAATACAATTATCATGATTGTCACATGTGGTTAAGCGACTCCCATTTTGTCGGTTTTGATAGACTGAATGTGAGAGCTTTTTGAAGAGGATTTTTCCTGTTCGGTTGAAATGTCCAGCCAGAATTTTACTTCGGGTCATTCATTCATGTGTTGCTTCCAATCCAGGGACTACAGGACAAGAAGTAACAACCCAGTGAAATTTTTAACGTTTCAGTAAACAGTCTTCTCTTCAAAATGTTTTAAAACTTAAATTTTGCACCTGTTACACCCCTAATGAAGCAGCTCGTTCAGCCCCCATCTGCCGAATCCTTTTGAGACCCCAAAAACCCCTAAATGTATGTTTTCCAGACCCAAACAGTTGATTTTCATTGCCTTTTAGCGACAGAAGTTTTTTGGGACATTTTTCTCGTTATAAATGCGAATTCTTTTTCCCACAGACCCCGAATATGTTGGCTTACCGTTTATGACTTCAAATATTTTTTTCAGTCTTCAGAGTATCAGATCCTGGTCTGCTTGCCCCATTTTACATATCATTGAGTCTCCCTGAAGTACCACCACTGCCCTAGGGTTTAAATGGTGGCTTAGGCGGTTCATCACCCTCTCAACTACCAATAAATGTCTTCTCACAGGGCAAAGAAAGGTTAAGGTAACCCTTTGATGAGGCGGCATTTTTTCCAACAAATTAGGTAGATTGCACTATTTCAGCAGGGTATCAAGCGGGACTGATGTGCTATCATCCTTCCAACACAGATGAAATCCCATGAAATGACCCCCAGTCTCTGCCCCTGCTGCCGGGAGAAAAGTTTTTACCGGAACGTTATCACCAATAAAGCGATCAAGAAAGGAAATGTACGTTGGAATTCTTGTCACGCATTGTAGATTAGGGGTTAAGATTTTAAAACTAAGAAAGAGTCCATCGAATGGTCTGTGAATCCATGGAAGTATAACGTGGGCGGTCGGTCTCTTCCAGGCTGTAGTTAAACGTTTTAGATTTCAGGTTTTAAATTACAGATTGAAAATGAAAATATCAATGGATACTATTGGCAGCTTATCAGCGATTAACACAGTATCGTTATCCAGTTTACTATTGTTTTGTGCATGATCGTCGACTCTGCGTTGGCGTGTAAGGTAGCACATGGTAGCCAATGGTCAGTTTAATCATCGTCAACATCATAACATCAATCGTAATCATTATCATCTTCATTATAATTGTTATCCTAATCATCTTCATCATCATCATCATCATCATCATCATCATTATCATCATCACCATTATCATCATCATCATCATAATTTTTATTATTATTGTTATCACAATCATCTCCTTCACATCATCATCATTATCATAATCATCATCACCATCATCATCATCATCATCATCGTCATCATCATCACCTTCTTTATTCTCATAATCATAATAATCATCATCATCACCATAATTATCATTATCATCATCATCATTATCAGCAGCAGCATCGTAATCATCATCATCATCATTTTCAAGATCAAGCTTTTTACATCATCAAAATACAAAGAAATAAACGGCAGTCATTTCAGTAACAGCAACACCTGTGCAAATATTAAATTGCAAGCAACTGTCACAGAAACTACAATAAATGAATCCTAACTTAACAGGAGGCAGATTAAAAGGAGGCAGAAACATTCTTTTTTCTGAAATATTATAACTTCCCTTGCATATTTAGCAATAATTGCAGTGCGTTTTGAAAAAAATTTTAGTTTATTCAAATACAATTTCAATTTATGATTCTGATACGGAGAAGGTGAACTTTGAAGGTGCATGATGCACTGGGTGCCCTGAGGGTTGTAAGTTGAGGTGGCAGGAGAGGGCGTATGACAAAGTGCTTTGCAAGGGCGCTACAGGGGGTAATGCCCCCAATATTGGTAACCCTTTCATTCCAGGATGGGGCAGATGATCGGAAAAGCGTCACCGAGAATTGCAGATTTCATAAAGTAGCTAACGCTGTCAATATCGAAGCTTTACATATGTAAGGCTTCTTTCTACTGCATTATAAGTTATAGTAGTCCCTGGGAAAGCTAATTGGTTTAGTTGTTACTGCATAGCTGTATTAGCAATATAGAGGTATACCTATTATAGCAGATTGCCCATAATTCTTACTGAGACTGCATGAATTGTCGCAAATTGGTATACTATATGGGGTTTTTTCTCGTATTAACTTTAAAAATCTTTAGTAACGATGTTTGTTGTGTAGTTTTGTTTTCTATTGTCAAATGTGGCCACTAGGGATTTAAACCTTTCATCCCAGGAGGGACTATAGTTTTCTCTGATCTTCAGCGAGACTTGAAGGGGAGGGGGGTGTCAATAGCTTGATTAATTTTCAGCTCAACATTTGAATGGCTTCTTTGCTGCAACATTATCAGTTGTAGTACCCCCTTGCAATCAGACCAAACGCATTATCTGCTACTGTACACCTGTATTAGCAACGGGAGTGAAAGGGCCAATTCGGCTCTTGCTGTACCGTCAGCAGAAAAGAGAAACTTTAAAAGCACAGATAATGTGTCCTGGCTCTCAGCCTAACTGTAATCCAATCTCTCTTTATCGTAACTAACAACTCAGCAACATTCCTTTTACTTTTTTAATGGTAAAAAGCAGAAGTCTATGGTTTAGTGTTACTGTATCCATTTAGCATGTGTTGACCTGATAATGGGTTTTATGACGTTTCTGCCGCCAATCTGAATTATGGGCCCAAATCCGTGAAAGCATTATCATATTTGGCCTTGCTTTTAGTTGCGGGTCTGCCTATAAAACACGGAACGCTGATGGGTCGAAGTGTTAAGTGCTGGAAAGATGGAATATTGGATCATTAGAATGTCGAAGGTTATGTTACAATAGATAGGGGTGGCTATTATACGATAGCCAGATTTGCCCGATTTTGGGGGGGGGGCTACAGCCCAACTGGCACCAACCCTGAAAAAAGAGCATAGCAGGCTACCTGTCCGATTCACGAGGCTTGCGACGATAAAAAACAGCACAAAGCAGTGGGAATAAGAAGCAAGAAGGACAAGATTATGATTTTTGGAACGAAATACTAGTAACCAATTGTAATTCTAATCCAATTGCTTCGTATTCCTGGATCTTTGCGTTGTTCCTTACATCTATCATAGATTATGCTGTTCAGGTGTACAATGTTGCATTTGGTAATGCATTCAAGGACTTAGACTCTTGGTATGAGTAGCGAAGGAACCGGGGGGGGGAGCAGATTGGTAAACGATGCACAGGTGCCTTGTACAAACTCGCCGTTGTGGGAGTGGCTATGTGTCCCTTCTTTGACCTGCCCCCTACTTTTAAGATGCTTTCTACTTCCCTGCATGGTATACTATGCCTAAAAGGCAATTTAAACATAGACAGTATACAACATCGGATGTCTATGAATCAGGTCTTGTTTTTTAATAGCATTAGCAGAAGATCCCAAACAACAATATTCTCACAGATAAAGAGCTTAAAAAGCATCATTTTTAGATCATTTGCACTTCAGCATTGTCAGTTTGGTGCAATTTTGTTTGGCTTTTGATCGGTGGCGCAGCCAAAGTCATTTCTTGAGGAGTGGGGGGGGGGGGCAAAGAGCCAATTACATGAGAGTCCTTTGCGTTTCCAGTGGAAAACTCACTAGGATTAGTTTACCTCAGATGCTGAACATTTAACTATGGCGTCTATCCCCCTCTCTTGCCTCCTGGCTACCCTTTTACTTTTAATCAGAAGCTTTTCGTGTTTTGAAATAATCCTCCATTTTTTAGCCAGTCGCAAAGGTGAAATTCCAAGTACAGTTCCAATTCCAAGTGAAACTAAACCCCCCTGCGTATACATGCATTTTTTATAAGAAACATTCTAGAGGAAACCGACCCAAGGCTAAAAAATTAAAAACCAGAGTACTAATCACACTCAAACTTAAGAAACTGATCGAAGAGTAAAAATTTCTTCGATTGCCATTGAGAGGATTATTTTCTCTAAAAAAATGTAAAATCCACGTTTAACCACTGCTACCTGCATATGTTGGGTATGTAGACACACCTTAATTGGAATACGATATGCTTGAAATTGTAAAACCCCGTTTTTCTTTACAAAGGTACCTTTTCTGGACTAGGTATGTAAGAAACGTTTAAGAAACTTACTAAAATCGACCAAAAAATTAGTAAACTGAGTGCTATTTCGGAGCTTAGTTTCTTTTAAAAAAAATTGGTGTATCTGCAGACGGCCCTGAAACAATGTATCTAGAAAGTTAATACATTATCAATCCTATCTCTTCGTTCCGGGATTTCGCATTCTGACGAACCACATTCCAGGTTTTAGTGATGAAGCAAGGTGCGGTGTATTAATACGTAACTGATGTTCATCGATAGTAAATAACAGCTCATTTACAGAATGTTTGTACTTTGCAGTTTGCACAAAGCACGTTCTTATTGTTCACATTTTGACACTGATTATATCGCCTGTCTTGAGTTCTTCCTTCTTTGCATGCTCATCTTCTCGAATTACCTATGAGTTTCTATCGACAATCGCGTCGAAAGTCCTACTCAGGAGCCAACTAGAATGTTGATGAGGTGATCTAAAAACCCCTGTCAAGTATTGAAACATCATTGTGAACATGAATTATCGAATGAATGTGATGTTGGGAAAATCTGCTGAATTCATCTCGACAATCTGCAGAACTCTCCAAAGCAAATTGCGAACATCAACAACAATTCTAACATCTCTCCTAGAAGAACCAGTTGATTTTATAAGATTTCAGACTGAAAAGTTGTTAAAAATAATTATAATGCGTTAATTCATGCCACTTGAAGCAAATCTTCATACGATAAGCATATTTCAATAGAACCTATGTTTAAAATGAATTTTCCTTTCCTTTGTTAATTGGTACCTCCTCCCGTGTCTTTTTTTAATTGGAAGTATTGTCCAAACATTTTGCCTAGTCTGGTGGACAGATTTGTTAATGAATAGCACCTCGGTAAATGATTTTGACTATGAATGGAACTAGCTTAATATTTAATATATTTATTAAAAAACCATTCTTAAAGCGTGTTAAATAATTCAGCGTTGGCGAGTGGGAGGTTCTTGTATGGCTATATAGGTCACTCATATATAGATAATTTATCGTACTACCCGTACTAGTACAACAATTTTAGCATTTTCGACACTTATCTTTCACGTTGTCTGCGAGCTTTTCATTGCAATTTGTGTCGGGGGAGGAGACAGCTTTAGATAAAGTGTCTACAATAACAATGGGCAAAGGCTACTTAGAGCAATCACACTTCTTTATAAAGAAAGTCTGCAAAAAATAGTGTATTCAATGCAAGATATTAATATTGATCGAGAATTAGTCGCCCGTAACATTCAAATATTCAACCAATGCTTGGTTTCGCAGCAAAAACAAGGTTTTTTATAAGAAACTTTGGAATGATACAAATTATCTCTGCAACCGCAGGATGCAAGAAATGTATTTGTAATTATGAACTGTTTTCAACTTAAAAAATGCTATAATTAGCATTTCTAGATACCAAGCAGGTCTTTTAAAAACGACATTTTCGAAAAATTGAGACCCTAGTATCACCAATCAAATATTAAAAGTTTTCAATACAGCTTTTCTCTAAGGTTAATAAGTAATTTTTGAAACAAAATGTAATGGCATTTTTACTTAGGCTGGAGAAACACAGCACCGAACTTACTTGACTTTTTGAGGGGCCGAGAACTACTTTCTTTTTTACCTTTTCTTATAAAAAAATTTTAACTTTTTAATCCGGGAGTCCAAGAATGACCCCCCCCCTCCTCCAATCATTAACCTCAAAAAGGGGTCCAATTTACTTCTTTTCAGCTTTTACTCTCATTTCTTTCTTCATTATCTTCTTCAACTCGTCTTTCTCCTTTTTCCTTGCACTCTTTTCATCTTCTTTTTGCTCTTCTGTCATTCTTCTGCATTCTTCTCTTTTTTCCCTTTTTTATATTTTCTTCTACTTCTTCATCTTTGTTCTCTCATTCTTCTTCTAATTTCTTGCTTTTTTGCTACCTCTCCATCTGTTTTTTTGCTTTCTTTCTGCTATTGTTGTCTTCTCCTTTTCTTGTTTTTTTTATATTTTCTATTACCTGTTCCTCTGCTACCTTGTCTTATTCCTTTTCTCTTCTTCTTCTTCTTGTTCTTCTTCTTCTAGTTCTTTTTCATCTTCTTCTATCTTGTTTTCCTCTGGTTTTATGTTTAATGCTTTTTTGCCAGAACCTCAAGTGCTACTATTATATTCTTGTTTTTATTCCTTTTTCATTTCTTTACCTGTTTCTCTGTTGGCACTTTTTCTCCCTTTCATTATTCATATATTTCCCCTACTTCCCTTTTTTCTCCTCTCTACTGCATCCTCTTTTCACATCTCATACAACCAATATTTAATAAATTTGTTCTTCCTTTTTTCTTTCTCTTTATTTTCCTCTAATGTATGATTAACATGGATGATTGTAATCCGTTGATTTTGGTGATATCAATTGCTAGGGTTTGATTGCAGTGATGAGGATCATTGATTGTCTGATAGTTCTACATTGGTCATTCCGATATCATCAAATCGAGTTGTTGATAGCTTTGATTTTGTCTATGTCGATGCTTGTGATAGTTTTATTTCTTTGATATGGATGATCGCGTCATTCATTTTATTCCCATAAAGAGTGAAAAAAGTTGAGAAATAATCTGAAAATAAACACGCCTCATTCCTAAATGATCAGTATGTTTGTATTTGGAAAATTTTAATACTCGAAAAACTTTGAAGATGTGAACCCTGTGAATCCTTCCTTTCTAAAAATATTTGTGGAGAGAGAAATATATAACAACTTTAGAGTTAGAAGCAGCATCAAAGCACAAGGATCAAGACATAAGGATTAGAAACTGTGAATTTCTCCGGTAAAATTTCTGGCAAGATTGACCATTACATCTAAAAGAGTCCAGTTCAGTACGGAATTTTAAAAGGAGATTAAGTTTTGGAATTTTTCATGAATTCTACATTGTCTTGAGATTTTATCGTAAAATATAGGTTATATTTAGGTATATTTGACAATAATACTCGTATTCAAGAATGGTTGTACTGAACATTAGTTAAATCCCGATGAATAATTGCATGCATTAGATCACGTCTACTTGCCCCAAATAATGATCTATATTCGTTGTTGGTGATAAGGTCTGTGATGTTGATGATTTCTTGATTGCCGTGATAAGTATGTTGATCATGTCGATTGTATACCAATGATTAGAGCGTAGTGTTTTGGCATTGATTACTATGATTGCGGTGATTTAACTGTTTTGAAATGGCTACAATGGAGATTATAATTCACCCTGCTACGATGACACCATCTCTTGAAATGGTAAATATAAACTTATTTCCTTTGCCTTACACATTTTTTGAAAATGCTAGATTTTGCTACTATTAAGAATCCTCCTTTTTGCGTTGTTGTTAGCCACTCTCCTACAAAAAAGCACGTCGATAAAATATAAAAAATTCTAGGGTCTAAAAAATCATCATTTGTTATGAAAGAACGTTTTCAAATCAGTTACGTAGCTAGGGGCCAAAAGGGAAGCAATTCTCCCACTTGAAACCAGGGACATAGCCAAGAAGAGCCATCGCCCTCCTTTTAAGTAGAAAAATATTATTCTTTCTTTACCAACAGTTTTGAGCACTAACAGCAGCAAAATAGTTAAAACAAGTGTTCTTGAGCCACTGCGCTGTTCCCAAAACCACCTCATTCTTTTACTTACAGTCTTCACGTACTCGTTCGGTCGTTAGAGCCAGAACTATTTTACCTTGAAACTGCCAGAATTGCCCCCCCCCTATTAAACCCCTGGCTACCTCCCTGCTTGAAACTCATAGAACTTCGTCGGTGACTCCCCCCCCCCATGAATGGCCCTGGCTACACCACTGCTTCAAATGTGATATTAGAATTGGTCAGATGATTAATTGAATACACGTTGCAAATATATTTAAGGCAAGCCCTTAAAAGACTTTTGGCTAAATATATTAGTTATCCCGGCTTTAATCGTTTTTCTTTTTATCTAATATTCTCAACCTCGTGTTTTACGTGTGCTTTTCAGATTAACAGAAAAGAATTATCAAAACTCAAAATCATCGCAACATATGTTATCAGCTTACTAATGGACTGTCACAATTTTGCAGTCGAATCGACCTGTTTTAGTTCCTTTTAACACAAATTCACAAACAGGAAAGTTCAAATGATAGACATTTCCTTACTTTGCCTCTGCCCGTAAGGCATAAGGAAACCAACCTGACCAATACAGTTAAGAAATTCGGAGACTTGCAAACAAGGTTGAGGTACAAATCTCGACATAATATCTTTACCAAATCGAGTCAGAAAAGCAGTTTCTAGGACAGATTCAACGCATCCAAAATTGACGTAATGAAGAGAGTGACAGGGGGGGGGGGGGAGGTTGGGAAAATCTGCTGAGTTCATCTCTACATTCTGCAGAATTCTCCAAAGCAAATTCCGAACATCAACAAAAATTATGACATCTTTTCTAGAAGAACCATTTGGTTAAATAAGGGTTATCAATTTTTCGTCATCGTCAATAGACCGTAATCAATTCAATCTGTGTAGAAAATCATGAAATCTCTTCAAAAAGCATACTTGAATTTCGACAATCAGGTCGGGTGGACTGGTCCGCCCAATGACCCCATCCTATTGGCACTAGCTCTGGTATAGACCTGCATAAGAGAAATGCATCAAACAGCAGCCCCTAATTGACATCTTAGACCCCCACAAACATTGATACCTTATTATTATGTTCAGGTCCTTTTTCAAAGATTTTTAAATACATGCAATAGTGCCTGTTGGTCAAATATTTATGTTTTGTTTAAGGACACAGCTTTATATGCATGAGATGGGATGAGTATATAGATGTTAATGTGTACAGCTGCGTAGATTCTTATATCTTCTTTATGAGCCATCACGAATCACACTGAATGTTCTGCATAACAAGGTAAGGCCAAAGGGTGTCATTTTATGGGGTACAAGGGTGATTTATCCCAACTGTGAAAGTATTGACGAAGATATTTATGGCGTTCTGTTTTTCTTGGGCAAAGGTCGTTTTGCAAGCCCATGGCTCAAGCCTTTTACCGGTAGAGGGATGATTTGGCCCAATGAGACGAAAATTTATTGTTCAATAGAAGGAGGAAACCATTACCTTCCATGTCTGGATACACCTGCTTATAAATATTCGTAAAGATTCTTCATTCTTTCACGTAAACATTATCAATTCTTTTACCCCTTATCACTAGGGGTAAAATGGTAAGGAATATAAGTTTATTGCCACGATAATATTTGCCCGCTTTCTAATTCTTCTTAAGAGGGTTCGGTCTAGCCAATGTTTCCAGAGGTAATATTAAATTTTGCGGGGGGGGGGGGAGGAGGAGGAGTTGTGCTTTGTGGGAGCGACCGTTCACAGGCACATCACTTTAGTAATAAAAGCTAGGCCGTATCCTTGAGGAACAACTCAAAGACGTATTGAGAAAAGTCCAGAAAAGTTGTTGACCTTTCTCCAGACAAAAACATCTCGCAAGGCAAACCCTCCTCTCAATACAATAGATAATACGCATGCTTTTGGTGTGCCTATAGGAGTTTCCATTTTTTTCAAAAACCTTCCTCCAGCTAGTGACTGTGTGACAGTAATGTTTTACTAACTCTGGTAGGTTTATCGAGATCCTATATTTTACATTTCAATTTGAAGAATTACAAACGCAGAGGTTTAATTTCCGAGGTAAAATCCAGGCTGGCTGTTTGTTCGTTATCAGGGTGTAGGCAATTTTAACACTAGACAATATACAGCATTTTTACAATATGCAGATCAGTTTATCAAACAGGTCTTGTTCATACGAACCTCAGCAGAAGATGAAAGATATACGTATCCTTACTAATACTGCTTTAAAGATGTAGAGCTCAAAAAGTTCTCAATCAGTTGCATCATAATCAGCACACCCCCAGTTGTTTGTTGGGGGTGCACTCTAGTTGCACTAACTTTCATAATATTTTTTTTCTTGGGACCGATTAGTTGTAGCAAAATAAAGTTGCAAAAAAGTAAGATTTTTGTCTGACCTGATCTGTTGTGGGTTTTTTTGTAGACCAATTTTTGTATATTTAAAACATTTTTGGGCAGGCTCAGAAAAGTGCGGGAATGTGACACCCCTATATCCCCCTAATGTGCTGCCTTGCAGTTGCACTTCAATACAGTCAATACCTTCAAAAGAAATACAGTGAAATCAATAGAAATATTTACGACAATACTTCAGCCTTAGCTTGTTTTAATTGGTTCCTAATTTCTAAGCAATTTTGTGTTTAAGATTATTCTTAAAAGAAAAAAAGTATTCAACTAATCGTTAGTGTTGGTACCTTTATAGAACCTTTTGATATTGTTTGTTTTTTAACCAAACGGCCTTTCATCTTCATTTTTGCCCATTTCGAGCCTTCTCCATATAACATTGGCAAGTCCATCGTCTATGTTCTTACCTCGTGTAAATTTTTATTGAACTGCCCTTTCCTAATCAAAAACGCAGTTATAAACGTCCTTCTCTTGGCATTAACATTGTCAGGCCCTTAAAACAGACCCGTCGGAACGAAACTGATATTAGGGGGAGGGGGGGAGCGAGCGATGCGAGGTGAAGTTTTCAGGACTACGCCCTTAATATCGCTGGAAAACGCCCCTGCTGTACAAATTTCACTAGTCAAATAATGAAAAAGTGATGATGTTTAGATGTCTAATTGACAAGAAGCTTTATCTAATGTTTTTATCAGCTTTAAAGGTTCAGACGGGACTGTATAAATACATCCGCCGTTGGTGAAACACTCCTGCCCCATCCTGCCACGTCCGCCGCTTTCCCTGCCGTTCTGGTCAGTTACCACCGTCATTCAAACCAACCCTTAGAAGAGATAGAAAACCACAGTTCTGCCGCACTTTTTATCAAAACATGTTGAGAAATTCCTACCATTATTGTAATCATAACGAATTAAAAAGATCTGTTTTATCTCAATCATAATGATGATCCCACAAATTTGATAAAATATAAAGATGTATCTTTCGAACTTAAGCATTGTTTGCAAACCATTTATTTTATTTTTACAGATGGAAGTTTCACGTTAAATGCAGAGCAACAAAGGCTTGCGGTGAACCCTATTCTATAACGAACCATGAAGATCCTTCTAACAGTGCTTGAAACGTTTCATTTGAGGTATGTACTTGTATTGTCCTTTCAACATATGCAGAAAATTTTGACTGAGAAATCAGGAGCGTACTAAGGCCACCGTGTTTGTGGGGAGGGGGTGTTACCTATGGGGGTCACTTTATGCCTGGTGCTAGAATGATGAATTTAGATGATTGCATTTTAATAAACAAAGAATTCGATAGTAGAAATAAGCCGGCAGGGGCCCATTTTACCTTGCAAAAAGATAATATTTTCAAACTTTGGGATTACTTCCCCTCACATCGCCCCCTAAGCAGGGACCGCGCAGCCATTGGGCTAGCAGGGGCTATAGCCCCTCCACTTTATTCAAAGATAGTCCTAAAAGCTATCAAAATTATGGCATTTTCAACTGAAGTATTTTCTCAACCGAACTGTTGTTTACAAACAAGGACGTGAAGTAGCAAAGTCTCTTTTGAAAGGGGCGTTTTCCAACCTTCTAAGAGGCTTGGTCTAAATGAATCTTCCGAGGATTTCCCCGGACCACCACTGCGGCTAAATCAGCCCCTCCACTTTAAGACCGCTGCGCGGTCCCTGCCCCCAAGTCTGGCTTCAAAGGAGCCAAGAAGGACGTAAATCAAGCTATTTGCCAGTGTCATTAGTGGCAGACTAGTAAGAGATCGTTTACTTTTGGGGCTATGACATTCAGGGGCATGCATCTAATTTTTTGGCTGTGTTGTGTACACTAGCTGGACAGCCTCTCTTTATATCATTTTTATGGGACTGATTTTTATGGGACTGCGGTTCCGCAAATTCGCAATTAATTTTTTACAGACTCCGATCTAAGGTCGTCTATCAAAACCACTGTGAAAATAAATTACATCATATTAATTTGCTATTAATTGGTTATTAGCAATTAGCGTTGGCGAGTCAGACTGTTCTTCTGATGCCTGTAATGTGTTCGTTCGCGTCAATCAAGATTTTATCTTTAGCATGACTCAGAAAAATTTCATAACTGCCTTACTGTTCTAAATATTGCTACAGGGTTTCCTGGAAACCCGGAAACGACTTGTTTAGAAGAAACTATCTCAGCCCAGCAATTCAACGTAAAATGTAGAAGAACAATATTGCAGTGGTTTTTTAACTAACAATGTCTTTCCGGCATAGTATTCTTGCTGCTATGTTGAACTATAGTTTAAGGTGCATAAATAAATCACGACCAATGGGGGATGTCTGGAGCAAGGTCAAGCAGCCCACGACTCATAAGTCTTCGTTTGTTTTATACATCTCAGAGATTTGCATAGATCATCTTCTTTGCTGGAATCTTTAGGTCACGTTATCGCTCCTTTATTGCATTCAAGGCCTGTATTAATCACATAGTCGATTGCTTTGCTAATCGAAGAAACCTCGTGTGTTATCGTTAATTTGCTCAAGGGAGCTGCGCAGTGCACGCGCGGCAGACGGAGTCTTTCGTAAGCAAATCGAAAAAGCTCTATATTATCAAGATCAAATAGGGGAAGTTTCTTGATTCCAGGATGTTAGTATTAAGAGGAGTTAAGTAAGCTTAGCTGCATAGTAGTTGGAATTACAGGTTGTTTTTATAAGAAAGTAGTCGAAAAGAAAGTAGTAATCAACACCTTGAGTCAGCACTGCACCCAGGGGTGGCGTCAAAGGGGGACAGGGGGCTGCAGCCCCTCCCGTCGGGGAAAATTTCATGCCTGTCGGGGAATTACTGACCGAAAGTTGTGCCTTAATGCACAGAAAGATTCCCTCTATTCTCTTATGTAGCCTCCCTGTCGGGAAACCCAGCCCCCCGTCGGGCGAATCTTGGCGCCACCCCTGACTGCACCGAGTATCTTATACCCTTGTTTCTTATAAGAAAGTGGTTTATAAGAAAGTTGTACTCTGCTCCTCAAAACGTCAAGTAAGTTGAGTTGCGTTTCGCAAACCTAAGAAAGTAATGTCTATGAATTGTTTCAAAAGTTGCTTTCGATTCACTAGAAAAACAGCTGCATTGAAGTAATTCATTGCTTAATTAGTAAAACATGGGTTGCCAGGCTTTATTCTAATCAAATTTTTTCCTATACAAAACTGCATAGCATCATTAAGATCATTATTACTATCATCATCATCATCAGGAGTATAGATAGGTACCTGGTCCATGAGCACTGGCTGTGGCTGCACCCTGCTAAATGCAATTACACGTAGAGACCGGGGGGTAGGAGGAAAGACGGTAGAGTGGCCTCTGGCCAATAACAGACTATAAACCACCGCTGAACTACCATTAAAAGGTTAATGATGATAAGGGGTGAATAGCTACTTTTTTCTAAGAAAGTTTCCGTGCTGAAATCCTAGAATTGCTAGGAAAATTTGAATGCTGGGGATATTCCAAGCTTGCCTTTGTACATTACACAGGTAAGAGAGACTATTATTATCCTTTGAGAATTTTTTTTATTGTTCCAAACATTTATTTTTTGTTACAGATGATCTTGACTGGCATTGGAATACTATGAGCGGCTTTACGAAGATCTTGACAAAAAACCTGCAGCTTGGCTTCTTTCTGGCCACTCTCTTTTCTGTAGAATTTTGCTCAAATTGGTGTTTAAAGGGAAATCTCACAAAGAACTGACGCGATTTGTCGTATATATATGTCTCAACATGGTTGAGATTATGAAGAGACCTGACCCTGTGGTTGTTGCTGCTGTGAGGTTGCCTGCATAACAAAGAGGATAATAAAAGTAAGCTTACGTTTTTTGATTTGCGATGAAAAATTTAGCTTTTTTGGGGGAAAGGCATTGATTAGTACAAGTTTCTACATTTATAGGGAAGGGCGTAAAGTACTCAAATATTTTAGCAATCACATGGTTTCAGTACTGCAACATTGTCAAATCTTTCTTAACAGAAATTAACTGATTTTATTTGCTTATATTTCTACCTTGTTTTAAAAATGGTTTTGCTCCCCCCCCCCCGTTGCCCTTGAATACGGCTAACCAACCCTGTATATAGATATAACTTTCCAGTGGGGGATCTAGAAATTGAAAGGGGGGCTTCCAAATACAGATGTTCCTTAACAGTGTGGTGAAGAGTTTGTGGAAAGACCGCAGCTTGTGAACAGGGGGTGTAGGAGCGTCGTTAGGCCCACTGCAGGTCCAGTGTCGCGTTATTTTTTGAAGTGCCGTGGAATGATATACATTCGGAAAACCAGGAACCCCCCCCCCCTTTATCCGCCCCTGCTTTCTCCAAAAACGTGACCTATAAACACGGCCTTCGAGCGCGCATGCGAACTGCTGAAAATGTTAGGTTTATCCTGCAATCAATTACTTTGTTCGAGCGCAGATGTTGCTATTTCAACAATCTTCACTTATCACGTCTTGATTTTCCATTTGCCAGACTTAACACGGAATACAATCAATAACCTCGATATATAATGCCGGGTCTTAATCATTTTCTAAACAACTGGCTGGTTCCACCCACTGTTATTGACGAAAAATGGGAGGTCCTCACCTAAGATATGGAAAAATCCTCGACTTTTACTTTATAATGTGGCGTTATTTGTTGAAGTGCTGTGGAATAATCTACAGAGCCTATTAGTAGTGTTGTGTATCATAACAGCTGACATGGCTGTGAAGGCGGTCGTTTCACTAAAAGTAATTATTGTTTCAATGAAAATGAATGTAAAACCAAATGATTGACGGCGAATAACAGAATTTCATTATGCAGTTGCTTCAAATTTAATATATGACTTTCGTAGCGCCTGCACTCATAAAACTCGTTAAAGGATTTTATGAGGTTGTGAGTGCGAAGGACAAATCATGTTAATTGAAAGGAAAGAGTCAGTGATATCGTCATCGATCATCATCATCATCATCATCATCTTCAAATTCATCATTATGATTATTATTTTTATCATCGATCATCATCATCATCATCATCATCATCATCATCGATCATCGATCATCATCATCATCATCCTTGTCATTATTATCGTCATCATTATGTCGTATTGATGTGCATATTAAAATATTTTTATGTTTTCTCTAGTGCTTCAAAACAGCCGAGGCTCAAGAAGCAAAAAAAATTGGAGGAGAGAACTTTTCTGATAATTTGTTTATTTCTTCTGTCGTAAAAAGGAGAAGATTTTTGATAGAATTTATAAATAATTCACCACTTCATAACCTGGAATCAAATTTGATAACTTATCACGCATCGTTATGCCTTGTGTTGAAGTTACCAAAAATCGTTTTCAATCAGAACTAGACTCATTCCCTGAGTAAACAATGCTATTTGATGGAACTACTGAATGCCCAGCTTCAGTTTTCCGCTTACTGCAAGCGAGGCGATTGCGAAACTTGTGGAATGAGTCCGCTTCAGAATCAGAATTTCGGATATGCAAAGTTTAAAAAATAGGTTGCAGCGTCCGTATAACAAGCGCAGCAGAGAACGAAGCAGCAGGCTGCCCACAGGATTGTTAAGGAATTCGTGCGACGATATATGTAAATTATGAATATATAACGAATTTACCCAGAGTTAGATGCGTCAGCAGTAGGACAGAATGTGTCCGTTTCAAAGGTGTGGCAACTGGAAAACGTTGCCACCAACAATACGGAATTCTGAAACCCTTAGCCAATTTAAAAACAAGTTTGAAAATTGTAAATTATGCCGCATATTTATTCCTAACTTGGGCGGCAAATCTGAATGCTTGTCGGATATTTTTTAGTATTTTCTACGCAGCAAAGATTGATTTCGGACCGGTGAAAATGACGATCGTCGGATAAATGATGACGTCCTCCCCTTGTATATCACTGCTGGTATCAGCTCTGTTTATGCTGTTTTACAATCTTGCTGCAATACTCGATCCACTAAAGAAACTTTGTTTTTAGAATTTCTCGTGCGCAGATGTCGTGGAAGCAAAGCATTGAAAATTCTTAATAATGAAAAATTTGTATTAAAAAAAGCAACAGAAAATGAGGTCAGCCCAAAGTCAATATTAGCTTGCTTTGTAAACTGAAATCCATCAACTTTACAAATAGTGTCTGGGAATGATAATAGCAAATATTTCCTAAGTTTTAGCAGGTTAGAGGCCATTTTAACCCTCGTCTTCCTGCCTTCATTGTCAAATAGGGAGAAAGTGAAAGAGTTAGATCAGATGAAATAGCAAAGATTCCAACACTAAATTTTCTGCTTGTAGTCCAAGGGCTAGGTCACTTGTGCGTTTTGTCTTAGATAAAGAACGATTGTATACAGGGCTGCAGCTAGATGTCCTGTTCTAGGGGTTGTCCTGGACAAAATTGCCTAGAAAATAATGAGCGTACAATCTTTTATTTATCGATAAATTCGCAACATTTGCCGACGGATGACACCTTCATGGTCAAAACGTCTTGTGCTTTAACTCCTCGCATTTTCTTGGAATGGTTAGGAATGTTTGAGTAGTGTTATCCAACCCCAACCTTCAAATGAACCACACCACGACTCACATGCTGAAAACCCCCTCTTTCGAATAAATGTTTTCTCCCCCCCCCCCTAAAGTGATGGCCCTGTTCTTGAGCCCCACCTTCACATTGACCCCCATCTTTCAAACTTTATTTTGACGTTTTTAGGGTAGTGAGTTTCATGTAACGCATGTATAATTAATCTTCATTTAATATGAGTTAATTAATTCAATTCATCTTCCTTAACCTTGTTTTGAACAGTCTTTTAGAATATTTACCTTTGTTTCCATAATTTACCTACATGGAAATTGATAAGCATGCGAAATTTAGTAATGTTGTTATCCATCTCATTTTTGAATAATTAGATTTCAAAACCAGTGTGATTGCATCGATTTATTGGGCAAAACAGCAAACGATTGGAGCTTGACATTTTATATTATAAGTCATGGAAAATAAAGTCACATGTAGGTGTGAGCCCCCTGTTAATTGCACCCATGTGAAATTGCTAAAAGGCGCCCAGGGGCCTAATCAAGTACTTACGTTACTCGGATGACAGAATGGAGGAAACAAAGGCCCGTGATTAACTCAGTTTTATAAGAAACCCCATAAACATGCTGTTCAGCAGAATTTTGGTACAGACTGCTTTTTCAAACTTTGACTTCGTGCCACTTATGACCTTGCCAGAGATACTTAAGTCCTTGCACATTTCAATATTATTTGTTCAGATGTGATGGTTGCAGAGCATCGCTGTTGAACAGGGTTCTTTAGATTTAAGATTTGGCTACGATCAGAGCGGGGGGGAGGGGTAAATTAGTTTAGTAGGGAGAACGGCGTTTAGATTTCGAAAAAACTCCTTGTTTTGAGGCAGAATGCAATACAGGAATTAAGAATGTCTTGAACAAGAATTTTCCGAAGTTTCTTATAAACATTGATTATCCCCCCTGACTTTGTTTGAATACGGCAGATGACGCGATAAAACCCCTAAACAGAAAATTGAAAACCCAAAATCTTTATGGTTTGCATTCAAAGCGATCTGTGGCATGTTTTTATAATCCAGGATCAAACTCAAATCTTAATTTTGCCAGGACTTTTATGAAAATCTTTAAAATATTCAATATAGATGGATGATGTTTGTCCGCTCCACCCCAGGCATCGCTGTTATTTTTATAAGAAACTAACCTAACTTTCATTTGCTGCAAAAACTGTGGTTACTCTTAATGTATGTGTGTATATACTAAATTTTTGCTTTTTGATGAAAGTAACTCTAATATGAGTAAACGATTCACGTTTTTTTGCATAAGAACAATTTTCAAGAAAATTTTTATTGCTGATAAATATGTCTTTAATCTGCCTGATAAATATGTCTCTCAAGAACAATTCAGCATCGAGATTTTTTTGAGATAATTGCGAACAACCAACCTGGACTTAAATTTCACTGGTTCTTATAAAAATAAAGGGTAAAATTCTTTGAGATTTAAATAACTTTTTCATTCCACGCTGATCTTTCCTCTAGAGGTCCTAGTTTTGTCTCAAATTTTTTTGTTGGAATTTCTGCTAGCTTTGTTCCAAAACATGTTTTTCTATATTTCGCGTATGCTGGTACCTTTGAATACAAGTCCTAAATACTGGTTCCCTTTAAACATGCTCAGGGTTTCTAATTCTGATTTTTATTTCTGTATTGCAATTTACATTTAAAACGTGCAATGATGATGTTGACTAAATTCATTACAATAAATTTTTATTACACTTAAATTCAACATTTTTATTGTATTCTGTTGTTTCATTGCAATTTTTTACTTGTTGTTGGCATTTCATTTCTTACGTTGAATTTCAGCCTGTTTTTTCGTACACTGCTCTTATTTTTTGATAAATCTCAGCCCGATGTTTCTTACAAAGATTGTACATATAAAATAAAACTTGTTGAATCAAGAAGTATCTAGGACTTGGTCGCTTTATGACAAAAGCAATGAATGGGGCATACGAAAGCATCGAATTGAATAATGTCCAGTCGGTTAAATGGGGCTTTGCCTTCCCCAGAGAAGCTGGCCAGGGATCGCCATTACGAAAACCCCTTTCAATAAGGCCACCCTTTTCATAACAACCTTTTGTGTTGTCGTGTTTTGATAAGCTATTGTTTCACGTTAATTACCATTGGATTGTGGTGTGCAAGTGATGATGAGTCTGTTGTTTTTGTTGAACGAAGCGAGGAGAAGTAAGATGAGAATTTAGGTCACTGCTTCACTGAGAACGGCTCGCCCTCCGATGATATGTCCTCTGTGGAATCACCATGGTCGTCCTAACTAAACCATATGCATGATCGAAATCGATAACTAGTACTTTCCTATCAGGCCGTATTGAAACAATCTTATAGCGCTTTCAATTAAGTATTCATAACATGCCGAGCCTTTTAAATATTCATTTTATATTATCTGTGCAGTGAATTTTCGCATGAAGTCTGTTTGCTTGCGTTTGACAGTGTGAAAACGGGTTATTTTACGTAAAGCGTGAGGATATTAGACCATCTAGACTGTCATTGCTAGGTTAGGATTTCATCTTCGTGGAAACACAGCTAGTTAGTGATGAAGTGAAGCTGAAAATTTCATTTCAACCGCACGAAAATTGCGTTGTTCAGGCTTTGTTGCCGGCCAATGAACGAAGCCATTATGATGCGGTGTAATTGACATGTGCTGTGAAATTGACATGGTGGGCGGTGCTTAAGGAGCGAATAGCGCAGCTGATTGGCTTGCCATTGTGTAACACGAGCCGAAGCCAATGTACGTTAATTTAGCTTTGAAAATCTTTGATCGTGGCACGCAGCAGAAATAAAACAACATCCAGCGGAATAGCCTGGCAAATCCGCCGTTAAGCCCTTATACAAAACATAAATGGATTTCGAGTTATCTTCGCTGTGAAGCAAGAAGTTTATCTTCAGGATTAGGAAATGGCCGTTCAAAGTTTCACTTCCAATCACAATATTTTGAAGAAATTCTGCAGATCAATTCGACGAAGTTCATGCCAGCGGCCGAAGACGACAATGTTCTATTCTAAGATGCAGTTTTCTCGTGTTTGCTTAACAGTTTTGTTGCTGCTGGTTGCATTTGTTTTGAAAGCTAGCTGCCAATTACATGATATTCATGAAGAAACTCCATGGAAATGTGAAAACATTACGAATCAATTTTGTAAAAGAATGAAATATAATGTCACCCATATGCCCAACATAATGAAGAATCAAAACCAAGCACATGCATACATGGAGCTTGTTACTTATCTCCCGCTTGTAAATATCCAGTGTTCGCCCGAATTAGAGTTGTTCTTATGCAGTGTTTATGTTCCATATTGTACAGAGAAAGTTCGACAGCCTATCATGGCGTGCAGGACCTTGTGTGAACGCGTTCATCGAGCGTGTTTTCCGATAATGAATAGGTATGGTTTCGGCTGGCCTCCAAATTTAAACTGCAGTCAATTCCCACCAAGAAACGATCACAACAATATGTGTATTGACAACGCTGAAATGAACGATGGTCCTACTAAAACCGAACAGAAGCAGAAAGGAAGTGAAAAGCCAAGTCTACGAACGACTCCCAGCGGCGGAGAGAAAGCTAAACCCAATGAAGGTGAAGCGGGATTGAGTTATAAGCCGTCAGTTCTCCATGGAAGTGATAAGACAACATTAAACACTTCTCAAGTAACTGCCTTGATTCCGACTGTGAATATTAAATCATCAAGGAAACTTTGTCGCATGAAATTCGCTAGAAATGGCCAGAATTATGTGTATATAGAGCGAGCAAAGTCTTGTGCGCTGATTTGTAACGAAGACGGACTTTTTACTCGCAAGGAAAAGGAAATTGTCGATGCATGGTTGACGGGCCTATCTTATTTGTGCGCTTCGTTGTCGTTGTTTGCCCTTATTGTTGTTCTAAGAAACATGAAGTCGGTGTTCTATCCTGAAAGAGCTATAGTTTATATTACTTTCTGTTATCTCGCCTATTCCGGAGCTTATATTTTGCGTTCAAATGTTGGAAGGGAGAAAATTGGGTGTGATTTCTCAAAAGACAGTCATTACACAATACAGGACGGATCAGGAAATTTTGGCTGTGCAACGACATTTCTGATGACGTATCTGTTTTCTATGGCGCAGAGTATCTGGTGGGTAATGATGACCCTTACTTGGTTTCTTTGTGGAGGAATGAAATGGAAAACTGAGGCCCTAAAATCCTGTTCAGTATACTTTCATGTTGCTGCCTGGGGTGTGCCGTGTGGCAAAACTGTTGTCATTTTGATGCTGAGAAAAATCGACGTCGACGAGTTAACAGGCCTGTGTTATGTAGGAAACCGCTTTGAAAACATATCAGCACTACGCGAATTTGTTGTCGGGCCATTGTTTACATATCTAATTATGGGGACTACCTTTCTCGTCGCTGGGTTTGTTGCCTTATTCAAAATTCGTCCTGCCTCTAACTCGAGCTCTTCGTCTGAAAATTCCACAGACTCAAAGATTGAGCAGCCCTTATTGCCAATTGGTATTTTTGCAGCGTTGCATACTATACTATCAACTGTGATATTAGCGAGTTATTTTTACGAGTATGTCAACAGAGAGTCTTGGTTCACCAAAGTCGGTTCACCTGGAGCTAACTTTGAGGTTTTCCTGCTCAGACTCATAATGGTTTTTGCCATTGGCCTACTTGCAGCGGTGTGGGTAATTTGCATACACGCGCCACGGTTTTGGAAGAAATTATTACAGGATTTTTCACAAAATATCAACAATACTGCAGAGGAAAGCCCAGCTCAGTTAGAACCTCTTCGCGGTAGCAGTGAAACGCCCGTTTAGATTTAACGCTTAACGATTGTTTATGTAAGAAGTGGTCAGTCATTTAACCCCAGAATTTTGTCCACCTTTTATAGTTTCAATTGTTCCTTAGTTATCACTGTTTTTTAGGTTAATTCACAGCCAATAAAAGCCAATAGATTTTGCGAACAAAAGATCTGTTTCTACGACTTCCTCATAAAACATTTATCTTTTAATCTCAAATGAAGAGTCTTGTTGCGAGGCACGAGGGGAGGTCTGTTTTTCGCATCTCCTCAATTCAAATTCTGTTATCTAACTTTACAAAATCTGCCTTGTGAATCGAAAATGTCAGGCACATGTGTCAGTTCAAGGACTGCTAAAGACATTTGTTTTATCTCATTTCCTGGGGTCCACAAGCAAGCCATTTTTCAACTAGAATTCATTATGATTTTAGTCTTGGAAGATCTATTGAATTAAGGTCAACTTAAATACTGTTTCCAAACCACAATTCATTCCGGATCTCAAAGAACTTTCGCGATGGGAGCGTTTCGTTTACAATAGTACAGATTTAGTTTCCTTTGATTTATGAGGTGTCGTAAAAGAAACCTTTATATAGGAAACTGGCTCTTAAAGTCCACTAGCAATCCATCATGTCTTACCCTTTTAAGTTTGTGGCTTTTAGATTGTGCTCACAATCAATACCCACCCAGTCAGTAATTAACTCAACGTTGGTAGTGAAAAATTGGACCTGTCTAGGTCGGTAAATCTCAGATTTCAAACATCTCAAACAAATATCTTTGTTTGAAAAGTCTGAAATAAATTCTGATAATCAACACCAGTAGATTCTTATAATTCGTTTTGTTAAAAGGATTGATGGAATCTAGATTTGTAACATCTGGATTTCTATCTATTTATTTTTGTATTAGAATGCCATGAAAGTGATTTTATGAGGACGTGATGCAAAGCCCCTTTTTCAATGACTGTTTGAGAAATCCAACAATCTAGGGCCACTTAATAATTCCATAGCAAACAGATAAGGCGAAGGTTTTTTCTAAACCTTTACTGGCTAGGTTTTATCCAGGTTACTATCCTGTCTCTCAAGACTTTATCAACCCCAAGTCACTGAGGATTTGTGACCACCAGTTTGCAGTTTCTCTCAGGTTAAGCTTTCAATACTGAAGCACAAGTATTTACATTTAGTTTTAAATGCTTTGTCCTGTGTATCTACTCTGCCAGATTGCAATTTCTAAACTTAATTTCTTCCCCGGAATACGGTGTCTCATAGCTAGCCTTGTACAGTTTTACAGTTCTAAAGCACCAGTTCTTTATGTCTACACTCAGACCAAGTTGCCCCCAAAATTCTGCTGAACACATTTAGGTTTTTGGCCTGCCCCTTATGCATCCTTGAACCCACTTCTTTCTCTGGGATTGGTACATCCTACCCATTCTCAGAATACCTTTCCAGTTTTCAATCATTAGGTTTTATTTTCAAAATGAAATTGTTCTCAAAACTGTTAGTTCAACTCAAAACTCAAAACTCAAAACTTTTAGTTTGTAAGAAAACATTACCATTAAGCCAATGTTTGGATGAAAGCCATAAACCTTCACCATTTAGGCAACCAAGCAACCATTGCATATATTCTAAGTTTCATACACCTGCATTTAACAGTGCTAAAGAACACTAAATTACCTATTTGTTAAAATGTAGAAAATCCAGATTTAAAACATGAGGGTCAGTTCTAGGAGAGCTTTGTTAATAATTCTAGAGAGTTGTATTTTAAGGGAATTTTTACAGTGGTGATAATTCAATCTCCACCTTGCAATTTCCCTAGAATTAAAGATGCATTTAATGAAAATTCTCATGTTTGTGGAAAGTAGAATACTCTAAGGGAATTTTATTACTTTCGCGACCGAACGCGATCTGTTACAAACGAGGGAAAAATCACAGAACAGCTTATGAGATAAAAATCCCATGGTTTAAACCCTTAGGACATTTTCCAATGTCTGTCCTGTTATTTCCTTATCAATCTATTCGTGCAATTGGAATTCCGTGCACCCACATATTTGTGTGTTATTGATCATGATATAAGAACACGCGATAGATAATCATGCCCTGGTGCAATTATCTGCATATCAAGTCTGTTTTTTAGAGGGAAGTTGGCTATAAGAAACTAGATCTAGGATCCTTAGGTTGAAGCTCCAGTACATTTCATAGTTTATGTGTATTTTGTGGATTTTAATTTCACTAATGATTCCCAATTGTAAAAGGGAAAGTGCATGCTGGCCAATTTTGTCCCATGCCCTCATTGCCCATCCAATGAATGTGTTGAAGTTAAGTTGTTTCCAATGGTCTAGAGACATTCAATAGTTATGGCAGGTTTTGGTAGCAATTAGAGACAAGGTCTAAGTTATAATCATTATCATCAGTTTCATTAATATCATCAACATCACCATCATTATCATCATCATTATCATCATCTTCATCATCATCTTCATCATCATCATCATCATCATCATCATCATCATCATCATCATCATCATCATCATCATCATCATCATCATCATCATAATAAAACGTCTTGTCTATAATCAACAAAACCCTTCATTATAATGTGGACGATCTGTCTTCATATTTGCTAATCGCCCCAACTTCGCAGCTAATATTGGTCTAATGATAAAGGCCTAACTGCATATTCAGTCTTAGGTGAACCCAATATATCCCCTGGTATGAAAAACAATTGAGTCTTGTTCGATCAATTTGTATAAATTGTTTTTGTTTGTGCTAGACAACCATTTATGCTTTCAGCTCTTCCCAGTTACGTTTATAAATAAATTTTATGATATTTTGTAGCAATTTTACAGAAAACGTTTAGTGTTTTGCTTTGAATTATCTTAAGAAACGAACAGTATTGTTTGACTCTGTAATATACGTTGTAAGTGGCTAGCTTTGCTGGCAGAATCGTCGTTATATAAGTTTTTATGCGCATGAGATTAAATCCACGTGTTATATACCTGTTGTTACCCTGATGTGGTAGTGGCATCAGTGAGTAGTGTATGTTATGGTCTGTTATGGTTTTTGAGTATAACCAGTGACGTAGCCAAGGTAAATTTTTTTGGGGGGGGGGGGGCAAAGAGCTAATGAAGCAAAATTCCGTGTTTAAAATTAGTAGGAAAAATTTTAAGACTACGCAGATTTGTATATCTTGGACTCCAAAATTTTACAATAAGGGGTTGTCTGGCCCCATGCCACCTGGTTACGCTACTGGCTATAATTAACTGAACGTGAAGGCAATAGGGGATGGATAGGCTCAGGTAGCGGCGGTTTTTAGGAAAAATCAGGGGGGCACTGATACTGAATTTACCGAGTGCTGTAGACGTTAAAAAATTCATTCGTTTCGAATGTTTCAGTAGATATCGTATAAAGTGAATGTCGAATTAGAATTAGAGGTCAAACTTTGCCTAGCCTTTGGTTAAACAAAATTTGCGGTTTTAATCAAGAAATTGCCGGATCGATCGCACCTGTGGCATGGCATCTTACCCCGCTTGCCCCCAGATAGCCACCACTAGTATCAAGCTGTTAACCCTCAATGGCCTTAAGTTGCTGATAAGAGTAGAACATAACTCCCGAGTAAAAATTGGTGCAGGGAGAAGCGTTCAGTGTGGAAGTCGTATTGCTCTGGCCAAATGTAATTTCGTCGATGAAAGTCAGGAGTGTCACTGCTTGAGGTTGATGCCCCCATACCCTCTGGTCAACCTGAAGGATCTCTTCAGTCACTTGCCGAATTCCCCTCAAGTGAGTCTCCCGGACGAAGCACCCTTAGAGATACTATTTCCTCCAATGTAGGTGCTGTGATAGATCCATCCATAGGCTTTGATAAAGACTCCATTTCAAGGGGCCAAAGACTTCCCCTCCTTTGAATACGGACTTGGTTCTTGTCAAATCCAGACCCAACAACATACATGAATATTGAAACCGCCCTTATATTTTGCCGTTGATATTTTGCGATTGGATCTCATTCATTTGAGAAGAACCGAAATTTTGGGACATGAAGTACAGCATGTTCCATTGTTGGTGCTCTACTCGCTCTAGACCGTAATTACCAATTTACGCAAATTTAGAAAGCATCGTACAAATGTTAGTTAAATTTTTATGGAATTATCCTCAAACAGTTTCGTGTACAGTATTTTTAATATCTCGAGCCTCAGTAGGAAAGTAATCAAATATTCCCAGATCTCTCATTTTTTTTATTGCTGTTTCACCTCGAAAATTCCGTTTTCTAAATGATTCAAGATTTAGATTCAACACTTCCAAGATTTTGGGACAACTTTAAAGATATAAGTATCTTTTATGGCCCCTGTAGTGGCCCCCCTGGGCCTTGGTCACCTTGGTCAGTAATTTAAGGCTGACATCAAAACATCCATACAGATTAGCTCCCATTTCCTCGCTCCCGCACACTCAACCCCAATTACCAGTATTGCATAGGCCTAATGCTGCTGAGAATTAATCGCGGAATTTCCAGTTGACAATTCGTTGCCCTCTCCTGCCGTCGAACGATGTCTGTCGATAAGACAGTAATACCCGCATTGTTTTAAGAGAAAATCCCTAGCCGTGCGCTGGAATCTTCGGCAAAGAAATTAAGTGGATTTTCCCAACAATTCATTGAAAATAGCTCGCAAGTTTTAGTTGAGCGTAACCGCATAATTCCAGTTTATTACTGTCATCTTTGTGAAAAGGGAAATAGCCGTGGTCTTTTGCTGATCACCCTTTGTATGTTGAACACTGTTTATTATGATTCTTACGCCAAAATCCGTTTAGGCCATGTTACCATCAATTATGTCATCTGAAAAATTCAATGTGTGCACGTTTTGTGGGAAGGAAATTGAAAACTCTGATAAAACGCGCTTTAAAGGGATATTGATCATTGGATAAGGCATCGATTTGGACGAAATAACGTGAGAGAAATTCATTTGAAAAGATCGCTGTCTTTGAGACTGTCCGCCACATTTGGGGTAGACGTTTTCTGTTTGAAAATTGTGAACAGAAAGTACTACTCAACCTCTCCCCCCCCCCCAACCGCGGCAGGCCTACTCAATTTCAGGGCCCTTGAGACGGGCTGCTTTTAGGATAGACTCAAGGCCCCGGCTTTTGAAGGTGGTGTAAACCTTTAAATACTTATCGTATTTTTCGAAGTCAAAAGTAGGGTTGTTCTTTCATCTCAAGAGTTAGAGAAAGGTGCCTTTGCCAAAAGACCAGGACATGGGGATGCTACAACTCATGGTAATCGAAGGAGTTGATTAAGGGGCTGGATAGGGTAGTGCGCTGCCTGTGTAACCAATGTACCCTTCGCTGTCTAGGCCAGTTTGTATTAAAGGACTTGCGTTCTTTTCTAAACCGTATTCTGGGTGCAAGACCCACCCATTATCTGGTACACAGGGTACTAAACCAAAGTGATAGTAAATACAATATGTAGCCTAAAGGCATAACGAAACGATAGTTTTTATCATATTTTAAGTTTGCGATAAGGTGATTTTTTTATTGCGCTGGTGATTATGCCGCGGCCCTCTGAGAGGCAGCGTAACAGACTCGTTTACCATTTATAAAAAACAAAAAGTGAAAAAGAGGCTGCAGAGGGGGAACAAGGCAATGTTTGACACGTGTCATCATTATTATAGAATTAATATTCTCTTTTTTCTACACCGATTAGACCATGATTTACGCCAGTCATAATTCAACCAGGCTATGACCAGACCATATTGTGGCCCATTTAAAAATGTAGTTTTTTCGGCTGTTTTTGTGCGACAAAATGCGATATTGTCGCACCTGTCCATGACCAGAATCACTTGATACTCACAAGGCTATTGCTGCCTGATCAATATTGTAAGGAAAAACGTCTGTATTGGATATATTGTGAAGTCACTACAATATCACTTATATATTTGCTGTTGGCAGTGGTGTCGCAGCGATTTTTTCAAACCTGGAAATGTTCCTCAATCATCCAACAAAAATAAGAAATTTTAACAAATTTTTCGACAAGCACCATTTTTGGAAGCTTATTGGAGACGTTACCCCCTTTCGATCCCAAAGCGTACACCAGCGATGGAAGACAGGGTGGCGGATGTCATCAATTTACCGGCGATAGTTATCGTCATTTGCCGGAACCAATCTTTATTTCGTTAGAAATTCTAAAGATTTAAGGTTTTTTCGACACACGTTGTAATGGGTAGGGCGGAATTGGTTTCGCCTTTGGGTCGCCCAGTGGCGTGTACAGTAGCGGCGCCACGGGGGGACCTTCCAATTAAACTATTTGTTTCATGTTTCAGTCTGAAACGTTTGAGAGTAACAAGCGTCACTTTTTACGGCAAGTGAGGGCCATCGTCTGTCAGAAAAAGGGCTTTTTCCGAGTGAAAGGGGCGTGGTTCAACAAAATATTTCGACTCTTCTCTATGTGCCTCCACTGGGTGTGTAATTCCCCACCTTGGCGGCGAAGAACTTTCGACTTGTTCACATTGCGTGATGTATCTACTGTTGTTGTTGTTTATTAGCTTTAGAAGTGAATGCACGTTTTTAAACCTGCATTTGCAACGAGCCAGCAATGTTAGGAAAACGAGTGACAATTGGATACCATCTTACGACAGGTATTAACTAATAAAGCCATTAGCCCTTTTTATTTATCTTGATATGGCAGGTACCAGATCTTCGCAAATAATGCTGCATTATTAAACTTTTAGCATGCCAACGCATGTTTAACATGAATACGGTACCCTGGTATCAAAAAGTGTTGGGATGTGTATATACACACAGTACTGTTATGATCTGCTAGCGTGAGTAATGATACAATAAAGAAAGGTCTTTGGTTCACGGGGGTTATGGTTCAATGCGCAGGGGGTTCCATCCAAAATATAGGAGGAAAGGGCTGTTGAATTGTAGACAGTTAATTGATTTATATTGCATAATAGTTAGCAAAATTTGTAGGAGAAAAGTTTCTCTATGGCCAGAAACACCGTGTTTTTTTTTAATTTCTTGCATCCCATCCGGACATTAACCAAAACTATAATAATCATCATAGTCATGATCATAAAAACGTATTTACAGTTGATAGCTGCCGACCAAAGTGATGTCTATGTATAACAGGAGATGTCAAACCCCTTCACCCCCCTGAAGCCTCAGTCCTGGATGAGAGACCGTCCCTCAAGTAACCTCTTCGTGTTCAAGTATTGGTACTCTGAAGTGTGGCACACATTTCGATGATTTGCCAATTATAATTGCAAAACAAAATTGAACGTGTTACGTAAATCTTGCTATTGATATCCAGCTGTTGCTGTTCGGCAGCAATCTTCATTGAGTAACTTTTACCACCGCTTGGGCTAAGATCTTTCAAAAGAAGCACAAGCATTGAATAGATTATCTGTACTGAGACAAGATAGAAAGAACTGGCGAGGCATTGTAAGACGCGTCATGCAGTATGAATTGCGTGTAATGCTTTAGAAGAAGGAATAAAAAAGATTCCATGGTTTGACACTTGATTATATATGCTTATTCTAATTGCTTATGTCATGAGCAGAGGCGAAGCTTCACCAGGAAAGTCAGTCGTGCCCATATACATTTTTATAAGAAACTTCGATCAGCCCTTGGTGCTAAAAGTTTCTTAATTTGCCATCAAAATTCTGGCGTTTTAGTGCTTAAAGTTTCTTAGCTGGTCTCTTATTTTCAGGACCAATATTTGCCCTATTGTTTGAAGTTAGGTATTTTAATCTTTTAATAAATGTCAATAAATGCGCCAATGTTACAAAAAGCCATCCACAATAACTACCATTATGTTTAACCGCATGGCTTTCGCAAGAGTGGGGCAGAAGGGGTTGTAGCCACCGTCGGGGAAAAATTTCAAGCCGGTCGGGAAATTTTCAACGGAAAATTATTTTCTTATATCAGAAAGATACCCTGTATTCAATAATATAGCTCCCCTGTCAGGGAACCTAGCCCTCCCGTTGGGCAATGTCTGGGTCCACCCCTAATTGTATGGACCGACTGTGTGTTCAAAGTTAAAGTAGTTAATAATTGGTTTTTTCGTTTGAAGTGTCCATTTTCTGAAGCGACTTTCAAAAAATTGTTTTCTATTTCGTTTATCTTGTTCATGTTCATGTTCATCATATTATTCAAATTCACTACCGACAATAACCAACTACAAATTATTATAATAATACATAACAGAATACAATATAAAGGCATAAAATGAAGAACAAAAAAGAAAGGTAAGAGAATTCTTAAAGGAGGAGCTCTCTAAGTAGTTAAACTAATCGAAGAGAGAGCTCTCCCTTGCTGTTGTGCTTAATATATTCAAAAAGGCTAAATTTATGAAATAATTTTTGGGTGAACAGACTTGCTTGAAATTGCAAGAGTAAACACTTAAGTGAATTGTTGAGGCGAATTTACAAAAGCCTTACGCCGAAAATTTAAGGCAAAAAAAGTGTTAAAGAAGTACATTCACATGTAAGCCAGCCGGGATGGATTGTGCTTTTGTAAATGGTGCGGTTTTTTTGAATGGCTTCAAGACCAATTTTTGCATTCAGATATTTTTCGACCGTCTCAGAAGAAAGTGCCGTGAGTGACACCCCCTTCACACTCCCTTCACACCCCCTAATGGGCATCCATGCTGGGTTTGTTTGTCATAGTCTGGGACTCATGCTATCATGTGATGTACGTCCTTCTCTATAATCATGTGACAGTCAGGTGAACGAGACAGTCATAAGGTGAACCATACAAGTAAAACGAAACTGAAAATGATTGTATTATCAATAGGATAATTGTTTCATAGTAAAAGTGATGAAGCCTCAAGTTGTGTGGAACAACGGCTAAGGAAAGTGGTGGACGAATATTGGCTTCAGCTCTGGTATTACTGGTTAACCTTTTTCACTCTCTCAATTTTAATTTTCTCAATTTAGGCCTAATATGATATAATGAATGCTGCTTCTTCCAAGAAAATATGGCTACTACAGTATAACTGAAAGATGAAACCATTGATAATCTAAACGATTAATGGGAAGGTGCTGCCTGTAATTTGCACTGCATTTTTTACTTCATTTAGTAATTGTTTCCTGAAGGCTTTTTGGGGTGGGGCGGAGGGAGCATTTTAAAAAAATTTCTTACAAAATTCACAATTTATTGACCCCATATATGACTTTTTAAAATTTTTCTCATAGAACCCTTATTGAAGATTATTGAGTTGGTTAAAGGCAGTCATTCCCATAATGGGTGATGCAGCAAGCACTGACTACCGACAATATGCCATGGGTCCATTGAATGCAACATTGGTGTCCATAACATGTATACTATCAATGCTTGGTTCCCTTGTCATCATTATAAGCTACATTGCTTGGAAAGATATCAGGACTGTCTCCCGCAGTATTCTTATCTGGCTCAGTGTTTGTGACTTTCTTATTGCATTGGGAAACATGTGTGGCACATTTTTTGTACCAGAATCTATTGACTACAAATGTATTGCACAGAGTTTTATTGTTTCGTCTGCACTTATATCTTCATTTCTTTGGTCTATTGCTTTGGCTGCATGCCTTTATGTGACCATTGTCAAGAGCAAGTTTGCATTGTTTCAGTCTTTCATACCACTCTTGCATCTGCTTATTTGGTCTATTGGCTTAGTCATCAACATTGTTGCCGTTTCAGAGAAGAAACTTGGAAACTCATCTGATCAAATCACTGCAGGTTGGTGTTGGATAAAGCATAATAAAAGTGCTAATTCATCAAAGATAGAAAAAGACCATGAACTCATGTGGATGATATTAGATTATAAAGGAATTGAAATAATTGCCTATGCATCCATCTTCTTTATCTTTCTGATGATCAAATTCCGACTAAGGAAAGAGGTAAGATCAGTTCAATGCAATTCTGTTTTAATTTTTAAAATTCTATCTCATACAAAATACTGTTGAAATATGTACTACTATAAGATAAGACAGTGGGGGGTGCCACAAAGATGCATTGGGACAATTCCTCACTTCTTTTAAAATATGGTAATGTGCATTCATGAAAAATTTAGGCTAGGGGTAGGCCATTATTGAGTTTTCTTTTTTAGTGACATACTGTCTTGAAAAATGGTTGCAAAAAAAATTTGACTATTCTTAACTATACAACACAGTATCCTTGTGTTCAAAAAGGCGTTTCTCAAAATTTAAAGGGTGTGGCCAGACCCCACCCTACCCCAATCATCATCGTTCTGCCAACTTCATGGAGGCTGGTGTGGCCATTGAACTAGGATAACAAATAATGATTGATGTAAAAGATGAACAACGAGGGGTACATAATGATAATAATGATAATACTTTTTTTTTAATTTAAAGTTGAAAAAAGGTTAGTTCTACGTAGAGTTTAGCATGGTGGGGAATTTCTTCAGGAGGAGCTCTCTCATTAGGTAAACATATCAAGGAGAGAGCTCCCTCTATGCTGTGCACTTTTCATAAAATTCGTGAAATCTTTTGAATGTTTTAAAATAGGGAAGTTGTCTTATCAAGGTAGTTAGATGATGATAGATTTTGGAATTTCGCGCCCCCCCCCCCCCTAAGAAAATATAAGCTCGCCTCGGGCTTGGCAAGAATTGATTTTTATTGAATGATCAATTAAATTTTCGCTTCTTTTTCAGATGGAAGCTCGAGCAACCAGTCCTTCAACTTTTGATAAAAGAGCTACTGTGATTAAAATAGCAAAGAGGGCTGATCGAAAACTAATCATCATTCCCATGCTGCTTATACTTGCACGTCTTCCAGGGACAATTCGCTTCATCATTTTTGCTACTGGTAAGATGCCACCTTCACTTAAACCCTGGTCAAAAGCATTATTATCTCTTCAGGTATGTTCATCTCTGCTTTATTACGAGGAATGTTTCTAAATTTATCAAATCCTGAGGGGATTAGCCGGATCACTATCATCTTCTCCCCCCCACGCCCCCACATTGCGGAGGCTGGCACCGCCGTTGCTTAGGAGAGGCAAATGCTTTCAAGAGCTTGATTTAACCCTTTCACCCCAGGACGAGTCATATGGTCCAATGACAAACACTGGAAAAGATTATTTTCAGGGGGTTAAGTGCAAAATATTGTAAATGTTCTGATGGCAGTTTTCTATAACAGGTTACGCTTTCACCCCAGTTATTTGACTATGCTACCCCCTGAAAAGCGTAGGATTTTATGGGTTTTAACAGTTAACTGAAAATAAATCCGGGTGCCAGGCCTTGCCCTGAGTAAAATAAAGGTGCTCTTAAAATCGAGCTCCTTGCATAATTTAGGTGCTCTATTTCACACCCCTACTGAAAATATTTTTAAAGTACACAAGAGGCATATTAAAACCATGATTACACGGGTTGTGCCATCAAAGAACATTTTATACATTCACTGTTGCTGTAACTGTAATATATGAAAATATGCTGTTACTTATGGATCAGCTTCATTTCCATGATGCAAAATGCAAGAAGCAGGTGCCTATATTGCCAGGCTGCTAACTAGTTAATTTCTGAGCACTATTTTGCTCTTACTTAATAAAAAAAAGCTGTTTCACTATTCTGAGAATTCCTGAAAAAAACTCCTTGAAATAGTAACAAACAAAAATTAATCAACAGAAGAAGTATCTGGTAAATTACAAGTTCATTTAATATGATAACTGTTGTGTCTCTATATTTCGTCATTTGAAGAGCTTGATAGGTAACTTTCATCATCACTACTACTGTTGTCAATCTCAATGTCAAGACACATAGTTTTTTGTGGTGGCTCAAGATTTGAAACTTTTTTGGTTCGTCTTTTTGAAAGATAGATGTCAAGAGCTCTCTCCATCAACTGTTCTCTTTCTTCTGATGACCATGTCTTATCGTTGCCCTTTATCGCCATTATGTCATTGATAACTGCATGTTTAAGACACAGGCGCCGGTCAGACAACATTAAAGTAAGCATTGAAAATGCTCTCTCAACAGTAGAATTTGATCCAGACATAGCAAGGATAAGAGATACAACCTTACAAATGTTTGGGAATTCCTCTCGTCTATACCTCAAAATATTTTGCCAGATCTTTGCGGCTGTCAGTGGAGGTTCAGATTTTAAGAAGTGTGATGTTATGAAAGATCTGACTTGTTTCCATTCTTTCTCTACCTTTGATGCATCGTAGCTTGCTTTATCAAGGGGCACTTTGAAGTGATTGTAGAGTGACAAAAGTTGGTCATTGCCAAAGTCCAAGGATGGTAACCAAAACTGAGGATCCAGCCACTTCATTGAGCAAAATACCAAATTTCTGAAGTCTGCAAAGCGTTCGTTCAACACTTCAATAAGATCAGAAGCAACTGCTCTCAATTTTTCGCCAAAGTTTTCAATACACTGACCATGCCACCCAATCATTTTGTCTATCTTAACTGTATGGTACTCTCTGTTCTGTGGATTTCGTTTTTCGTGGCCTGCTTTACAATACTCATGTGTTGCTACCATCTTTCCATCACTTCCAACATGAAATTGAAAAAATCTCAGCATGCTGTCAGTTTCAACCTTTTCATCACTGTCCACCATGTCTTGTAAATCGTTGATTGTCATTTCAATGCTTGGGTAAATTTCATAAGCCATTAAACCTTCGCCCTCAAACACCTGTAATGATTGTTATTATTACTGTCCTTTGACCTCACATGTCACATCATGTGATTATTGTCTTATGACCTCACATGTTACCTCATGTGAGCTAGCATGGTGTGTCATGTGAGGCATATGGTATTAATAAATACATGTATTAAAAAGAGAATAGAACAGTCTTGGAGATACGATTATACTGAGAAACAAGGCCTATTTATTGAGTCTCTCTCTGCCGAATCCAAAGCCTACGAAACGTTACATTTGGTGACAGAGCCAGAGAAGAGACTCCCGTCCATATGGCTTCTATCTCCGTTGTACCGGAGAAGTTTACTGATGGCGATTTTGTGTCGTGGCTGCGCAATTTTGAATGTTGTGCCACCGCCAACGGTTGGAAAGATGATGAAATGTTGCGGAAACTGCCAGCTTTTCTTCGGGGTCAAGCAGCAGCTTACTTCTACAGCCTTCCTGCTGACCAGAAAGATACATACGCTCATTTGACCGCTGCATTGAAGACCGCCCTGTGCCCTAAGGTGAACCGCGAGCAATTCTACGCCGATTTTGAATGCCGCTATTTACGTCCCGATGAAGATCCTGCTTTGTTCCAATGGGAATTGGAAGAATTATTATCGAAAGCAGACCCGGATTTGAGCAATGATGGCAGGCATGCCTTATTAGCTCGGCAATTCATGAAGGGATTGCCTGCCGATCTACGCCTGAGGTTGCTGGAGTTCAACCCCACGCCGTCTTTGAAAGAGATGCGGGAATTTGTTCAACGGCACCGAGCTATTCGCCGCACTACACCCGCCCCAGCTTTTGCCTCCAGCCTACGTGAGTCTTTACCGCCCGCTGACGCCAGTCTCTCTGACCAACTGCACAATCTGACCGCTGCGGTGGCGGCCCTTACGACCAATCAGCAGAAGTTTCAAGAAACTTGGGACGCACAACAACAACAACAATTGCGATTCCCCCCAATGTCACAAAGGCCCAACTCAAGATGGCGTGCCAGGAGCACGACAGAGCAACGTCAATGCTTCCGCTGCGGTGAGTGTGGTCATATTGCCAGATTCTGCCCAACCAACATCTCCTGGTGCTCTCGCTGCCGTGAATGGGGCCATCCTGCTGAGGTATGTAGCGCTCCTTGCCACGACAACAATGGTGTGACTCCATCATCATCAGCGATGCTCAAGCCGACAACCAAGTTCGAAGCCCGTCATGGACAATTGCCCTCGTCTGCTTCTCAATTTGTAAGTTCAAAATCTTTAAACTTAAAAGGGGTGCCTCGTTAAAGGGCTGGGCTGAAGGTCACCCCCGTGTTTTTGTTGTAGGCTCTGTAGTTTCAGGGTCGATTCCCCCCCAGCCCCTTATTCAATGTGTTTTAGGTGGAGTTTGTGTTAGTGCCTTAATTGATACAGGCTCTATGAAGTCTTTTGTCAGTAAGAGTATTTTTCAAAGTATTCAGCCGCCCCCATCTCTACAGTCCTCTCCCCAGACTTGCATTAGCATTACAGGGGAACCCTTACAGATTGAAGGAACAACCCATTTACCCTTGGTCATTCCAGGTAATAGCTCTTCACCATATTCGGGTAATTTTACGGTATCTTCTACTCTTTATCAGCCGTTACAGTGTGTTCTTGGTTGGGACTTTTTAACCTCCAATGGACTCCAGTTACGGTATAAGGATGAGAATGATGCCTATTTCCTTGAGGGTACCCATGGTTCTACTCCCTTAGCTCCCCACAGTTACTTGAATGTTTCATCTTCAAGTGGAGAGTGCCAATTGGGTGATGCAAGCCCACCAAGTTTTGCTGCCACCACCATTCTAGTGCAGTCAAGCAATCGGGGTCCAGTACCTGTTTGCTTGCGCACTAATGTATGCATTCCAGGTAGATCTGAAGTGATAGTTTCATGTCAGCTCCCTAAGAGTAGCCAGGATCAGTTAGGAATGATTACCCCTATTACTGATATTAATAGTACTCCTATCATTTTGAATATTTTACCAGCTTATTCAGTTTGTCAGGCAGATTCTCGTAGTGTGCCAGTACGTCTTATGAATACCTCTAACTTTGATCTTGAATTGCAGGCAGGTCAGAAAGTAAGCGAGTTTTGCCCTATTATTGAAGCCCCATCTGTAGCTCCTAGTGGTCACCATGAACATTCTAATCTTTGTTGCAGCACTACCTCCACCTCTGTAGAAACTATCAATGAATTACAAAATGCGCTTAGTCCTGAGCTCTCTAATAACGAGCGCAAGGCAATCCTTGACACCCTTATGAAATTTTCTGATGTTTTTAAGGGAGACCTTGGTCATACTAGTGTTCTTACTCATAGCATTGATACCGGTACAGCATCTCCTATTCGCCAACATCCTCGTCGTCTTCCTTATGCTTTTAGGGAGGAGGTCCACTCTCAAGTTACTGACATGCTACATCAAGGAGTTATTCAACCTAGCTCTAGTCCGTGGGCCTCCCCCATTGTTCTTGTCAAGAAAAAGGATGGTAAATATCGTTTTTGTGTGGACTATCGCAAATTAAATGCTGTAACAAAGAAAGATGCCCATCCTTTACCAAGGGTCGACGACTTGCTAGATGCCCTTAAAGGTTCAGTCATGTTCAGTACCATGGATTTGAGATCTGGCTACTGGCAAGTGAGCATGGAACCCAAGGACAGGGAGAAAACCGCCTTTGTTACCCCCGATGGGTTATGGGAATTTTGTAGGATGCCTTTTGGGGTTTCCAATGGTTGTGCAACCTTTCAAAGAGCCATTGAAATCGTTTTGTCTGGCCTGACCTATGAAACATGTTTGTGTTATTTTGATGATATCATAATCCCATCTTCCAATTTGCAGGAACATTGTGAGCATTTATCAGCTGTTTTAACTCGTTTCCAGCAACATAACTTACGAGTCAAAGCATCTAAATGTTCTTTTGGGGCCTCGCAAGTGCTTTTTCTAGGGCATGTTGTTTCTGCCAAAGGTGTGCACACGGATCCTAAAAAGACTGAAGCTGTTTCTCAACTCTGTGAGCCAAAAAATGTTGAACAGGTCCGCTCCTTTTTAGGCCTTGCAGGATACTACCGCAGATTTATTCCTAAGTTTGCGACTCTTTCAGCCCCCCTTGTTGCCCTCACTAAGAAACATGCAAAATTTGTCTGGAATGATATTCATGTTGAAGCTTTTTCTTGTTTGCAAAGACTGCTGTGTGAAGCCCCTGTTTTAGCTTACCCTGATTTTCATCAGCCATTTGTTCTTCAAACTGATGCTTCTGATTTAGGTTTAGGTGCTGTCCTTAGTCAGGTAGACCCTTTCGGTCACGATCATGTAATTTCTTATGCCAGCCGCTCCTTATCTGACAGGGAAAAGAAATTTTCTGCTACTGAAAAGGAAATTCTAGCAATCATTTTTGCTATTGACCATTTTCGGGCTTACTTATTGGGCGCAAAGTTTACCTTGGTTACAGATCATAGTGCCCTTCGTTGGCTACATTCTATTGAAGCTAAGGGTCGTCTTGGCCGTTGGGTCATGGAACTACAGGAATATGATTTTGAGGTTCGTCATCGACCTGGTGCTGACAATGGTAATGCTGATGCCCTCTCTCGCTTACCCTACACAGGCCAAGATAGTTCCTTGAGCAATAGTCATAATAGTCAAAATGCCAGTTATAGCTTTAGTTGCACCACTAGCGTCCAACCCAACTTTAGTTTACAAGATGCCCAAATGGAAGATCCTTGTCTCAGCAAAATTATTCAGTTGAAGTTAGATGATCTCCCTAAGCCCCCATTCTTTGTCTGGGCTAATGACCCTGTGTTACGGACTTACTGGCATTGTTGGGATTTATTACATGTTGTCAATGGCCTTTTGGTGAAAACTTCAGCAAATGTTGCTGCTTTTCCCCAGTATGCTTTTGTTGTTCCCCACTGCCTTATAAATTCTGTGTTACAGGGTGTTCATTCCAGCCCCCTTGCTGGCCACCTTGGTATAAAAAGAACCATTCTGCGTGCAAAACATCACTTCTTTTGGCCTGCGATGTTTCGCCACATTAAAACCTTTGTACGAGGGTGTGAAACTTGCGAGCAAAACAAGTCTGATTCTAACCACCGTAAAGCTCCACTTAAGTCTATCGATATCAATGAACCATTCGTCTTCTGGGCCATGGATTATATGGGTCCCCTTCCAGAAACTGCCCGCGGTAACAAGCACCTTTTGGTTGTAATGGATCACTTCACCAAATGGTGTGAGGTTTTTCCTACCAAGGATCAGAAGGCTCACACTGTTGCACACATTCTGGTTTCCAGAGTATTTAGTCGTTTTGGCCCCCCTCATGTCATTCACTCTGATCAAGGTAGGAATTTTGAGAGCAATTTAATGCAGGAAGTATGTCAGCTTATGGGCATTCACAAGTCAAGGACAACTGCTTATCATCCTCAATGTGATGGTTTAGTCGAGCGACAAAATAGAACATTACAGAATATTTTAGCCGCTTATGTTTCAGATCATCAGGATGACTGGGATCAGTGGGTAAGTTTAGCGGTGTATGCATACAATACCAGCACGCATGAATCTACAGGACTTAGCCCATATGAACTAGTGTTTGGCCGCATCGCTCGCACACCACTCGAGTTTGATTTAGACCTCCCGTTAAAGAATCCATGTAGTCAGTCAGAGTATGTTAGATCAGTTAGAGCCAATCTTCAGTCTTTTAAGCAGGTAGCTCAGCTAAACCTTGACAGGAACAGGCATAGGCAAAAACAGCTATATGATAGGCAATCTCGAGCTTGGACCCCCTACTCAGTTGGTTCTTCCGTGTGGTTGCGTCGCCCAAAGTCATGGAAATTTGGGGGCAGGTGGGTGGGTCCTTACCAGGTCATTTCAAGGAATGGCATCAATTACACCATCCGTTCTAAGACTGGGAAGGATATAGTAGTCCACCATAACAATATCAAGAAATGTGCTGTTCCTTCAAGTACTGGATCCCCATTTTGTCCAGTGAGGGAGGATTGGGATCCTATAGTTGTCCAGGGAGACCCCGTTCCCCCAGAGGTTGTAGGCCCTGATAGCGAGGTACCCCCTGTCCATAATCGCCTAGCTCGATTGAGGCAAAACGTGCACCCCCCACTAAGGTTCGGAGACTTTGTAAGTCATTAAATTCATAACGAGGGGAGTGATGTAATGATTGTTATTATTACTGTCCTTTGACCTCACATGTCACATCATGTGATTATTGTCTTATGACCTCACATGTTACCTCATGTGAGCTAGCATGGTGTGTCATGTGAGGCATATGGTATTAATAAATACATGTATTAAAAAGAGAATAGAACAGTCTTGGAGATACGATTATACTGAGAAACAAGGCCTATTTATTGAGTCTCTCTCTGCCGAATCCAAAGCCTACGAAACGTTACACACCAGTGATGCGGGTTGCAGCTTTCCAAATATATCTAGTGCAGCACACATATTGAAAATCTTTGTGCTACGAAATTTCTTCAATAACTCAGACACTTTAGCCTTTGTATCAGCGTTCTTTACTTGTACTTCATAGTTTTCAAACGCCATTACTAGCGCTGGGAGTAAATGAAGAAACCGCTTGTATCCCTTTTCCCGGTGACTGACAAATCGAGTTCCATGAATCTTGGATAGTTCGTAGTGTGTTATCCCAATGACTTCAGCAGCTTGTTGAACTGCAGCTTTCAGTGCGCCAGATCTTTTCAACAGCTTATAGGTAGATTCGTAAAGGTGTTCTGCATCTTTGAATAATTGACGAGCCATGACGTCCTTCAGAGCAAGCTCGACACGGTGATTAACACAATGTATAGTTGTTAGCCAAGGTCTTTCATTTTTTAGCGGTGTCAACACTCCTCGGTAAATTCCAGTGTTCACTCTGGCGCCATCTGATGTCGCACTGACTACATGTTTTTCGAAAATATCATCAGGAAGGCGCATTTCATTCTTGTAGACGTGATCTATGCTTTTCTTAATGGAATCCGCATCAGTCCCTCCAAAATTTGCCATTTCAATAAGTGATGTTACAAAATAACAGGGTATACCAGCACGTTCAACCCTTGTGAGAATGAGTTCCTTTTCACTTTTTGTCTTCCTTGCTTGTGACCCATCTGACAGGATGGATATAAAATCACTCCCTGCCAATATAACTGCAACCTTTTCTGTTATGGCTGTTGCAATACAACTTATGAACTCTCGAGCAGCTTTTCCATTTTGCTTTCCTTCTATCAACCGAACTCCGTTTTGACGCTGGCATTTAACAAGGACAGAAAAATGACTCAGAGGCATGCTTGGTGTCTTGGCTAACTCATAGGCTGTACGGATCAGCTTGCCATAGGCCTCACGTGTTGATTTTTGCACGCAAGAAGGAATAGTTGGTTGAATCCTTGAAATAGAAGCTTGCTGAGTTCGCTCAATATCCATGCGCTCCGCGGCTGGTTTTTCGCTTTCTAACATCAGAGCAAGTTCGTGAACTTTTCCTTTTAGATGGCGATCAACGCTGTGCTTTGTAACCCCATTTGTCCCGTCAATGAAGGCCTTCATTGATTTCTTTGCCTCGCCTGTGCATTTTGGGTGATTCAGAATTGCATTCGAATTCCTAGCACAAATCTTGCACCAAATATAAACAACATAAATAACACCATCTTTTTCTTCTGTCTTAAAACCAAGAATGTCTTCTTTCCCCCACGATCTGAATGTCGAAACCTTAACTCTGTTTCCTTTTGGGGCCTGATTCATATTTAAACAAATGAAGAAAAGAAACTTAAAGTACGTCGCGATGTTGCGATAGCAAGAACAGACTAACAGACTGGCAAATGTCAAACTTTGGTCAAACACACGCCAATAGAAACCCGGAAGTACAAGCTGAATGTCGGCATCAACACACTTGTGTGAAATAATGATTTCTACTGATTACCGTGAAATAGACGTGCTATTTATGGATTAGCTTGACATTGATATGAATCATGATGTGTTGCAGTCATAACAGAGAGGTGATTTCAAGGAAATCGCTTGTTATGCCCTGAAAAGACTTTCCTTCAGCCATATGATAAGATACGGAGTATGGGCGCTCGATAAATCGCGCTCCATGCAAAATTTAAGGCGCGCTTTAGGCGCTCGCGCTCGATCGAGCGCCTTTCCGGGCAAGGCCTGGGGTGCGAAAGGGTTGATTTGACATTTGCAAGGCTTCTTTTCTCCAACGTCATCACTTATAGTACCCCCTTTTCATCTGAATAGACGCATTAGATGCAATTGCAGAACTGTAATATGGCCAGGGGGAAAAGGTTAATAGCTTGTTTCCCTAGGCTGACATGTAGAAACTCGGATTATCTACAGCCTTAGCTTGGTTGAAGGTCAAACATTTCGGAGGTTTTATTAGCGAAAATAGAATTAGGTTCTCTATATCTTTATTCTGATAAACTGTCCCATGCTTTCGGAATGAAAATTTCGGATGTAAGCGGCTTATAGAAAATCCAGTGCTAGTTTTTCGGTTATTTCTAATTTACAAGTGAGCAAAGTACCAGTTCAACAGTGGTATTGAAACTCTGTCTAGGTAGTGTTATCCTTGTGTCTTAAAACATTATCCAATTTCCATTATCATTATCACGAGAGGAATTAGTTTAAATCAAAGTGCAACCATTTGGTTCATTCTTTTTTTTATATTCGGTATTGCGGCAGTCGGAATTTTTTTTCTTGTGGAAAGGCGGTATCCAACTCATATAGAATGCAAGGCAGTGTCAGTGCACCCCCCCCTAAATGCCCCCTCTTGTAGCACTAATTTAATGTCTCTCCCTAGCCCCTCTATACACTGTTGTGATATGATCAGCAATGCCGAAAGAAGGGGGCAAGAGGGGCCCTGCCCATAAATTCTTTCAACAAGCATTGGTAGCAGTCTATAATCACCATAACTTGATAAGACACAAGTGCTGTTTGATTTTCTACATTGTTGCAGGATGTGTTTTTTTGTAAAGTGCCCTTCAAAGAATGTCTGCTCCCCTGCGCTCCTCAATGCTTCCGGCATCCCTAGATATGATATAAAAATGAAGAGAAATCGGGTTAGAAGCTGAGGAAGTAAATTGAAGATCTTGTGACATGTTAACCCTTCTTCCCAAGATTGTTTCAGGGAGGGAGGGGGTCTGTATACGTGACATGTGACAATGAAGCGCAAAATATTCATTTATGGTTGATGAAAACCTACTGTTCCATCTACTCTGGCAGCCATTGTAGGCCTTTGATGATTTTTTACACATTCTATTAAACACTACCAATGCTAAGATAATTTTCCCCTACCCCACCCCAAGCAACTATTCAATTTACAACATTTCTTCTTCAAAATGTTTACCTCTTCAAATATAGGCTTGGTTAAAGATGATCCTTGCAAGGTAAACACACCATAACACTTCGCTATAAAACACAAAGTCCGTGTGATCCATTTGTGATTTAATATTTCGTGTTTTTATATTGCAGGGCATCGGTGACAGTGCACAAGGTCTTCTCAATTGCATCTTCTTCTGCTTTCTTCAAAGAAAAGTACGGCAGCATCTCAAGGAAGCTTTTTGTAGAGCCTTAAATTGGTTCTTATGCAAGAAGACGGTTACTTTTAACCGTCTAAATACGATTGATAATGGAACGAGTCAGCAAACGAATGCAAAGACGCCATTACTCGAGAACAATAAATTAGCACCAAAATATGGCTGAATCTCAATTAGAGGTAGTTAGGCCTGCTAAAAGCTTTTACGGCCCTTCCCAGGAACTAGTGAAAAGCGAAGCACCCCCTCCCTCCTGGTCTTTGTTGAGTCATCATCATCATCATCAACATCAACATCATCATCATCAACATTATCATCCTCAACAACATTATAATCATCACCATCATCAACATCAGCATCATTATCATCATCATCATCATCAACATCATCATAATCATTAATCAGTAATCATTAATCATTAATCATTAATCATCAACAGTCACCAACACCAGAATAACCATGACAGAATTGCTAACACCTTACGTTTATTGTTTTCTATAACGCACTGTTCTGTTCTATTTATCAACATACCTATCTACCTATCTCTCTACCTTCTATCTATAAATCTATTTATCTCTCTATTTATCTGTTTTACGTTAGTAAAAGTTATTTTTAACTCACTTTGATGTTTAAACAATAAACTGCGTTTAAATGCTGTCCCTTTCCATAGTTCTAGTTTCTCGCACATTGCAAATCACGGCAAGCCAGCGAAAAATTTTGCTCGACCTTATTTTATATGGCCCTTTTTTTCCTGCACCAGTGTTCTCAACTACGCCTTAGGTACGCCTTACTTGCGACATAGTTAAAAATTAGCTACAAATTAGTTACGCCTTAGTACCGACTTAGTTACGAATTAGTTACGACTTAGTTACGCCGTCATTGCGATGTTTTTTCCATTTTTAGATTTTGCTCGCAACCTATATGTCACTAGATATTTTATCAACCTTTTATGTGGCATAGTAGATTTGTGATTAATTTGAACAGCGTATGTTTAGAGTAGATAATTTTACAGTTTTAAAATTTTTTTATAGCGCAAAAATAGCCTGATATGTGTAAAAAGATTCTTTTTATTGAGTTTCAATTAACAATCCAAATGAAGAAAAACAGTATACGGGGGCGCCAGCCTCCGGAAAGTTGTGGGTAAGATGACGAATAAAATTTTGGGAAACGCCCTTTTTTAAAACAATGCTACGGTTTTAAAAGAATTTAGAAAGGTCCAATCTTTTTTGCTATCAATTTAGAAGACAGTTTGTGACTAAGGAACGAAACTTGTTAAGGGCGTCATCCTACCTTAGATTTTGAAACCTTTAATAACCATATTTTCAGAAAAGTGGGGGGTCAATACTCCTTCAAACGCTCCTGTGGCTCTGCCATTGGGGGAGGGGCAGCATTTTCCATGATCTCTTATAAGGAAGGAATGCTCTCGTAATTAATGGCGATGACTTTTAAAGTTAAGAACGACTTTATTTCATTTAGGGAAGGTTTATCGTTCAGCATAAAGTCTTTATTACAGTTATATGCAGTTCTATAAAGAATGACAGAATTAAGCCATAAATGCCTTCTTGCACATGTCAAGAACTGGGGCTCCGACAACGGGGGTGGGGCAATAGCCCCTCCACGTTTTTGTTGGAGTTCATTGAAATCACCAATTGCACATGCTAAAATAATCGTTTCAATTGCGTGAGACTTGAATCGTGAAAATTTTCATGAAGTGGAGATCTTTGCATTAGTTCTTAAAGGCATCTCATCATGCTGTGACGTGACAATTTTCTTGCATCGAAATTTGGCCCCTCCACTTTTCAAGTCTCGTCGGAGGCCCAATTTTTTCAAAAAAGCTATGATTCTAAGGAACAGAAAGTAATATCTAAAAGTTGCATACTTTCTTACATTGGAGAAACTTGGTAACTAACTTGCTTAACTTTTTATGAGGCCGATTACGACTTCCTAAAATCTTTTTCTGGTTAAAAAAGTGGAAGCCATGAAGACAAAATGTAACACGTTTTTCGGCACAGCACTTGGCTCTAGTTTCTGCCTGTGGCTTCTTTTTTCTTCATATAAATCCAGTTACGGGCTTTTCTTATTTTTTTCTAATTTTTGTATTGTAATTCTTAGATCAGAAAAAGTGACATTAATAGTGTTACACTAATCGTTTAAATGAAATGTAATTATTGTTCAAAATGTTTCTTATATGATTGTTCTGTTCCATAAAATGTTAAAAAAATGTTGGCCACTGCGAAGGAGCGAGTTGAGGCGGAAGTTGTCTCCTGTTTCCGGACTCGATTTGGTGCCAAAGTGCAGACAGCAAAATCACATGAAAGGCGTAAGACCTGATTGTATCGTCTCCTTTCTGAAGTCCTTGCCACTGCTGACAATAACCGAAGATGGCATCTTTACAACTGTAAGTAAATAATGTTACTTTCATTAAGTTCTCAGACATGTTCTATGGTCTACCACCGACTGCTGACCCATTCCAAAAAAAATGGAACATTTTGACCAGAACATTTGGATAAGGCCTTTTCAAAACCGCATTACTTTGGTTTTTCAAGGGACTTGTGCAGCTAAAATCTCACTAACCAGACATTGTTTCTGCCAGAAGAAGGCCAGGGCAATAGGGGCAGAGCAGGGCAACAGCACTGAGACAAAACTAGTGAAACAGGAAATCACTGAAGGAGGCCCTGGCATTGGCAAGGTCAAACCTAGAACTTTCATCTTCCGCTGATCAAAACAATAAAGGAGGGCAGCGGTGGTGCCAGGCTCTGAGAATAGGGGGTTTGGAACTTTCTTCTGACTTTGAGAAGCACATCCTGTAACGCAATGATACTGTTCTAAAAACTTTAAGAAAAGGTAATAATTTTTTTGTTCAATTTTGAAGACAGTAGTTGTCTACAAAACAAAACGTAATAACGGCCTATTCCTCTACCCCAAAATTTTGATAAATTTATGTTACCATATTTTCAAAAAGTTGGAAGTTAACCCCTCCCCCTTCAACACTGTGGCCCTGTCACTGTTGCTGGCAATTACATCTTTTATAGCGGAGGTTTATCTCTGCCTGCCGTCCTCAACTCTTCAGCAACAGCAATATCTTTTCAGTTTCACTGTCAATCAAGTACTCCTTTTTCCAACACTGCAGCATGGAACTTAGTGTTCAGTTCTGGGTCCTTCAGTTTCCACCATCTCGTTCTTTTGACAGGTTTTAACTCTCCTCTACTTCATTTGTACTACCATCAACATCTTGCATACCATCAGCTGATGCTTTTTACCACGCTTTCACCCACAACTACCTTTGTGTCCATAACTTCCTTCAAATTTCTCTACCTGACCAGTCTACCTCACTGCTTTGCCCTCCACTGCAGCATGTTACTCTGTGGTCTACCCTCTTCCTTGCAGCGAAGGTGTTGGGTATCGCCAACTGCATCCCCTTGTCAAGGTCCACCAATGTCTGTCCTTCATCATTCCTTCCACGATGTCCGTGCCTCCCCATGTCTCCATCCTCATAGTTTCCTTCACCTGCATCTCCAATAAGCCAAGCTGGTCTGCTAACTATACTAAACAAGACCTCCAAGTTTAATTAATTCTTGTTTTTCATTTCCCATTCAAGTTTCCAAGAAGCATACCTGGCCATGAACGAAAATACTTCTAGCTTGAAAAACGCAACCTCTGCACCATATGCTGAATGGGCCAAAACAGCAGTGAATAGAAGTCTTGTAGGAATCATGTGCTCCCTGTCAATTCTTGGCTCTGTCACTATCATGGCGTCCTATGCATTTTGGGAAGACATTCGGACAACCTCTCGTAAAATATTGCTCTATCTTAGCATATCAGACCTAGTCATTGCCATTTCAAATCTTTTTGGAGTGCTCATTCCAATAGATGACAATTTAACAAATCCCCAAAATCTCCAGTGCGTAATACAGAGCTTCATTACAACTTCTGCTTCCATAACATCCTTCCTATGGACAGCATCACTGGCCATATACCTGTACATTGCAATAGTGAAGAATAAGCAAGCTTTTGGAAAGAAATTGATGCTGTGGTTTCATTTAGTAAATTGGACTCTTGGTCCTATCATAAATACAATTGCAGTAAGTTATAAAGCACTGGGCTATGCAGCTGATCCTATAACTGGTGGATGGTGTTGGATATATCACGACACAACCCTTGACACAAAAACTCAATTTATAATATCAACGAAAGAAAAGTTTTGGATAACTGTAGATGGAAAGGGAATTGAAATCTTTGTGTACACAACCATATTTGTCATTTATGGACTTATCAAATGCAGGCTGGGCAATGAGGTATGTTATTCAGACAAGGGGTACTTGTATACAGGGGTTCCATTGCATATTTATTTGAGGGGTGTGTCTTTTTAAAGGACCAAATTTACACCATAAGGTTCCAAATTCTGAAAAATAGCAGTTGTTGCCAATAGAAGAAAAAAAAAGGTTCTCTCCATTGATTAGAGCAGGATTCACTCTTTTCCCTAATTAGCACTATGCCACAGCTTTGTTTGGCACTATAAAACAGAAATTATTCGATTTGAGAACCAGATCGGGACTGATTTTATTTATTGAACACTAAATTATACCCATGTAAGCCCCTTCATTTGTGTTCCTGTTTGCCTAGGGTGACATTAGAGAAACACTGCTCTTACTGATGTGCTGCAATATCCTTAAATTGTCCCCTAAAAGTATTCTCCCTCAAGTCAGTCCCCATCCTGTGTTTTTCTAATTTTTTTAAGCTACACCCTTGAATCATCCCCACCTTTGGATATGTCTCTGTTGATTGCATCACTAGTTAATATTTGTCTCTTCACCACATAACTTAACTTTTTTAATCACTGCATGATGGCTGAATCCTTCAACTCCTGCCAAACGTTGTTGGAACACCTTAGAAATTTATGCTTTACTGATTTCTTCGTGGTTTCCGGCCTAATAATGCTGGTATCACCCCCACCCCCCATCCCCCATTAAAACAATATTGGTTGGAGGGAGCAATACCTTTACTTTTGTTTACAATTGATTTTGGTCAAAGGGTAGCTATGAAACTAAGAAACTTTGTTTTGAAGGGGGGGGGGGGAAGGGGATCATGTAGGTAGAAGGCTAGAATTGTGGCCAGTGTTTCAAGACTTCGTTCCAGCAACGCAACACTAATGTTTTCCTTTTTTTAGTTGAAGCAACAATTAAAAAGATCACAAAAGCCAATACAGCCAGACGTCTTGAAATCTGCTAAGAGTGCTGACCGAAAGCTCATATTTGTGCCACTGTTGTTATTTTTTGGCCGATTCTGGGGTATTTTGAAGTTTTTCATGACTATGTTTTCTCATCCAACAAAGACAATAACACTGAAAACATTTGACAAGGCACTCTTAACTCTCGAGGTGAGGTTTTGTTATATGTGTATTTTTCAGGAATTTGGCACATCTGTACTTAAAAGGGGCCATTCTAGAATTGGGGGCAGCTTGGTAAAGTCACTGTTCAGTTGTATTTGTGTGAACAGTGTATGCTTAAACTGTAATCTTGCGGATAGTTCAACCCTTACTATAAACTGTTGGCTTTTTGCAAGGGAAAATGGTCGTTACAGGGCAGACGCCCCCCCCCACAAAAAAGCGAAAATTTATTGTCTAAAATCCAAAACTTTACGGGGTCCGCAAATTTTCTCCTTTGAAACCCATAGGACTTTATCTTCATTGGCGGTTGTCCCCCCCCCCCATCCCCACCATTGGCTACACACTGCTTATTGGCTATATTTGATTCTTCAAACTATAAGGTTTCTTATAAAAAATTAAAGTGTTCTCGGCAAAAGAGAACGATGCAGAAAACTGAAATTTGATGATATGATCTCTTATTCAGGGAATTGGCGATAGTTCTCAGGGATTCTTGAACTGCGTCCTGTTCTGCTTTCTAAATCCTAAAGTTTACCAACATATCAAAGAAGGAATTCTGTATTGTGCTTGCTGCCATGGCAAAAATCCTGGCATCGAGGATGCTCCTTACCACGAGACGGACGGAGGAAGTCTCAACGGTGACAACAACCAAACTTCTGTTTCCATACCCCATCCATCTGAAGAAGATAGACAGCCACTTTTAGAGGGAGGTGTCAAGGTCAATAAATACGGATCACAATGGAAAAAGAAATGAAGGACGATCGAGCCCTACTGTAAAAAATTATATACCTGTATATACAATCGTTGATACCGGGAGGAGACGTAACTGGGGATCCGGCGAGATTTGAACAATGTTTGGGAGGGGGGCAAACTCTGATAAAAATAGATAGTTATATAAAACTTTGAATCGGTTAAAATTAACAATGGCGCATGATGATCTGCCTTTAAGAACTAGCAAGCGGGGTGCCATGACCCCCATCATCGGAGGCCCCACATAAATGCTACCCTCGGTGGCAGAGTCTTAGAACCTTTTCGAACAAGATAGGGGAAGAGCGGAGGAGCAGTGTGCCTCCTTATCTATCAAGTGGCGTCCTCCCTGCGCTTTTACTCTTAAACTCATGAGATGCAAACTTGAATTGTTTCAATTATGATTTTATTGTCGTCATTCAATGGAATCACAATTTCTTCAATTGATACCGACCGGGAAGGAGGTTGCCAGTGATTGAAGCAGGAATCATTTCTCTTTCCTTCCCAGTTTATTTTCGGTTTTCCTATTCTACCTTGTTATTCTTTAGCCTTGACACCCAGGTTAGAACATAACCGACGGTAAGATTATGCGCCGTTCACATGAAATGATAGTTGGCTGTCAGCAACACGGAAGCCAGGGGGAGGGAGGAGGGGGGAATGTCTCTCTCTCAATGGTAAACTTTTAAAGCATTAGGTAAGCATAAAAATGCGGGGTCCTATTAATGTTCCCAGTTGGAAGCCACAGGACTCCTTTAATCTCCTGCTTCATTGGGTCTTTCAATGATTCTATTATCTTTGGTTCTTTTGCCTCCTCCCCAAAAACCCCCCCAAAAAAACTGTTACCCAAGGTACCAGATAAGAAATTTCCGGCCAATGCCCCCCCCCCCCCTCTGGCCACCATATGAATACTATCAGAATACAATCTGCTTGCTGCCCAATGAGCGATCCACGTGACTTAACTAACAGGAAAACGCCACGGAGTTCAAGATACAATTCCTAGGCTAAAATTCAGTACAGTATACAGCTACAAAAACTGTAATATTTTAAGAGAAAAATGATGGCAAAGTCAAGGTATTAATGGTTATCCTAAAGGTTGGAGAGACAGTTGCCCCCCCCCCCTAATCCCACCGCCCCCGTCTGTAGTTGCCACGTCTTCTAACTATGAAAATATCTATTGCCAAGGGAAATTGGTTATGGATGCTTCAGACCATATACAGCTGTTTTGATTATCGATTTTTGCAATTTCCCATGAGTGTACGGTTTTAATTGTATTTTAAAAATATAGTCAGGTTATAATTTTGGAAATAATTGCCCAACGAAAATAATATTTGAATTCTAAATTTTGAAATTGATTTGGTGAATTGGAGACAACAAGACCGTGTCGTTATTTTTGAAAAAATAGGATAATTTGTTACATAATCATTGTTTTGTATCTTTTTTGGGATGAATATTTTCTCTCATTATTGCTATTTTTATTATTTATTTTCAAGTATTTTTCTCGTACATTCATCTGTGTGTTTTTTAGGAAAATTTTGTTCATACAAAGCTATGCTAGACCCCCCTCCCCCCTTTTTGCGGGACCGCTCAGTTTGCGTTACTGTAGTAATGAATGTCTAGAGAAGCTGGGAGAAAAATGGTATATTATTTCGATAACGTCCAGGACAGAGGAATTCAAAATAGGGTGCATTTTCAAAGTACATCCGAGATTTTATTCAAAAGGGTTAGTACATAATAGGGTTTCAACTAGGATGCAAGAAATTTCTATAGGAAAAACAAGAAATTAGTCAAGATACGCTCTTGGTATGTACCAAACTCTTGGGGGGGGGGGGTAAAATAAATATATGGTAGCAGGGACGTGACTTCTTCAGGGGTACCTTTTTCGGAAATACGGAGTTATGTAAAAAATTTCAACAAAGTGGGAATGTACATGGAGTTACTGGATGTACATTGATTTTGTGGACAAGAAGAAATGTGGCATTATCATATGTATGAACTTGAAACATTGTGATTATGGTTAGTGGCACGGGATAAGGGGTACCATTTTTCAAATAGTGACACGCAATTATGGCCACAGTTTTCTTCTCAAAATGACACGTCCCTAGCACCTTAACACCTGAAGATACCCCCATCCTTGATCAAACTTCGTCCTACTACTACATAGAAAAGAGCTGTCGTGAGGGCTTTGTTCCAAGATCCTGGCTTACCTGCAAATACCTATTTTGTCTAATGAATAAAGACAGGGAATATCTAGGACTTTACTTGGATCGTTCCTTGTTCGCGGTTTTCAGCATTACAAAGTGTAAACAATAAAATTGAAATCAGATCGACTTGTTCAGTCACATGAGATCCGTAAGGTCTCGATTCATATTGCGGGAACAAAACTATTGCTCTCACGTAAGTCATATTTTGGTATATACAACAAGATTTATTTTTATAAGACAGCTATCTCTTATATACCAAGCAAGCTCGCTGGGGGATGGTAAAAGCGTTCGAATAACTGAAATCCGATGTAAGAGGGCCGACACAGAAGTTTGCTAGTTTTCCGGGATGCTCCAGTGTTAGATATCACAGTTCAGAAGAATTTTGTGACTGTTGAGGTAAGCCAAGAAGGAAATAAACCTTTTTTGTATTATCTGTTGGAATCCGTGAAATATAAGTGAAAACGAAGTTCAAATCACGAAACCTGTAATACCTCTCGCTACATGTCTAACACAAACTAAACTAAACTGAACCAAACTAAACTAAACTAAACAATCGTTAAATGATTATGATAATAATACAATTACAGTAACCAATGGTAAGAACTACAAAAGATAACACCAGATTGACTATGATTAAATAAAACTGTACTGTTTTTGCGTAACAGATCATTCAGTCTGGGGCAGGTCGCATTTTTAAGTAATCCTCAAATAATCATAGCAATTTCGGGAACTTTGGGTTACTGAACCAGAGGGTATATTTAGAAGCTTGTAGGCCCCTGTAGGAGGTTCCTTTGATACTTTGATAAGAGGATAACACTAACAATATTTGTTTATGAGGCCCCCTACCCTTGAGGCCCTGGCGCAATTTGTCCCTGGCCCCCTTCTCGGTAGCCCTAGCCATAATAACTAAAAATATTATATTTGAATCGAAGACTTCAGCAACCGTTGCCGATAATACATCAACTTTTAAATTACTGTACGCAGGACAAATAATAAAAAAAATGAAATTCGTCTTTCAATAATTTTAACATGCCTCTTTTATTTATAGATCCACACATTTAACGATGAATTCAGTTGAGAGTGTCACCAGACACATTTACTCTTATTCTGATTGGGGAAAGAAAACATTTCACAGAACATTGGTGGCTGTAATGTGCGGACTATCTATCTCGGGATCTTTCACTATTGCAGCATCGTATGTTTCCTGGCAGGATATTCAGACAACCTCGCGTAAAATCCTTCTCTTCTTAAGCATTTCAGATTTTCTTATTGCCGCGACAAATCTCGTTGGATTATTTCTTCCAATGGACAATGAGAATTACCCCCAAAACTCCAGATGCGTAATGCAAAGTTTCATTACAAACGCGGCCTCGATAACATCATTTCTTTGGACAGCTACATTGGCGATTTATCTTTATCTGGCCATAGTGAAAAACAAGCAAGGTTTAGGAAAGAAACTTCTGCCCTTGTTTCATGTTTTTAACTGGAGCCTCGGACCTATCATAAATGGCATTGCACTTTATGAAAACGCTTTGGGTTACTCTTCGGACTCGCTTTCAGGGGGATGGTGTTGGATATACCATAACAGTAGCCTTGACACAAACAAAACATTTATGATAAGTAAAAAAGAAATTCTTTGGATAATGTTGGATGCAAAGGGTATTGAAATCATAATATATCCAGCAATTATTTTGATATACGCTATCATCAAATGCAAGCTGCATAGAGAGGTGAGTGCCTTTTATTTTCTCTTTTTTTTCTTCTTCTCCTCTCATTTTTGCTTCCCCTTCTTCATTGACTTCCCGCCAACCTTGAATAACGATCTTTTCGAAAAGTAAAAGTGCCCGTGAAAGCGGTCACCTCCCCTTAGTTTCAAATCTAATTCTTTCTAAGTCAAGGGCAAGCCCCCCTTTTTACCGCCAAAAAAGGATTTTTCGGGGCTCTTTTTTGACTGGCACCCCTCGCATCGATACTTTGTTGACGGGCCAGCCTCCCAGAGGAAAGGAAATTAGGATCCCCAAACTCCCGCTGGCTTCTCGGTTTGCGGCCCTCGCGTGAACTTCGGCGGGCAGCCCCTCATTTTGAGATCGTTTATGCCCACGCCAAGCTCTCAATAAGCCAAAGTGCTAATTTCATGTGACCATCTGAGTCTAAATTCTGACATATATATCGTTAAACAGATAAAGCAGAGCAATCAAGTGAGAACAGAGATCTTAAAGTCGGCAAAACGTGCAGATCGAAAGCTTATCTTCGTGCCGCTGTTGCTGTTTTTTGGAAGATTCTGGGGTATTTTGAGAACTCTCCTTGTCATATTCCAAAAAGATACCGAACAGCGGAGTATTGGGACGAAAGATAAAATCCTCTTTACACTGCAGGTATGATTTACGTTTATTTGCTAATTTATATTTCTGCACCAAGTGGTGAACAGAGACGGAGGAGCCAGGGGGGCAGCGGGGCCTTTGCCCCGTCACATATTGGCTCACGACTGTCCCTTCTAAACTCAAGGGTGCTGTGTTTATGGGAGTGGTCATGTACCGCTTGATTGACTTGTCACTTTTCATTGTTCCTTATCTTCATCAATCTTTCATGCTTTGAATCCAATTCTGGTAAAAGAGAGAGAGAGGGGTCTGGAAAGTGCCGTACAATAACAATTTTCTTGCTTAATTGTGTGGGAATTTTTCACTCTAAGACCGCCCAGTACTCAGAGGCAGATCTAGGAGGGGGAGCTTCCTGGTTTCAAGAACCCCCCTTTGCCATTTTAATATTATTTTGGATAGTAGTTTGAGATTCAAAGAGACAAATTATTGTATTTCTTGTATTTTATTGCAATACGGAAAGAAAATTGTACGATCCTAAGCCATTTTCAGGCCTAAGAAAATGCGAAATATCCGAAGCTTCCGGGAGCTTTGCTCCCTAGACCCCACCAGATTCCAGCCCTGGACCTGCTGCGGGCCTTAGGGTAACCCCCATTCCACAAGCTGCGGTCTTTCCCCAAACTCTTCACCACACTATTAAAGAATATCTAAATCTGGAAACCCCCCTCTAAATTTCTAGATCTGCCACTGGTACTAATGTAAAGGATTTGGCTCGGATGGGCTCTGAAAGGCCTGGTATTTTTCTTGATCTGTACCCTGTATCTCTGATAGATATTTCTGATTTTGTCCCTGCAAACGATGAAACCATGAATGGTTCTTTCGGGGCAATTAAAATTTTTGACAGCCACCCTAAACTTCGTCTATCCCAACTTTGGCAATAGTGATGACTTGTCCCTAATGCGAAATTCTATTTTTATTTAGGGTATCGGAGACAGTTCTCAAGGGTTTTTGAACTGCATTTTGTTCTGCCTTTTGAATTCCAAAGTTTTCAATCACATAAAATGTGCCATTCTGCGCTATATTTGCTGCAAAAGGACCACCGTAGAGAGCTTACGTTTCCAAGCTGAACCAGTTGCCAGCGTCACTACATACGCAATACCATCTTCGTCTCTGCTTGAACCATCTGGTGATGATAAGCAGCCTTTGTTACGTCCAGTTGCTGGTGCCAGGAATTATAGAACGATAGAGGCTTGCAAATGGGATTGAAGCCAATGATTCCTAAATGCCTGAGCAGAAGAAAGGGAAAGCTAACAGTGACCTCCTTTTCTCTATTCCTCTATAGGAGTATGAATCGAACAACCTTCAATATCCAAGCGTGAGGCCTGAATAAATATCTAGTCAAAGTGGTTTCATAGAAAAGTTGGTCTTATATATTTACCAAACTTCCCATCTTTAATGTATCTAAATTGTATCATAGTTTGCTTAGAATTTATTTGGGATGGATTAAAAATTTCAATAAAACTGAAACTTAAAACTTAAAAAGAAATTAAGCCCCAGAAACAGTCATTGCTGAATTGCATTGATGTTTAACTTTGTTAGCTCAATTCGAATAATAAGCACCCCCCCCCACTATTATTTTTCCCTTGTAAGCCATTATATGGAAGATTATGGCAAAATTTCGACGTATTTCCAAATGTCTCTTTAGAAGAGCGTAGGTAGGGTCAGAAAATATATCGAAAATGGGCGCCCCCTGAGGTTGGAGTTTAGAAGCTAAAAACCATTTGCGCAAGACATGATTTAGCTGCAGGTTCTATGGTTGATAAGGCTTTGAATGGGGTCGATTAGTCGTTTGAAAATAATTTTTTAATGCAAATCCAAAATAGAAATTGTCAAGTCGATCAGTAGTGAAGATAGATATAGATAATAGTAATGTATGTATTTATGATTGTAATAATAAAAGAGGAATGAAGTCGGAGAATACTCAAGCTTGTAAATCCCACGTTTTCTACAGATTGTCTTTAAAACATATGCTAAACTAAATTCAAAACTACCATTAATGGAATTTACACAATGATTGTATATAAATATTGTTATCTTTGATGGGTTTCTTGCAAAGGAGAAGAGCGCTTTAACGTTAGAGAGGCTTGGAGGAACTTAAAAGATTAATCAACCCTGGAAATGGGTTTATTTGCAGGTACAGGAATCTTCTTTCAAAGTCCAAGTGGCAATATTTAGCGATGCATAAGAGTGAAAGAAAACTATCTCTGTATTACAGAGGTCAGGACGTGCTCAAAGACATAGCCCCTCCCTCTTCTGGTATGCGAGGGCGAGGGCAAAGTCTAAAATCAGTTGCAGAATTGTTGGACCCCAAGCATAAAACAAGGGGACATACTGAAAAACCCGCTTTATAGGTGGGTGACCAACAATTATGTAACTGACTGTGGCCTCTCTTCAGTTTTGTTGCAAGAGAGAACAAGTCAAAAATCGAATGTGGCGGGCATAATGATAGTCCACTGAAAAAGTTTTCAAAACATGGTTGTGCAATCTGCCAAAGACTTTTTCTAGCTGGTTACTTATAAGTAAGGCTTTGAAAGACTCAAGATGGCAGTCTGGTCAAAGCTTTTGCCTGTGGTTCTTGAGGGAAGTTGCCATGAAGTTGGGCATACTTGGTGCGAATCTTGCATCGAGTCTACTTTGGAAATATTTATCAGCTGCTTGCGTTATTCATTTAAGCTTTATTCACCTATCTATTTCGTAAGTACATTAAGCATATTTCTATTTTACTGCCAAATTCTTTTCTTATTGCATAACTGTCATGTACATCATTATTTCTCGTGCTACATGGATAGGATAGGCCTAGGCCTAAAGCCACACAGCTAGACACGTGAGAAAACGTTGCATAACATTGACGGGGGCATAATCATAAGACTCTGACAGGGGGTAATCGGATAAGGAAGGGCTACACGAGTTTGTGATGTACTTCAAACTGGGCCAGGTGCGATTCTCTTTTCAAAAATAGTGGCAAAAGGTGTGACAACGGGAGTAATTTAAAATCCAACTACACTTTTGCACACGCCACATTTTTCTATTAGTTCCGCTAGCGGCGGAGCCAGATCTGGAAAAGTGAGGGGGTCAGGGGCGTGGTCAGGGCGTGGCTATGAAGAATTTTGCATGACCAGGCCTCGGAAAATGCAGAATACGCAGAAAACGCCCTTTTAGCTAAATATAGAATAGATTTTCGTTTTGAACAATCATTAGCCCTGGCACACACCCCTCTTGAGAGACCAATCTCTTTCCATTTTTTGTGCGAATCTCAGGAACCTAAAAGTGAAGGGGGCAGACCCCTATTCCCCCATGGCTTGGCCACTGAGTTCCACACTAAACTCTGGAAATGCAAGGCACATGCCAAAGATCTTGGGGTCAGAGTGCATGGAGAGGAATTCTGGCAATACCTGTAAATTCCAGCTGAGATCTGTTGTGCTGCCAAACTTTTGCGGACTTGTTTTGTCAGTTTGATTGAGAAGATAGGGTTGAAGGGGCACTATGACCAGGGATGGTACTGTAGAGTGTCATAGGGGGGGGGGGGGAGGGGAGCCACTGACATTGGCAGCCAAGTAGATAAAAAGAAAACTGTCTTCACTTTCCAAAGTTGGAAAATTGTTATTTGAAGGTTCCACTCTCTGTTTGATTGCACTAGAATATAAAAGGCATCAAATTAAGCCTGGTTCATGTTATTCATTGTTATGTGGGAAATCTGCAAAATCAAATTTCCATGTTTTTGGAGGGTCTAAAGGCTGCAAGTGTGAATGCCTGGGTACCTCCAAAGCATACTTTGGAATGCAAAGAGATGGGCCAAGAATATGTGCATTTAACTTATTTGAGTGGCTTTGCATATGTTTAAAAAATTGGGTAAAAATACAATTTTAAAGAGATTCTTCAATCAAATAAAAATGGCAGTCTTTTTCAAAACTGTCCTTACTCCAGCTCTTCTGGGAAAGGTAAGAATTATCATGTTTTGGCCTCTCAAGCCACTTTTAACGATGGTTAATTAAACTCATGAAGCATTAATTAATCAAACTATTATATTAATTGTCTTCTATGTTTAGGTTGCTGGATTGCTGACAAGACGCCACTTTGAATATTTCACTGGCAAAATGATCAAAGAAATAATTCAATCATCCCTTTTTCTTTCAATGAATGGTGCCTTGCTTGTTGCTAGCTTTTGTATATTCAGGTATTGTATTTTACTGTAATTTTTTCATATGAATTTTCTAATTTGAAATTGTTACTGGATTTTCATAGGTGTCACATCAAGCCATGTGTTAGAAGGGTGATGGGTATTTTCTTTTGAAAAAATTTAAAAGATTTTTCCATTCGGTTGCCAACACATGTTGTAGCATCCCTATTTTTGCGCCACAAGAAGATGATATTTTCATTGTTAGCAGGGTGAGCCCCCAAATACCCCTTCAAGAAATGCCCTCTGTAAGAATGGTGATGGCCTTTTCCCCTTTCTCAAAACTGTAAAAATTGCCTAATTTGATGCCATCACCTTTCTTAGCATGCCTATTTCTGCCCTGTGAGAAGATGATATTTGCATAGTTAGCCTGAAAATGACCCTTATATGATGCCCCTGCCATGGCTAAGAAGTGTTTGGAGAATATAATGGAAGCATACCTTTTTTGACTTTGTGATTCCTTTCACAATCTCTAGTTAGCTTTTTATGCCAATGGTGTTTTTATTTTGAAGAAACCCTTAGTATTTTATAACTTGATTTGGGATGAGAAATATTGCATTGTTTAATATAATTGACCTAAATGTTCATGAGATGTTCATGTTTTATTTTTAGCTTTTATTTTAAGTTCCATGCACACAACACAAAATTATTGATAATGCAAACAAAACAAGAGAGTATAAACAATATTACAGAAAATTAATGCAATTCAGCATGACATTAACACAATTATAGAAATCCTTACAATGGTAAAAATGAATTGTACACAGAGAATTATTTAGGGGAGAAACTCTACCAAAAGGTAATCGATGAAAAATTCTGTGTCAATAAAACAATCTAGATTTTTGTTTATTAAGAATATTTCATACAGAATGCTTAATTACTCTACTGTTATTTTGCTAGGAGATTATTTGGTAGATTCTATATATTAACTTGTGGTTTTCTGCCTGGTTTAATGAGCTCGTTTGGCGGAATCATCATTGAAAGAAAATCAAGAAGAGGTTTATTGGCACTTTATATGCTGAATGTTGTGAGTAATTTTTACTATGAAACTTGTCAGGGTACCATTTTTCTAAAAGCAATGCTACAACAAAGTCTTGCTTACTGTCTCTGAGTTTTAGGATCAGAGCTATCACTGGTTATCGGAGGTGTCCAAGATGATCTTTGAAATTAATTCTGATATTTAATGCCTCATCTGGTATTTATCGACTGGGAGTCAATGCGCTTCTTTATGAACATTAAAACGTGCAGAGCAACCCCCTACCCCTCACCCCTCTCACTGTCTGTCAATATATTTAATGACTCCTCAACAGCAAAGGATAAAAGGATAAACATTTCTTAAAGAGATGAGGAACAAATTAAAATAGTTTTGCAGCTTTTTCCCTTTTCTGCAATTAACCGGTTCTCTTCTAAATATCTTTATATGATAGCACATTCGAAATTCTAGTACAGAAACAATTCGATCACATTTATGAAATTAATGACGATAAGGCAACAAAAAACATGGACATCTTCACCTTTGGATGATTTTCTTCCTTGAATTCAAATTAAACATAGTTAATAACAACGTAAATTTTAAACTGTAGACTTGGACTTGAGACATTTCTCAATTACTAGTTCAGATATGCTTGTAAATTTGTGTTAATACGGATGCTATAATTTTCTAGACAAAAATGCTCCAATCTCATGTTTCCATAAAGAAAAGCCCATCTCTGCAAAAAAAATTTAATATATTCAAACTGATCTAGTCGTGATTTGAGTCAGTTTTCAATTAATTCACTAGATTGATCCAAGTTTAGCTCAAATCCAGGTTTGATTTGAATTAGCCAAGAATCAGTTCAGTTTAGGTTCGATCCAGGTACAATGTTATCCGATTTTCATTCAGTTTGGTTAAGATTGATTCAAGTTTGGATCGAAATCAGGTTTGATTTGAATCAGTCAAGATTTAGTCCAGTTTAGATTAAATCCAGGTACGATCTAATCCAGTTTTAATTCAATCCGCTTTTGATTGAATTACGTTAAGATCGAATTTTGTTTGATTTGAATCGGTAAGGATTCGGTTTAGTTTAGATTTAGATATCAGTAAAGATTCGGTTAAGTAAAGATTTAAGATTAGTTTAGATAAGTCGAGATCACATCCAGTTTTGATGATTCCTTCTCAACTCAAACTGCTATATTATATTAATATTGTTTCTTTTCTGTTAAAAGTCATTGACCACAGTTTATGCAACATTAACACAAAGAGGAATTATTCCGGAAATTCCATATGGCGAGGTATCCCAATTTTTACTTTTGTTTGATTCAAATCTACTTTAGATAAAGCCTTGGAACTACACAATGGAGGATAGGGGGGGGGTGTACTCTAGCTAGACCGAATTTCGTTGTACCTTTTATTTGGGTCGTACTTCTTCTGTCTTGTATTTTTGTACCTTTTTTAGGTTTATAGGTCGAATTATATATATATATATATATATATATATATATATATATATATATATTTATATCATCTTAAACATCTTAGTCCACATCAGCTTAATAGCTGCATTTTTAGGCAACCTGCTTAACAAACAGCAAATGTATGAATGTAAATATAAACATTCTTTGACGGACTCTGTAAATAGTAGGGGTATTGACAATCCTATAGGCACCCTTAATATGCGTACCCGGTAACTATTTTCTCGTTAGTTTTGTAGTACCTTTTTCTTTATTTAGTGAAAACACATTACTTAAAACATCAACAAGAACAAACAAATTAATTACGTGCCATTTATGGTCAGAAAACGGACTCATTGTCAGCGAGGTCCAACTACGTATGAAACTTACAATGCAGTTTGAACTATTCCAATTATATATGTAGAGAAGAGACAGTCTTCATTGTATCATTAAAATGCTCTTCTGCTTAGTTCTTCGCATCAAAGTGATGTAATCATACAAGTTAGCAAATAGTGCTAATAGTGTCTAGTCGCTTGGCATAGGCTTGTGTCTGAATGCTAATGAAGAAGAGTTATTGCATAAATGATGTGGGACAGAACTAGTATCTCTCTTAGACCTTACAGCCTCGAAAGACAATATCTGGCAATTATAATGCAATGCGTAAGGAATATTTTGATATTAAGAGAGTTCTTCATCCAGATAGAGTGCCTGATAGGCCATAGTCTTATCAGCCATATCCCTAATGTTCTTTCTTGATTCCTTAGGTTGGCCTTTTCATGTTAGCTACATCATCGATAATGTATCTGCATAGGTAGGTATTTGTATTTCACTTGTTTATTTTTAATTATTGCAACTGTATTGATGTCTTTGCTTTCTACTGCATGTTCAGTTACCTTAATACTATAAGTTCTCCTTTTAGAAAGCAACAGTTGCCAGATGGATTAATAAAAAAAGTTGTCAGGTAATTATATCCACGTTTTCATTCTATGCCTAAGGAATTATTTTTAAAAGCCTCAATGCCATGGTTTTGTAAGACCTCACGATCAACTTGAGACTGGCTTTGTTATCTCTATCTCTATGGTACTTAGCTACAAGTCACTAACAAGCATAGACGCCAAGGGTTGTTGTGGATTTCGGATTTTCACTGAATGCTTCTATTTACGCGAAGCGAGCATTCTCAACATTCAGCATTAGCACATTTTTATTTTGAAAGGATTTTTAAAGGTCTTTGGGAGAGCCTAGCATCTTTAGCAGTCTGCCTATTTACTGCTTGTATTAAATTCTGATTAGTTCACTCTGAAAACTGTAGGAAGCTTGCGATTATCTACTTCTGCCAACGAGAAAATAGATGCAATCAGTTCTCTCCACAAATCAAAACTTTGGAATGGTGCTGCTTCGCACGCACATTCAAAAATCATTATTTTTTGCCAGGCAGTGTATCCTAGTAACTGGTTTAAACTTGAATGGAATATATTTTGTCTAGGGTCCTTCTGGGTGACAAAGCGCCGGACGGTGTTGGATTACCTGTTTCAGTGGAGCCGCAAAAGAGATGGTAGCCCTAGCTTATATTTCTTTCTTCGAATAATTTATAACTCCAGGCATTTGATTCAGCTGGTATCTTTTGATGTTGACTTTGACTGCAGTCAACACTTTGTAATTTGAACTCTAATGAGGACAGTGAAAGTGTTCGAATAACTAAAAGCTCGAATGATAGAGTTCGAACGAAGTTATGGAGGCTTGCTGGGCTTCTAATTTTAAAGTAAAGAAAGTGTTTAGATGTGAATGTTCATTGAACATGGGATGCATTTGATTGTATGTGTTCGCCTCCAGAACATATCTGTTAGCCCGGTCGAAAGAAGTTTTGTTTCCCCATAAAGTATCTGTATATTGTGGGGCTCCATCACTTTTTCAGCTGTTACAAGTAGCTTTAAGCATATTACAACTAGCACTTCTGTTTCTAGATAATCATAGGTTATATGTCCCAGGAGCAGATTCATATTATATCTCTTTAATTACCTCCTTCAGTAGCTTCGACTTGTTTCTGTCAGGCATAATAAAAAGGCAAGAACAAAATCCTAGGCACCTTAGCTTTTTGCCTTTAGCACCTGACACGAAGCGCATTCTGAATGATAAATAGTTTCTTCGTGGCAAAATCCTGTTTCTTGTATCCTTCGATTTTTTAAAAAGTTTTATTCCGTTATTTTCAATCTTAATCTTAGGGATCTGACCACCCCCTTGCGTTAAATTGGAAGTTATATGTAAAAACAAGAGCGAAACAAAAACCTTTCTTTGAAGTTGTCAGGCGGAGAGGTTTTAAAGTTTTCTTGTATCTTGAGGTATTTTAATGCGAATAAAACCATATAACATCCAACGTTTTAATTATTTTTGTATTTTACAGGCTGTACCATTCATCCAAAGTTTTTGCAAGTGGCTATTGCTTGAAAATGCTTCCAAATGTCATCTTTAGTTTGCCGAAAATTTTCTCCAAGCCAAGTAAGTTAGAATTAGATTTTTGTAGTATTCGAGATACTAGTTTATGTTGCTTTGATCACTCTATCAAGAGAGTTTGCTACGAAAAGGAGATTTCTGTTTTGTAAACTTTGACAATTCTCGAAAAGGTTGACCATTTGTTAAAGTATCTATGAAAGTGTCTATGAAAGGATCTATAAAAGCATCGATAAATCTTTGATTCTGTACCTGAACCATGTAGTTGGTAATATGGTATAAGTCCTAACGAGTATATCCCAACGACATAGTCCTATTATTAGTGTAACTTTATTCCCTGAAGCGTATGATGTTATTGTCAACCCGTTGTAATGTATCGTATTTATGTGTCAATAAGTTTCCTATCTCTATGATATAGAACAAAATCGCTGATCATTCAGCCTGTCAGTTGTCTTTATGTAAAGAGTATCTGTTTAGGCCAAGGTCTATTGGCCTATCCTTAACGTCCATTTGTCAACAAAAATATTCTCTAAACGTTACATAAGGACATGAAAAATATTTGTATATCTCCAATTAGATTTATTCTTTTCTTCCAATGGTAAATTGGTCTTTTTCGGATTGCAAAAAAGCGGCTTCCACTTGCAAAGCTCCGATGCTTTTGATAGCTTTGAAACTATTACAGCTAAGTATGTTGTATTGAATTTGGATGGTAAACATGAGTTGAATCGAGATATTCGCCTCAACATTATTTTATTTGTCCTCAGAACTGATGTTGCATGCCATTTTAAACAAAGACAATGCTGCCTTTGGAGCTTTTGCTGGAAGCTTGGTACTTCTCTTTAGGGTATGAAAAATTCAATTCAGCTCTTGAAGCAAATACTGTTTAAAAGTGACTTATGTTCCAAAGTTGTTAGGCTGCAGGGGTCAGAGCTTTGCTGCTGAAAGGACGTCCCTTCCCTGAGAGATATGGAGGAATTATTTGCATTTACGTGGATCATTTACCATTGAATATGGCTTTATATGGACAGCTTTTGGTATGAATTGGCTTTGCTTCTTTCAAGTAAACATGTCTATAATTTTTTTTTAAAGCAAGAGGTCCCTGACTACCACCCCTTGCTGATCACAGGTCACATCTTTTTTCCGGCACAGTTTTAATCCTGTCTTTTCTAATTATCATTTCTCATACAAGAACATTCTAAAATACCAATCTTTCTCTTGCAATCGAACGCGCTTACAAATGGAACAATTCGTCATTGAATCGTAGAGAATTGGTCTTCTTGATTGGTAATGGTGGCCAGATTTGTAGAAAATTAGATGGTTTAGGAATCACTGCAGTGTAGAAAATAAGTTTACCAGACCCGGTTCTGGATGTTGCAGTCGTTTGTGGAGAGTTCAACGTAGCAACATGTTGGGTGATATCATGGGAAAGGGGAGAACTCCAGGTGGGGCCCTTTCATCCGCAAAATGTAACTTGGCACCCCGCCCCTCGTTAAGAGCGCCAACTTTTGCTTCAGCCCATTTAATACTTTTATGAATTTGTATGTTTCCATTTCTTTGACGTTTTGTATGAAAAAAGCTACCCGTGTGCTATTTTATTTTGTTTGACTTTTTGTTTATTTTTAGTATCAAATTTCTTTATTTTTCAGTGTTGTTTTTCAGTGTTTTCTTGGTTTTTTCATCTTCTTATTGTTAAAAGAATCCTTAAAAGGCTATGATAAATATCTTGCTATTGCTGTTTTTTCGTAAAATTCTCTATTTATTTTGATCGCATTTTAGATATTTGAATACGTCACATACAAAATCAGGAGAAAGAAAGACGAATGGAATTCATTTGTAGCAGGTAATGCGCCGTGTAAATCAAAGCAAATATTTAAAGAAATAATAGATAAAATACAAAAATTGGGCAAGGATTTGTTATTGCTAACAAGCTATTTGTAGTTAATAACCAGTTACGTATCACGTGGTAAGAGAGTTAAAAGTGATGATTGGCTATTTGATTGGACAAATCGGCGCGCTCACATCCTTCCGTAGCTGAAAAACCCTGATGAGAAAATTAACTCACTCTGTCTACAAAATTCAGGAATTCGCAGAAGCCCTTAAACATTTAATAGATTCGATTTTGTTATTATATGTAAGTATATGTATAGTTAGAAGTAAAGATTCGAATTAAAATAAGAATACAAACAATACAAACAAACAAACATAGAGGTATAATCATGTTATTGTCAATATTATGTTAATCCTTTCGCATCCGGATTTATTTTCATTTAAATGTTAAAATCCATATAAATCTACGCTTTTCAGGGGGTAGCATAGTCAAATAACTCAGGTGAAAGCGTAAACTATCGTAGAAAACTGCCACCAGAACATTTACAATATTCTGTACTTAGCCCCCTGAAAAATTATCTTTTACGGTGTTTGTCATTGGGCCATATGGCTCGTCCAGGAGTGAAAGGGTTAATTTGAGTTTATATGACAGATATTGAAAGCATCAAATTATTGTTTGTGTTAACTCTCAAACGACCTTGGCATCACTAAATATCTGTGACAGTAAAATTCAGTAATTATATTTTTTTAGGTGGTTTAGCTGGACTTTCGATGCTTTTCCAAAGAAATTCAACGCTGGCACTTTATGTTCTTTCAAAAGTTGGCGAAGTACGCTTTTTCTCTCTGTTTTGAAATCTTTAACTCATTTAAGAGCTGTTTTTCTATTGGCGGTTACTTGATTAAGATAAAGAACTTTTAGCATTAGGCCACCGGAGAGATAACCATATGACTTGAACTATTGGACTTAACAATAAAGTCGCGGACGTTTCGGCAGGATAGCGTAAACAGGACAGCGTAAACAGGATAGCGTAAACAAGTGCTTGTAAACAGTGCATACGAAATGTACAATAAAGCGGGGAAACATAAGTCAGATTGATAATGCTAACAAGAGAAACCTATCAGGGAAAAACAAGAACTTGCAAGGGTATATATGCCATTGTATTGCAGTTTTATCTATCTATTGTTGATATTTTTCTGTACCAAATCTCAAAATTCTCTCTAACGTAATGATAATGTATCTTCTCTCTTATTTTTTATCCAGGTACTATATTTCAAAGGGGTGCAAAATGGGAAACTACCTTGGTACAAACACGGTGATGTGTTGATTTACTCCATTTCCACTGCTGTCATGTTTCATTCCGTGAGTAGCCGTATCATTTTTTATTTAAAAAACCATCTTATCATGAAGTAGAAGGCTGAATATTTAAAAGCCCTTGTATGATTATGCGAAGGGGGTTTAGAGGTAGGCTTAGAGAAACTGTCGCAACAAAATTTAATAGAGACAACATCAGAGCTAATTCATGGAAAGAGACATTCCAATACCAACTTTGAAGAGAGGGAAGATTATATATTATGCGAATCACTTTGGGTATTTTGTGAATCTTTTTTAAAAAATTACGCAAATCTATTTTGAAATTAGAGGAATCTTTTGGTATTGTCAGTTTCAGTTGAAGAACTTTTATATATAACGTAATCAAAGAAGAAAGGGGAGGAGGTTGGAATAGTTTTTTCGTTTTTTCTTTCTTAATCAATTATTGATTGCTTTTTTTTAATAGTAAATCAAAGTATCACATGCATAAGATATATTGCTAATTTACAATGTCATTAATTTTTGACGCTTAAATCGATCATGATAGGCCGTTTTGGAACCACATAATCTGAAACCAGCGTATTGGAAATTTCTGCAAAATCTCACGAATTTCAGGTAAAATTTTAATTCACATCTTTATAGTTACACTAATATTTTTGCTCAATTCATTTAATATATATTACTCGCTGTGTTATTTTATGTTCATTGACTTCTCATGCTCCTTTTCTAATTATTAGCTCGCTGGGGCCAGATGGCCTTTGTAGCTCTTTTAGATATGAGTTTAGCCTTGACGAACTGATAGTTCTAAGAACAAGTGAAATAACAAAACACGACCTTCTCGATAAACAGCCCATTTTCTATCATAAACATTACTCGTATTTTTTTAAGTATAGAAACACTGTATTCGATTTTTAACTGATTACCAATAAAGAACTGAGTCGTGTGTTATTTCTCTATTCTTTTACATTCCCTTGAAACCTAGGCAAGGCTGTCCTGGACGCGAGCCCCTTACAGGGGTTGCCAACACCCGAAATATTTTTGTGCCTTTTAGAACTGCTTTGATTCACCAAACCAACTGATTTAGTCAATCGTGTTTCAGGTTTGAAGAAATGAACAGAAGAAGACTTGATGATTTTGGATTAGGAAGTTCGTTTTTGTTCCCAGATTTCGACCCTTTTCCAATTAAAAAGATGGAAGATTAGATTAATTCATGCAATAATCAAATTGACGCCGTAAATCCTGCAAGAAACCCCCGGAATAAGCAATGAACCTGATGAAATTAGCAAAAATATTGTAACTTCCAGGGGGCATCTTATAGGATCTACGGTAGGCAAATATACACAAATTCACTAAATTTATATGAAGACACTTTTTTAAAAAAGCTTGTAGAAGAAATGATTACCTAAGATGCCTTGAATGTCATTAGTGTCGAGGAGGATCTGTTTGGTTTAATTGTGAGCGTGGACGGCGTTGACATGACCTATATTAAAACCGTTCAGCAAGATGTCAAAAGAAGTGCACCGAGAATGTATCCTTGTCCAACTCCCTGTGAACAAATAGACTGATCTCTTTCCTGAAATCCGAACTACTAAGATTAGATTGTGTTTTCTTCTGCACATTGGATAATTTCAGCAATCACAAAGGTTTTCGATTATTTTTATCCATTATTTAAATCCCTACGCGTGGAACGATATTCAAATTGTCCCAAAGAATTAGTTCAACGCTATTTATATCGTTTTTTAGAAGTGAATGGCAATTCAGAAATAAGAAACAAAGCAGGTGAATTTTATGAAAAATAATAAACGCCAGGCTGAAACTAGACCCAAGTGTTCAAATAAAAAAAATGCGTGTCTCATTTTTAAGTATCCCCTTATAATAAAGTTCTTTCATTAAATTAGATGAGATGAAACTCTGGTCAAAAGGATCATAACGTGTTTTACAATGTATGCCTGCGTCACAGACCATATTGTTATGGTTTGTGACGCCGGCTATTAAAATGGTAGATAAACCTCATCTATTCAAATTTGCAGGCATTTTTTAATTGCAATGATACAGTTTTTTATCTACTGTTTAACAGTTCAGTTGCGGAAATTCAAGGGTTATCATGTTTGGATGGGGTTGGGGCGGGCTCTGTCTGTAAATTATCCCGACTATAAATATCCCTCTTTAAAAAATTAGCTTATTCTTGTTTCAAAATTGATTATTAAGGTCAAGCACTGACTAAATTTGGTAGGAAAAACTGCTAACTTCGGGCTTAAACTTTCAACAAATTCGTGCAAAGGAGGGCGTGGGGAGGGGGGTTCGACCTATATAATTTCCGCCACTGTTTCTGTCATTATTAGATTTTATAACTAATTGACTTAGAAATAATGTTGCAATGTGCCCCCCTGTAATATTTTTGATTATACAAACAATCAAGATTATAATTCTCATAAAAGTCGGATATTTTGATCTTGGAAATGGAGAAAGAAATCTCATCCAGTTTTTAATACGATTTCTATCTGTGTAAAGTTTTGCAACAAAAGACCTCAAACAAAGGACATGGATTATTCTGCAATAGGCAAAAAACAATTGGTTACGAGAAGCCCCTTTTATTTCTAAGGATATCTGTAGCCGTTACGTTTTGAATGAAGGGGAATGGTAAATAATTCCTTCTAAGGGTTGAAGCCTTGGAATTTTTCACGAAGGGCTGCATAACAAAAAGGGCCTGGTCATTTTTCAAAATGGGCCTGGTTATTCAATGGGGTAGCCGTAAAAGGGCATGGTCGTTAAGAGGACTACGCCCCTTATTCTCTTAACTTCGCAGATCATTATCATTCTATGCTCTTATCCTTCCGCCCCCCCCCCCACCTGTTCAGAAAGCTCAATTTCCACCACTGCTCTAATGCAACAGTATACTGGAAGGTAGTATCGAATAAATTGGGAGAGTGGGGCTCTATTAACCTGGACTTTTCTAAAAAGTAATAAACGGGGGCAGAGCCGCCGAGACAGAGGGGCTATGGGGGCAGTTTGCCCCGGGGCCTCAGTGTCCAGGGGGCCTTATCAACTTGAATCAAAATTTTTATTTATGGCCTCTTTAGATGTAATCAAGGAACCTCTCATAGGAGCAGCCTACAATGTTCAAAGAGTGCCTCCAGATTCAGTTCCCCCAGACTCCCATGCTTTCTGCCCTTTATGTTCCTTGGCCTGGATAGCCTCTCGGCGTCCCCGAACGGGAGCGGGTATTTTTGCAGTATATAGTAGCTACCAATGAAAGCTATGCCTGAAATGCGAAGATATCACAGTGACTGATGGCTGAAATGTTGAAATAATATGTTTGCAATTGATAAAACAGAAATATTTAATCTGGGTAGTGGTCACAGGGTCATAAGGAAAAGACACCACACGGCCTCGCAGTGCAGCATCAGACACGCAGCGGTAGAGGGAGATTTGACAAATGCAGATAAGCGCGGGAGAAATGTTGTGTGGCTGACGAATCAAGTAAAGTTTTTTAGACACGGTAAGAATCAGTTGTCGAATTTTAATTAATATTAGAATGATTTTAGCCCCGATTAGAGTAGCAGCTAGCTAAACTCGAATTTTTTAGGTAACAGGTAAAGGTTGCATCCCCTTAGTGCTTGCACGCTTTCCATGCAAAAATCGCTTCATCTTGCCTGGACAAATCTTGAAAATGTACCTATTTGTCAAAATTCACTGACGTACCTCATTCTTGGGTTACCAAGAAGGTTTGGGGTCAGGGTCAGGGTTATGGCTAGCATTTGGTTTAATAGGGCAACTGTCTTGGCAGCGCTCGGGCCAAATAGACAAGCCGGGATGAAATATGGTGTTACTCTCTGTGCATGTCAGCTACAAATGTGCATTAGCGTTGAGAAGTTCCTCGTTGAGGTCACATTTGCTCAGTTAATAGCCATTTTTCACAGTGGGTAATGCACCCTCTTCCCCAAACCTTAAAGTGACCCTCTGGCTCTGGGGGGCCTGGGGTGGCTAGGCCACTTATTGACCTTTGACTTATAGGTCAAAAAACAACAGGCCAGGATGCATCACATGCAAAGACCAAGAAAAAAACATGGTATGCACATTGTAGCAGGAAGCAACATTCAAGTATTTCTTCTAAGGGAGGGGGTGTGCCAGGGGGTAAAGATTTGACTGCTAGTCATATTAATGTGCCATATTGAGAGTAAATTGTTGCAAGAGGTTTACTGTATATTTAGTAATGAGTGGATCTGTGAGCGTGTATGGTTTAAATTGTAAGCAATGATCAAAGCCAGCTCGTTTGACAGGCGTTCGTAGCTAATGTTTGGTAATTTTCACTGTAGCTTACCCTATCAAAACCTTATCCCATTTTTTTATATTTTTGGTCACAGTCCTGGTCATATGATACACTGCATCAAAATCTTTGTGAAAAAAATGTTTTTTGTAGTTTGCCTTATGTTTTGCATTTAATTGAGATTCTAGGGGCATAAATGCATAATTAACTAGGGTTTTGTTTGCCTTAAAAGTACAAGCTTTGCACAACATTGGGTCATGTTTAACCCACAAGGGAAAAATTCTTGAGAAATGGGAGTGACAATTTTTTTACAATCAAATACAATTTTCAAATAGTTAACAATATTTGGAGGGCTAAAGTTAGTCTTATCTCTTCAAAGATACTAGGGGCAGATGCCATACCTCGTAAGAGATGGGGTGCATGAGCAATGGTGATGAATAGAGCTGTCCGGGGGGGGGGGGGGCTATGTTTGGAAAACTGAGATATTAATTCCCTGAAATTTTCAAGGGCTTTCTGCTTTTCTACATAGTTTTTTGCAGCTCTCTCACCTGTGACCCTTCTTTATGACTCCCATTAAGTTGATAGAAGAGAGTGTGTACTTGTAGATCATGATGACACTGTAATTGATGACATAAAGGGGCCAGGAAAGCAGGGTAATCACCCCCTAAGTTTATATTATTCCATGTCATTCTAAATCTATCATGTCAGCCAATTTGACCATTCAGGCATTTGCATCAATGCACCATTTTACACCAAGCATCTGACACCAGTCTTCCTGGCACACCCAGTCACCCTTTCTGGTCCTCATTATCCTCATAAAGTGGCTCAAAGCGATTTTGTAAGAAAAATTCGGTGTTTCTACAGATATGGCACTTTGGTTGTGTATTGAAAAGGAGAATGGCTGGGAACCTTTTCTCACCTTGGGCAACATTCCCAAAACCATGATTTGTGGGTTGTTTATTGCCATTTCTGTCTGGAAGAGCATCACAGTAAATGAAGAAAAATTGTGTTTCATTACAGAAAATTATTCTAAAACCAGAATAAACAACTTGCAGACTATTAACAAAGCCCTTTAGAACTAGACTTTACTTCCTTACAAGCAGTATTTACATAACGATAACTAAAAATATACGTAATTTATTTGGATGAACAATAGCTAGCCTTGGAAGTCTTTATGTCCTATTTCTTTTTCCCTTTCGATGGGGATTTTGATTTCGTTTTCTCTTTTGGTGATTTGCTTCGAGGACTCTTTCTGCCTCGTGTAGGTGATGGAGTCTTTCTCTTTTTGCTTACCTCACTTGCATTGTCCGCTGGAGGCTGGTCGATAAACTTTTGGCGGTATTCTTCACGTAGAGTGTGTATTTTGTGCCGATTTTCATCCAACTTGGCCTAAAAAAGCAGAAATGTTTTCCAATGTCAATATATAAAACTCAAGATGAGAGATATTTTAACCATGAAACAGGCACCTAGGATGGCACGCCATCAAATATGAAACTGTTTCATAGTTTAACATTTTTACTAAAATATAATTCTGTACCTGCATATCTTCATATTCTTGAAGCTGTTTCTCCTTTTCAAGGTTTCTTGCGTTCCTATCAGCTTCTCTTTCTTGCAAAACATTCTCTCGAAACTCTCTATATTTTCGAATTTTATTCTCCATCTCTAATCTTAGTCTTTCTTCTTCTTTTTCGTCCAATAAAACAGAATTCCCAGTTGATCTAGGTTCAAGAAAAACAATTCTTAATCGGTTTGTTAAAAAGTCTTATGGGGAGCAGTGATTTCCAATTTGTATTATTCATGTAGGTATTGAGGCAATGAGGGCAAAATTGGCAATGCACGGTTTCGACAAAGTGTTTTAAAGTCGTGAGCTACTCTACAGCAAATAAGACCTTCAGTTGTTTATTTGCACAGATTTCCGAAACTACCTCAAGTTAGTTGAGAAATGCATACATTTAGCGTCAGATATCTTGAGGTAAAATTTCTATCTAAAGATGAAACTGGTCAAAGTCTTGTATTCTGCTTGTTGTGGTTCCTTGTACATATATTTATTGCAACTCTCGATGATTTATTGTGTAGATTGACCTTGCATGAATACGATCAAATTCTGACCAACATTACAAATAATCATTTCAAGAAGAAAACTGACCAATATTCAACGGAATTATAAATAAGATGGGAGGCTCCGTCCTACGAAAATTTTCAGGATGCTGGGTCCCTTTTCAAATCAGTTCGAATATTCACACATCATTTCTTTTCCTACATACCTGATATACGGAGAAGTGTCAAATGGCTTAAGGATCATTTCTTGCTCCTTTGCTGGTGGTGACAATGTCAGCTCACTTGGTTCACGGTCGACAATGAGACTCGGAGAAACAGATAACGGAGCTGAAATTAAACATTAACGATATCATAAATATAGGGAGCACTTCAAAAAGAAGGAAATGCGATAAGATTACGATTTTTTTATTACTAACAGTTCGCACATGGGCAGGGGCGCAAATTAGGGAGGTTATTGGGGTGTAATAGGTTCCAATAATTTCACCGTTCAGTCCAAGCTGCTGTTTAACTGCGATAAAATAAGCCCTGATCTGGCTCCGATCTTGAATTGCTTCTGTTTTTGCATTCCTAAACAGAGTTGCAACATCGTGCTGTAATTAACCCTTTCACCCCTGGACAGGCCATATGACCCAATGACAAACACCGGAAAAGATGATTTTTCAGGGGGTTATGTACAAAATATTGTAAGTGTTCTGATGACAGTTTTCTATAATAGTTTACGCTTTCACCTATGTTTTTGACTATGCTACTCCCTAAACAGCGTGAAATTATGTGGGTTTTAACAGTTAACTGAAAATTAATCCGGGTGCGAAAGTGTTAAGCAGAGTCGATCCTGCTCCAATTAATTGAAAAAGCGCTATTTATCTTCGTCAACCGTAGTAAAATAACAGCTGAGACCGAACAGTGACATTATTGGGTGTGTAGCACCCAAGCCCCCCCTAATTTGCGCCCCTGAGTCCATGAAAATCGACCATGCTTAGTGGAATCACAGATGAAGCTGATTACTGATAGAGAATATGCTTGCCTGGGTCTGGAGAGTTTTCAATTGTCTCTGACTTTTTGTCGCTTTCATCTTGAGTTCCATCTTTTCCATCTTTGCCAGCTTTGATCATGTTCTCATTTAGAAATTTCATGCGTGTTTGCTGTGCCTGGGAGAAAAATACAATTATGCTGAAAAAAAGATCGAACAATGTTTCAAATAACGAACATTTCAACGTTATCTCTGGCCCACACCACAGTCTTCAATAAAATAAACTTTGTGTGTATTGCAATACCTTGGCGGCCCTTCCTGGCTGTTCGGCTTCCCAGGCAGCTTTCATCGCTTTTATTTCATCTTGTCGTTCTGTGTCTTTTTTTATTTCAATCTCACCCTGAAAAAGATAACATACAACAGTTTAGTCATTTAAAGCAGTTCCCCGTGGAAATGATGGATATAATAAACAACCATAACAACGCAAAGAGGCAGGAATACGAAGCAACTGGGACATGATTATAATCATATTTTGCTGCAAAAATATCGGAGCTTTTTCAGAGTATGCTATAGAAACAGGACCGTCGAGAGGGAGGAGTAGGTGGGGTCGGAGGTCCGGGGCCCGTTCCCCGAAGGGGCCTGCAATTGTTTTATTCAATGAAACAATTGATTGCTCACTGGGGCCCGGTGCAATGAAATAGCCCGGGGCCCGGACAGGCTCTCGACGGCCCTGTATAGAAATGATATAAATCAACGTTTATTAGAGAGAGTTTTTGAAAAAGTAGTGATGGCATGTGATTGTTGGTAAATTATAATTGTACTTTTATCGCATTTTCATTATATTCGTGCCGCTTTGTTTCTTTTTCTATCATTTACATACATCGTCGCAAGAAATGCAGGAGAGTCCGGTAGGCTGCCTCCTTTTTGTTGCCTACTTCACTTGTTATCCATATAGAAATGTCATTACATTTTTTATTTGATAAAGGACCACAGCTGTTTTGCATGATAAAATTCATACAGTCTGTTTGTTCTCCATCGAGTTGAATCTCTCTAGTTTCCAATAAAACAAGAAAAAGGAGAATGGAATTTTTACCACTTTTCCCCATAAGATCAATTCAACTTTGATTCCTCATTGGTTTTCTTTCGTTCTGTTTTGCACTCCTTATTCGACCAAGCTGGCACCATAACGGCGTTAGTTTAACAAGCTTATTTCAAGTTTTCAAACCCTACATCTTACTCAGGTTATATTTGTTTGCAGAATTTGCTTAACACTTTGATACTTCATATATAGTCATGCAGGTATTTATTGTTAATAGTGCACTTTTAAATGGAGGACCCTTTGCTGAAATTGTTAACATATTTTTCAACAATTTGAAATGTATACAAAAATGCGCTTGGTCAGAGAGTAGTCTGAATTGAGTTATGACGTCATGATGACATCACCCTGCTAATCGCACTTAAATTGCTGGTCATGGGAGCTTTTCAACCCAAATGCACAGCGGCATCTGCACTACGCCTGCTCCTCAGACTATGTGCGTCTTGTGCCGTAGCAATGCACCAGGGATTTTCTAATCTCCCACCCCTCGTTAAGAGGGAGCCCTGCTAGAGCTTTGATGACCTTTGTCTCAGACCTTCCCAGGAGAATTCAGAAGTGCATTGACTTCCTGTGTGTATCTCCTTAAGCAGGCTTCTAACCAAGACAACTCCTAGTATGTTTGACGTCGCAATTTATAAATTTTCATTTGCTTAACTGCGGCAATTGTGGGATTCTGGGGCTAGTTTTGGCCTGCCCCCCTCCCTGTCTGCCACGAAAAATAACCAAGAATGAGCGAGAGATGCCAACTTTTAAATGCGAAATCAAGTACATGTTTTCTGCCATGTCACCACTAGCAACCACCTGATGATGACGTAATGATCTTTTGTGCATCGATAAAATATTGACCCGGTTATGCTAGAAATATGGGCTGGTGGCTCTGCATTCTATTAAACATTGATTTATATAAAAAGTTTATTTTTGTGTTGGTTTTTGGTTGTCATGTATGCAAGTTCCTTAACATCCAGACGCCCTCAAACAAATGTCCCAAAATTAAGGTCAATGTTATTGAAGTTGTAGGAATATTTTTATACAAAAATACGGACCATCGCATTCATCTATACATTACAACTAAAGAACAAATTGCGAAGGTATTAAGATTTCTAACAAAGTGCAATAAAACTAAGCGAAAATATAAAAAAACATGGGCAGATTTTGAATTAAATTCCTTACCGATGTTGCATCACTGACTACTCTGAATACCCAGTTTGGTTTTGTTATGTCAAATTGCTAAGGACAGAACGATAAATGTTTAATATTATTTAAAGTAAGATTTGCACATAAATTCTAACAAATAAAAAAATTGACCATGGAGAAAATCATTATCATCTCGACGTAGCTCTAAAACTTTCGATAACATTATCAAAACATTACTCAAATTTCGAAAATGACTTCAAAAATTGATGATCATGCCGTTAAATTTAAATAAATTTTTGGCAAACAGTCATCTCAATTTATTGCACATAAATTATTGATTTTAATTGTATGTTTGCTACTATTGCAAATATCGAATTTCAACCATTTCATCCCTCAAGGGGTCGAATCTAGTGGCTATATTTATTAAGTTCTTATTAGATAAAATAGATTTATTATTAATGCTTTTGATATCTGAGTTAACTCATTTGTCAGTGGTATTTGGTCCAAGAGCATCAGTGCCCCCCCCCCCCTTCAAAACTTGTAAAATGTATCAGTGGGACGGTGGCTATTGTATAATGGCAATAACTAAAGAGTACTCATTTTACGAGGCATATGATCTTACTTGAGACCCAGGCCTTGAACTTGATGTTTGTTGATGTCCCTTGCTTGTTCTGCTTTCTTTGCCTTCTTTCGATCCTTTTTTGCCCTTTGGTCCAGCACTGTGTTTTTCTGTCTTGGTTGATGTTTCGACTGTGATCAAAACAAAATATAACATAAAATTATTTGACTCAGTGGCGGAAATTCAGGGTTAAATATTTGAAAAGGGCTCAATCCCACAATCCCTTATAGCTTTCTTTCTCCGTTCACATCTCGTTCCTGCCTTTAGAGAGAGCTTTAAAATACCTCTACCATTTCCGCTAATGGTTTTAGAAAATTGAAAAACATTTGAAGTAAACTAGATATGATATGTAGTCGCGATTATCGTCATCTTCATTGTGGTACACATTGTTGTCATCTTTGTTGTATTTTTGCGCCATCGTCTCATCGTTGTAGGCTCCTTTGTCGTCCGTGTCTTAACCCTTGTCATCTTTGCATTCATCGTCTTTGTAGTCACCACAATCGTACTTGTCCTCATATTTTTCGTCGTAGTTGTCGGCGCATTTGTCACCGTATTTGTGGTCGTAATTGTCGTCGTATTTGACGTCGTATTTGTCACCATAAAAAACAGTAAACAAGGTAACCAACCTTCACCATCTGTCTTCTCTATGTGCCTTAACATCGATATAAAGCTCCATTGGCCTTTTGAAAGAGGCCAACTGTCTCTGACAACCACTGCTTGTATAATGTATTTGTGTGTCTAGAAAATAAATCAGGTGTAACCAAGATATAATTGTAGCTAACTGGCGGGTTCAAGTGTGGAAAACTACTCTGCCTCGTACCATGAAACCTCTAATAAACAGCTGGCCTAATGCTTGAGATGACCATAAAGCTGCGAGGACCTAAACATTTTCCAAGTGACAAGCCACAGTACCCCTTTTATCTCTTGGTTCACTGGCTCTTTCGCACCCCATCCATTCTAAAGAAATAACCTGGCTATGCTACAGTGCTTATTAATTCTTCAAGTCTTACAGGTCTGTAGATTTTTGCTGTATTTGAGCTTCTGATTAGTTGAAACAAAGTAAATATTATCTTTTTACCTGGACTTGATCAGAATCGTCTGTAGATTGGTCAAGTGTCTCTGTACTTTCAGCTGCTTTCAGCTTGTTTGCAATCGCTGTTTTATCACCCTGAAAGAAGAATAAAGCTTTAAAACTGAAATACCAGAGCAATATTATGTTCACTGATATCACCCTAGGGTACTTGCCGATGAGTATTCCTATAGTTATCTTTCTGTTATAAAAGAGCATATGTGATGTGTTAAGTAAAACCAAGCCCGTTTCTTCAGGGAAGTGTGCGCTGTCCCACCCCCTTAATCGATTAGCCTTTGGTAAATTTCCAAAAACTTTGGCCTTGACGGAAATTATATGTGTATCCAGGTTTTTAAGGGATCCCCCGTTAGGGCAAACCGCCCTTGCCCTGGGCTGACCCGAGCGCAAAAAATTGCGGTTTTATACTAATATTATTTCACATACATTGTCAGTCAAGACACTTTGATTCGTTGATTGGCTTAATTTTGATGATTTCTTTGTACTCTTCTCAAATGGGGAAATCGCTCGTTTTCCAGCACCTCCCCTCTGTCCTCGATTTCCTTTCACTGATGATCGTCCCGAGCCAAGTCGTGAACCTGAAAATATAGAATTAAACTTAATTTATGATAATATTTTATTATATGATATGATATGAATTGATATGATATGATATGAATTGAAGAGTAACACCATCAGTTACTTACTTCTATGACTAGCTTTCTCTTCTTCGTCATCATTGTGGTCTCTTAAGAAAGTGAATGCTGGTAAAACAACGTGTCCTTTGCCATTTGCAGTTGCAACTACAGTTTCGTTGTCCAAAATCTGTCATAAAGAGAAAGACAGATTAATGTTATGACAGACTTGACAATGAAGATAGGACGATGTGTGATTTTTGGTAGAATAAAAGAGGCAGAAAACATCTTAAATCCTGGCTAAATTGAAAAGATTTCCTCTCTAGATTTTCTAATAGATCCTTGGGCATGCTAAAACAACGATAAGTTGCGAGGAATTCGTAACTTATCGTGTTCTCTAACTGTAACTCCTGTGCGAATAGTCCCTCTTGATAAATTATTGATGTATGAGTCATTTAATCTTCCCTATATGAGATAAACTCAGCTTTTCCTGTTTGCAACACAGAACATTTGCAGCAAAAAAATGCCAGTTTCTAGTTGCAACACGCTCAAAGAACTACTAAAGGTTCCTTTTTTCTTTTTCAGGCAAAACAGACACATGAGATCTACCCCCTCCTGAAAACAAGATCACCTGGACATCACGGATCATAAAACTGACTAAAATGGTAGGTTATGCATCCTATCAACTAACACTGTATTTGATGCAAGTGTACCTAAGAAACAGCCAGGCCAAGCGGGGCTTAAAACAACGAACCGTGATAGAAAGACAGGGTATGTTAAGATACTATTCGTAATTTCCTTGCTACAACATCTGTGAAAGAAGCCACATTAATTGCAATATTATTTACGTTGATTGGGCTTGCAAAGCTACCTTCAAACCTAGACTACCCACTTCAAAGCACCGTTTACTTCTTGAGAACATGACCATAGTAAGAACAGACTCATACCAGCTAAAACTGCCTCACAACGACTCGGTACCTCTTAAGAAGGCAGCATTCAGGAAAAGTCCTATGAAATACAGTTAAAAAGAACTTACTTCAAGCCGTATGTAAACATCAGGTTTTGATGTAGCAACTTGGATGCTGACTTGATGATCATCAGCAACCTTGGCTGTATATCTGGAAATAAGCAATTATTGCAAAATATAGCGAAAGCTAATGGCGATACCCCATTAACGTGTGGAAGATGACATACAATATATGAGTAAACAATATCTAACCATTCTTGAGGTTATAGTTGAGTTGCAAGTGTCGTTCATCATGGGAAGGAGATGACCTTGTCCCCTTCCCGTCATGAATGGACTGAAAAACTTCTCCTATTTACATTTAAAAAAGGTTTTTTGTTAAAAAAAATTTCCAATCATCGATAATGTGGTATCTCCCTTTCACCAAAAAGACGTAAAACAACATCTTTTACAAGAATGGTCCACCGATCCGAAAAAATGGATTCTTGGTCCACCGACCCGGATAAATTATATCGGCCATTTAGACCAAACTAGCTGTAGGGAAAAGTTTTGCTATGTTACCTGAAAATGAGATTATTTCGATTTGGTATGTAATAATCTCGTATTTCCTTTGTTGTGAAGTTTGTGTTTATGAAGTTCTCTTTGATTGGTGCTGGTAATGGGTCTGCTGCCCCAATAAGGCGCATTCGAAACTTTCCTGAAGGAACGGCAGCATTTCCACTTCTTGCCTCAGCAACAAAAGTATAACCATTCTGAAAATAGAAACAAGGCCGTGTGAACATAGGAGAGTAATGTACTTCGATACGATACGCGAGCGATTTCGAGCTAACGTTAGGCCCAATTGAAGTTCTAGGTAATCTAAAACTAAATAATGAAATGAACTGTGGATAAAGTTACAGCAATGCATGCCGGGTAGATAGAGCAATGCATGCTAGGTCGCATAAAGCAATGCATGATGGATAAGGTAACACAATGCACGCCGAATAAAGTAAAGCAATGCATGCAGGATAAGAAAGAGTATTGCATGACGGGCAGCCAAGCTTTTTTCTAGAAACTGCAGGGAGGGGAGGTACAAAGCACGGGTGTCGATATATTAGGCGTACTCAATACTTGATTGAGCATCATATCTGAAAATTGGCTTCAAATGCAATGATTTCCGATAATAACACAAGCCTGAAATACTGCTAACCTCGCGGCACTTTTTAATAATATCTAGTACTACCATGGCCGTAGCCAAGGTGGGGTAAAGGGGGGCTCCCGGGAAGAACATTTTGTTTCGAAAACAAAGCGTTTTTACCCATGAAGGGGAACCTGTCGGCAAATAAAGAATTGTTCGCCCATTCTATGGCAAGTTCGTCCTCGACATCCTTCTAGAACAAGTGATCCAGCTACGGCCTTGAGCATCAGTCATTACTCCTAAATCTAAAAAATATTGACAGGTAAATCGCTCAAACCCTATTATAGAAACGTGTAGCGATTTTACTGGAGATATTACCTTATTTTTCTGCAACACTTTTGGTGCAACTCTCATGAAAACCATTGGCAATTCTTCACCATTATCGTTATCGATCACGCGAAGAACACAACTTGGAATGTTGATATACAACTTTGGAACAACGAGAACTGACTCTTGGACGAAGAAAACTTCCCTGTTGAGATGAAAATTGCTGTAATTAATATGCATGAAATTACCCCTTTCGTAATAAATTAACCCGGATTTATTTTAACCCGTAAATTATTATTGAGAACTGCTATCAGAACATTTACAATAGTTTTTACTTGACCCCCTGAAAAAGATTTTCCGGTGTTTGTCATTGGGCCATATGGCCCATCCAGGGGTTAAAGGGTTAAAAGTACTGGCTGCCAAATTGTATACTAGTTAATTTGAAAATATGATCTGGTAAACCTCGGAACGGCATCAGTTTTGGGGCAAAGCAACGAATCGCTCCAGCTGCCATCTCGGCCATGCTGGGTCGTCAAAGAACTGGATTTCTCCCAAGGGACGCTGCTCTATGCCACGCAGCGTCGTAATCTTAGATGTAGCCTTAGTTTTATGGGAGCACGTGATCTGATAGCCGTCTTTGTTGAAGGCAAATGTATTCTAAGTATTTAGCGCAATTGGCTAGCCTACAAAGAGCAACCAGTGAAGATCAATCATAGAATTTTCATGTGATCACTACTGACCATGCTGGTCCTTTCCTACATATTAAGTTGGTAGTTCTATTCTAGCAATCATTAACTTTCATTACATTCATCTTTTTTGCGCAAGGTAGCCTATTCAATCTGTTAGGATTGCTTTCCAGGGGACGTGATAAAGGCGTGTTTTAAAATGAGTGAAATATAAGCTGTTTATGAACAGCATACAATGACCATCAAAAGTAGTTGGGAAGTCATATTTTACGCTTCAGTGTCTTATTTTACGAAGGCAGTCCCACCCCCCCCCCCCCCTGAAACAATGTTGGGAAGAAGGATGAACGGGCAAAAGACCTTTGATGCAGTTTTTCAACTCATATCCCCTCTTTCTCTTCATTGCTATCTAATAGGGTAGATAGACGTATAATAGGGGAGAGAGTGGATTTAAAAATTGACAGAGTAAAGTTGAGAGATGTGTAATAGGGGAAAGTGTGGATCTACAAACAGGGATTGGTGTTCCAACATTTTTTGGGGGCATTGTAGCTATATGTCGGGCTTGCACCAAGATGTCGTTAATTCTTGGAAATTTAGCAAATTCTTCATAATCTCAAGATGTAACAAAGTTACTTTGTGATTTATTATCAAATAGCAAATAATACGCTTGAAAGCAGATTAGCATTTTTACTGTCTTTGGTTTTGTAAATCTGAAATTTTAGATCAAGGAATCTAAGTTATTAATCATATATTAATTAATCATTGGATTGTGTAATCTCATAATCCTTGATTGCAAAACATAAAACCGTGAAGCATGGTGTTTTGTGACCAAAAACGACCGCTAAGACATGTTCTCAGGCAGACAAAGTTAATCTTAAATGCAGAAGATTATAATCATGTGGCTATATGTCATATCTTTTCAGATTAGTGATCTGCCATCAATAAGTACCTTTTTGAATTAGCGCCCTTTCTTTGTATCAAATTTTACAACGCAAAGATTTCTTATAGCCGCACGGCACTCAAAGCAACTTATGTATCGGGGCCCTTTAGTGTATATTAAGCTGGTGGGAAAGTGGTGTTATAAGTGAAGGCTGATTAAGATTGAATGAAATTCATACAAAAGAAATATCGCACATTCTAATGTGTAAAGCATAGCGTAAGTGAGGGTTTTCTTTAGGTTTGTCGACCAATTGTTTTAAAGACTCAGAAAAAAGCAAACCCATGTTGTATTGTGACGTTAAAAATCGCTGAAGTGACTAGCATTCAAAGTATAAAACATTTTTATTACCTAAAAACGATGAACCAGGAGTTGACGGGCTGCTCAGGGTAATTGCCATTATAATCAGCATATGCAATGCGTGTCCACTCATCGTTGTAAAATGGAAATATCTTATACAACTCTGGGTTTTCTCTGAACATCTCTCTATATATTTGCAATGCAAAGCTCTCCGCATTTGCATCATAAGCAGCAGCAATCTTTTTGAAATTTTCAACAACAATTTTGTTTTCTTCGCTGCCTGCAATAAGAATTGATAGCAACTAAGTATGGTTTCTTGTGCGAAGGTTATAGGTCAAAGTGAAGTTGATGAGGTGAAGGTCATTAGGTCAGAGGTTTCAGAGATCAACGTTTTCCTTAGAGTTACTGATTTAGATCAGGATTAGGATCGCAAAGCATGATGCTAAGTACCAAGGGTCTTTCATTATAACATCGTAGAGCAAAGTGCTATTTTAAATATGGTACGTCTCTCTAACTAGGAGTCTGAAAAGGTCAATGGGTCAGAGGTCAAGGTCATCAAGGACCTCAAGGTCAGGTTACTGTTCAGCTGTATGATCGCCCCGGGTGTAAGGGCAAGAGACCAAGAGGGCATTAACTATGTTGTTGACAGAAGATTAAATTTGTCGCTACATACCTGGATCACGAGCTCTAACAACCTGCCTTAAAAAATTTCCTCTGAACCATGATTGAATTTTCGTTGCTGCTATGTTTCTTTCAGAACTGTCTTGATTCGCTTGTTCTTCAGCATTTCCCTCCTCCACAGGTGTCATTTCTTGTGATTTATCATCTTCCCTCGCCTCTATCGCTTGCAGATGCTTCCTCAGACACAGAGATACTTCATGTTTCAGGGCTTCGATTGAAAATGCCGTCGCACTTGTGAATGCTGCGCCCAATTCAGATTTCGTGATTTGCGAAAAGCCAGAGAACAGTGCCTGGAAAGCAAGCATTAATAAAAAAGTCATTCAACACTATTATTTAAAATACAAGAGGAAATAGCTTAACAAATTACAAATGAAAAGTAAACTTATAAAAAGTATTAAAGATATTTGTTGATGATGAGGATAATATTAAAAAGCATTAGTATTGGGCCATTTATCCCCCCCCCCCCTCCGAGCTCAAAGGTACATCATAAATTTCTTGAAAATGAAAAATAAATTTATAGGATTTTATTACAAAAAGCAGTTACATTCACACAATTGGTAATCTAATTTAAAGAAAAAAAGATTCACATACCCAATCATAGGCAAAATTAGTTGAGACAGTCTCAGCAAACAATGACGATTTCTTAAAACCCCTCCCACCCCCCGGCGTCAATGTCCCTCTTTTTTGTTTTGCGGGGTAACATTGTGATCACAAACCAACATTAATCAGGGGGGGAGGGCTGCTTTTCAAAAAAGTTCATGCAATCAATGATCAATAAAATGATTTCTCTCTCAACAATTCTGTCTAAGATTGTAGATTCAGCTGTAAGCGCCAAGAGATGCTTTTCACATCGTGAGCTAAAGAAAGCTTAAATGTACCTGGAAATGTTCAGAGTATGTTGCAATTGAATGATCTTCACTTCCAAGTTGGAATATTTTTGAGCGATTGACAGTTGGTTCTTGGAATGACGTCATGATGTCAGTTAATGCCAGCATTGTGTCTGTAGCATGTTGTGTGAATCGAATACTCTCCTAGAATTGTAAGGAACCGGCTATATACTTTGACACGTTTCAACAGTCTGCAACACAATGCAACACTGTCCATTACTTTGCAATACTTTGCAACAATCTTTGTGATACTCTTTGTAATACCATTCTATGACATACTGCAAGACTTAAACATCTCGAACTCTCATAAATACTCGAGATGTTTTGTGATGTTTTATGTTTCAAATTCTTTTTTAGAATGCGAAATATTTATGAAATGGAAAAAAGTGAAATGAAACCAAAGTGCATTAATATTTACTGATTTTTCTTAATCGCACGTGGCTCGTATTTCGTATTCACGTGAACAGGTCTTCAAACTCAGATCAACGTTTCTCGAAGTCACGCGAATCATTCTTCATTTTGATTTGAAGCATTCTTCAATTGTTCGTGAGCTGTTCTTCAATATCACGTGAACCATTCCTCAATCTCACGTGAACCGTTGTTCAGACTCAGATTATCAATTACTCAATTTCATGTGAACAATTCTTTAACTTTACGTTAAACGCTCTTCAGTATCACGTGAAACATTTTCTAATTTCACGTGAGCATTTCAATAATTTCACGTTGACTATTCTTCAAACTCAGATAACCTGTGACTCAATTTAATGTGAACAATTTTAAGTGAAGTTGTGTTCAAATCATGTGAACCGTTTTCTAATTTCACGTGAACCGTTCTTCGAATTTACGCGAAACATCGTCAACTGCTCTTCATTTTCACGTGTACAGCTCAATGAATAATCAAAGAAGAATACCTTTGTGAGATTTTGCATCACAACATCCTCTTCCCCAAACACAAAGGAGGTCTGGGAACATATGTCCACATAATATCCAATAGGAGCCTGGATCATGAACCTTAAAACATGGCGCCTAAAATCGAATGCAAAAATTTTCAATAAGAAAGGTAACAGGTTTTTTGTAGCTTAAGATTAAATCTGCAAAAAATGAAATTTCAGCGCGAGTATTTCGAGTTAAAAAATTATTGACAAGAAATAAGATGCGATATAGACGATGCGTATTATATAGGAGACAGATACTTGGCATCTTACAATTTTTATAAATATTTGAGTCCATCGTAGGGGTAGGAAAGACACTTCAGTATTAAACTCTTCCAGAGATGTACCGAAATGTATAAATGCATGTATATCTTAAAATGAAGAGCTATATTTCATATTTTGTGAATAATATTTCTTCTTGACGCAGATGCGTAAAAATTTAAAAAATTCTGTTTTGAAATTTTTTTTAGTCTTTGGATGCATAAAATTTTCATGAAATGCATGTCTACGAATGGAATTACTTGTTTGTCATACACCCGTTAATTGAAAACTTATATAGAGTTTTACGTGACCATGGACAAGAGCTGTTATCCTTTATTGCTTATAAAAATTTAGGATGGCAAAGTGGTTTTCTTAGAGTTAATGCAAAGTCACCCTTGAGTTATAGCACCAGACGTTCGATGCTATGACTAGAACAGCATTAGCAGGTCTGATATGACAACATAGGTAATCACAAAAATTTTCATAAAAAAAGAGGTCAGAAAAATGTGAAAAAGAAGCATAATTGATGGCAATGATAAAACTTACCCTGGAGGTAATGATAATACTGCTGCTTTTATTCCAGTTGTTTTAATTCTCAAAGAAGGCAAGCCTGTTACTAAACTTTTCCATGAATATGGTTCGGCAATTAATACACCAGCCGGTAGAGATGATGGGGTTGATTCTTTGACTAGTTTCTCTTCGGATTCTAAGGCAAAAACGAAGAATTTAAGAATTTGTATATAATATGTTTTTTCGGAAAAACTAGTAGTAATTCATTGGAAAAATGGCTTGGTTTCATTGCAATTCAGTATTTTACGTCGGTTTAAAGCATTTTTGTGTTAGTTTAATTGAAATAGTTATCTTTACTTTAAATTGCATGAAAATGTAGAAGTAATACCGTATTTTTTTATCTTTTTTAATTTGTTTATATAATCCATATGTCAAGTTGATATTTCCAATAGTAGTTATAAACAAATTAATTCAAACAAACTATTTACAAAAATATATACTTTATGAAAAAATTATCGCCATATTTGGCAGGTGCATTTATTGCCAGTTCAGCCTTGATCCTCCTTTGGAAGCCCAAAGGGTTGGATCATTTTTTGTAACTACCATCAAGTGTATTCCAGAACAGAGGCTCTCTAAAGGACAATAATATTTTCCAATAACCGTGTGTATTTATTAATGGTAGTAGATTTTGTATCCTTAGATTATAAGTAAATTGCTTCTTTTTTTGAAATTCCCATAAAAGAAAATGCAAGTAACATTCTTCCTACACTCTTCAAAGCATGTAAACATCAAAAATAAATATTCACACTTACCCGAACCGTCCTTTTCTTTTTCTTTTACCGCTGGGGCAGTTTGCACAAGAGGCTCAAACCAACGTGAAAATGAGGCGAATGATATAAGCAGCTCGATTTTGGATAGGCTATCAACAAAAAGATACGGCATTGGGACGTCCGAAAATGGCTGATGAGATCCATAAGCCGATGGGCTTGCCACTGAAGGATTGCGACCAGATGGAGTGGGTGCTATGTTTGAAACTGCAGGATTGAGTACCGATCGTCTATTTTTCTCTACCTTTTGGTCAGCGTTCTACGAACAGATTTAAGAACTTGGTGGAATTTCATGGCAAAAGTTACGTATACAAACTTTGTTTTAGTTAATCTTATTTATTATTTATTATCAAATGATAAATTTATTCACCCTACATGTTGTATGTTCAAGTAGTGGCCTCTGTGATGAAGTGGTTAAGTTTAGGACTAGCGATCTTATCGTCACCGGTTCGAGTCCTCGCCCTTACCATTTATGAGGACAGCACCCTTGGGCGAGCGTGCTAACACAAAATCATGCCTCTGTCTACCAAGGAGAATAAATATGTACCTTGTCTGTTGTTATAAGCGCTGTCTGTGGCTGAACTTGCTAAACGTGATTACGCGTAGCAATTTGAGGACAGTGTAAAGCCGGTAGAGTAGCCTCTGGCCAATGCTAAACCACAACGTAACTTGCAAGGGTGCAGAGTAATTAAGGACCGTATCATATTATTCGACAAAATCTTGACAAGACATCCAAAATTTAGCTTAAATAGATCAATGCTAGCTTACAATAATAATAGAAATATCTAATCACAAAAAGAGCTTGATCATTCGCTATTAAATCCAGTTATTCCAGGGATTCGTATTTCAACTTTGATTCAAGCTTTTTAGCAGTGGCGCACATTCAATGTCTTGGTGGGGAGGGGGGGGGGTTACTCTAGCTGGACCGGCTTTCATATACCTTTTATTTGGGACCGGTAACAAATCAAGTTAGAAAGGAAGTGCATTTTTCGTTTGATTTGAAATTCCCTGTCCTTCAGATACGTTGCCTTTCAAACTATTGTATGTCGGTAGCTCACAAGAAAGAATAAATGTCTTTCTCCAATCAAATTACATCGGCATTTTACTCAGAGAGAACATAGTCTAAAAGCCTTTCTCAGTACGAGCAATTCTTATGGCAGTTACGTAGAACATCTGCTCACTGTAATAGAATAACTCTAAATGCAAACCTTGAGCTCAGAATGCCCCTTGTAGAAACTGTACGTCTGCGACTTGTGAAATATCCACAGAGTGCTAATAGTCAATAAAGAACAATTATTAGATACCAATCTTCATACGGCAACAAAGCGACAATTAAGAAATAATTTCAACTGTTTCGGAGAGCTAGGGAGAATCGCAGAGTTCTGCAGGAAGCTGTAGAGTGTTGCAAAATGTTGTAGAGTGGTGCAAAATGTTGTTGATAATTGCAGTTATAGAGGGTCACGGAGTGTTGGAGAGTCTTGCAGTGTGTCAAAAAGTGCTACGAAGCATCACAACGATTGTTGCAAAGTGTTTCATAATGTTGCATAGTGTTGTAGACTGTTGGATCGATCAGTGTTGTAGAATGTTTTAGAGCGTCGTTAAGTGTTGTACAGTGACAAAGAGTGCCACAGAGCAGTGCAGTGAAGATATCGTTTACATACAGTTCTAGAGTCTTGCATAGTCTTTCAGAGTCCTGTATAGTGCAGACAGTGTTTTGGAAAATTTGGAAAACGGTGTGCGTTTCTCGCAGGGATGCCTTCATTGAAACACAGAAATTTTAACCGTTATAAACAATTTCCAAAATGCAAAACAAAAACCTTTGAAATAAGAGATTTTTACCTGAAGCACAGGCAGAAGTCATCGTATTCCATCCACAGTGAATCAACCTTTTCTTTCTTTTCACCCTCTTTGCCGTTTTCTTCCCCTTTCTCTGCCTCGTTCTCGATATTCTCCCCGGTTGCCTCATCTTCAGGCTTAGTAACTTCTACTTCTGGAAGTGTTTCCGGCAATTCTCTCTCTTTCAAATTCTCTTTTGATTTTCCTTTTATTTCTTTGGTGCCATCTTTTTCTGATACTTGATCGAAAGAAGATGAAAAATCAAATCTAAATTTGAGAAGCTAAATACAAAAGAAGTTAAAATGGAAGTATGGAAACTTTTCACTCAATATTCAATAAAATACATCATACTCTGGCATATTTCCTGCATCCACCCTACATCCCAACGCCAACTCAATGATGCCCTGGTTAAGGAATTTTCAAGCTAAAATTTGATGCGTTGAATAAATTATTGTAGAATGATACATACTGCTTCTTGCAAAATTGGACATTTTTCTTCCCTTTGCCGACCCACCTTCAACTCTACTGGATGCCACAGAAACTTTCCGTCCAACTTTTTTGTCCAATGCATCTGGCTCCGCTAGACTACTTTTACCAGAATTTATGCGTTCCTTTTTTAAGTGAAGATTGGATTTTGATGCTATTACTTTGATCGGCTCTTTCTCCACTGGCTTCTCTTTTTCACTTGTAATTCCAACAGTGATTTCGGTGCTAATTGACTGCTTGGCCTTGGGTGGGTTCTAAAAGGGAAAAGACCCAACATCATCATCATCATCATCATCATCATCATCATCATCATCATCATCATCATCATCATCATCATCATCATCATCATCATCCTAATTATCATCATCATAGTCTGATTTCACGATTTCAAGTTGAAGCACATGTTCCAGAACAAAAAGCATTATCCCATTCTTACGTTATGTCGCGAGTCCTTCACATTTCCATTAAAATTTATCGGCGATAATTTACGATTATAACTTATATGTTTCGGCGCAATCACGATTTTCTACTGGCTTCGCACAATTTTTGCCAATCACTCTCCTCTTGGTTGATCGTTGCAAGGAGAAAAACGAATTCTGTCTCTCTGCAGAAATCAAAATTCTGATTCTGTATAGACGGATTCCAAAACTCCTAAATAAAGATATTACCCTACATGCCAAATGATCAAAGTATTACCAACATTATATTAGAGCCTGTTGAATATTCTAGTCGGCATCTTCCTTTGGTGGGAATGAGCTTTGAAAATTGGAAGGATGTGATACAAATTCATTGTGACATCGAAAAAAATTAACCCCAAACTCATCATAACATTGTATTTGGTTCATCGTAAATTCATCTTAAATCCATAGGTACATTGTATCAGATCCACCCAATATTCATCATACTTATAACCGATTCAAGCTTCGTATTAGAAACATTAACGCATTCTTACCGTTTGCTGTTCTCCTCCTATTTGTTTTGTATTTTCAATTTCATTTTCTTTGATTTGATTATCATTTTCATCTTTACCTTCCTTTGCATATTCATCAGTTCCCATCCCGCTATCATTCTCAGTTTCCGTTACTTTTTCTTCCTCTGTCAAACTGTCCATCGGCGTTTCAGGCTTGTATTTCTTCCATTTAGCAGGAGTACTGTGCGATGAAATGCATAGTTGAGATCAGGGGTGGCGCCTGAGGGGGCTAGGAGGGCTGTAGCCCTTCCTTCGAGGAAAAATTGTAAGCCTGTTGTGGAATTTTTAACGCGAAATTGTGTACTATAGCTTAAAGAAGAACCCTCTGTTCTGCTGTTTAGCCCCCCTGTCGGGGAACCTCGCCCTCCCGTCGGGCAAATCCTGGACCCACCCCTTGTTCAGATATAAATACAGTTTTACAGTTCAAATTATCAAGTTATTTTGATTAGATTCTCGCAAAGCTGTGACAATCAAAGTAGAGAAAAAAAAGGCTGCCTATCAGATTCTCGTGGAATGCTTGCGACGATGTATATAAATGATAAATGTTTAGTGAAAAACACAAAGCGACAGGAGAACAAAGCAAATACGATAAGTTTATAATATACAATTTCTTAATAATATTTCGTCTTCATAGTATTCTATTTATATTATACTTACGGAACTCTACTAACTGGTATAGGGCTGACACTGTAGTTTATAAATGGTGATGACAACTCGACGAACGTTGGTGGTTTAGGAGGCTCTCTATTCAAAGGAGGCTCGACAATCTGTGTCTTCTTTTTCTGACGAATCAGCTTCCATCTTGGTATTGGTACAGGGGTAGGAGGTGGTACAAGCGGACAATTTCTTGCCATGGTGACATGGACCGGGTGCGGATGGTTGTGTGACAATCCGGAAAGACGAAGCTTCTCTGAGGCATCAGCCTGTGAAATAGACAGAAAATCAATCCGGGAAAACCAAATCAGTCAATGGGCCTAAATGGCCTAGCCCCTGAAATAGACAGAAAATCAGTACGGGAAAACCAAATCTGTAAATGGGCCTAAATGGCCTAGCCCCTGACTATTTCTTTGGTTTGATTGTCGCAGAAGTCGACTAATTTCTCGTCTTCTCTAAGGCACAATGCTACTATAATACATATTATGGGATATGGCGGCTACGTTATTTCTAAACTGAACTAAAATAAACACATATTATAAGAAAAAGCAATAATCCTGCAACGACAATAACGGAACATAAAAGACAGAACAACATGGGCAGAGAGCTTTCTCTTATGGAGCGGTAAAACATGGACCAGTCTACCAGTTGAATTTAATCTCTATTGGTAAAAGTATGGTCGCGAAGAGTAAGTGTAAGTAAACGCGGCGAAGATTAAAATGCCGTTAGAAACAAGAACTTCGCAAACGACGAAAGCGATTAAAAATAACACAACTAAAATCATCAATCTATGTGCTAATATTTCGCTCACCATTTCTCTTAGAGTTGATATTCTCAACGGAGTCTTTGGTGGAGGAGAGTAGCTTGCAAATACAACAAATTCAGGTTCTGTGTTTAGTCGAGCTTGTGTAGTACTTGCCAAACCAACTGAAAATAAAGATATAACAATTGTAAAATTATATGCTCCATGTTTGACTATGCTTAGTCTATCGAGTACCCTGGCTTGAGCCACTTTTACATACGCCGTGTGTCACAATGAGTGCTCACATTTACTAACCTTTCTCCTTGGTCTTTCCATCTCTATCAACTTTTTCTTTTTCTTTTTGTTTTTCATTTTTCCCTCTATCATTTTTCTCTTTATTTCCAGTCTCTTTTGTTTCCTTATCTTCTTTCTTCATTTTCATATTATTTCCTTCCTTGCTTTCTTTTACATCTGGCCGTGGTGTTTCTTCCTTCTTCAATTCTTCCTCAATTGACGTTTTACTGTCTTTTTCAGTCAATTTCAACTTGCTATCTACGCTCTCCAATTTCCAATTCGGCAAAATGTCAAGCAAAAGTTTCCATATCTCTGACGTGTGCCCATATTTCAATGGAATAGGTTCGGGTAACCATCCAGTTAGGCAATGTATGATATTGGCATCACCCATCTCACTGAAGCTATTGCCACCAGTATAGCTACAAAGATCAAAGCAATTTCATAGCATGAAAACCAAAAATTGCAGATTTACGAACCAATATTTGATTGTAGGGGGTTGTGTACTTAAAAATCGAAAACAAAATGGAAATTTTAAGTATGTGGACAATGTAAATCTACTGTTTCAACTAATATTGGCGACCATTGTTGATAGATTTCTCATGTTAGAAAAAAGGTAGCAAAACAAACTCACTCGAGTGAAGCGACTTTGATCAAAGCTTTACTCAGAAGCATTGGCCATAATTCATTGTCCCTTTTGGTAGTTGGCAGAAGAATATTTCCTTGCTCATCACATGGTACAAAATCATCAACTGTTATCTTCCTCCAGCAACCCTGCAAAAGATTTCTTATATTTGATAAAACGAATCTCATTGATGGTATGCTAGACGCATTTCATACAGTGAAGGAAGTAAACGGCAAAACATCATAGTAGAACACATAAAACAGCCACCATGTGATCAGACAGTAAACAATTTTGATAAGGAGGCAGATGACGCCTTGCGTAAACATTGAATATTATTACGAGGCTGTATTCATGTGATCAGTGTTGAATCTACCGTTGGCTCGTGACATGAGGTGTTTGGGCAGACACTGCCAATCTATGATGGGTTGTTGAAAGATTGAATGATTGAATGAATGATTGAATGAACGAATGGGCAAATGAATGGATGAAAGAGCGAGTGAATGTATGAATGAACGAATAAACAAATGAATGAATGAACGAACGAACGAATGAAGGAACGAACGAATGAAGGAACGAACGAATCTGCTAATAAATGAATAGATGAGTGAATGGATGAATGAATGAATTAACAAATGGGCAAATGAATGAATGAAAGCGAGAATTAATAAATGAAAAGGGGGATGGCTAGATAAATTTGGTTCTTTAGGCCAGATATGATGCCATGGTTTCCATCCAGCCATGATTAATCAAGTGGTTATTCGACCAAGATGAAGCCACAGAAACCCTATTTTCAACTCTAGAAAGTGGGATGAAGACAGACTACCTATCTTTCTATGTACAACGTCACATGCAGTTAGCACTTCACGGTGCGCTTTACAATGCTACGCAAGTTTTTCCGTCAGATATCAGTTACGATAATCTATGCAATGTTTCAGTTGCTTCAGAAAGATTCAGTTTGATCCAGTAAAATAACTACTTACCATCCAGAAAATCTTCAAGCAATATTTGCCGCCTTGATTGTAAAGTGGTGCTAACGGAAAACGACTATTTGGTTCTTTAGGCCAGATATGATGCCATGGTTTCCATCCAGCCATCTCATCTGTAAACACCTCGCTTTCTTTTTTCGTTTTGTCGTTTTTCGATTCTTTAGTGTCACGTTGCTCTTTGGAAGACTTTGTTTTCAAAAGCGAGCATGTCGAGTCTGCTTCGATTTGGCAGCTGGATTTTGATAAAGTTGAAATTGCAGCAATTATCCATCGCATGAGCTAATAGAATGGGAGAGAAAGGATTGGAAATGAGAAAGGTACATTTGCAAAGCAAGGAGTAAGAAAGCTTCCTAAGAAAAAGTATGATAGATTATATAACTCTATTGCTCTCATGCCACACGTGTACCCTCTCTAAAATGTCATTTTTCCTACCCTCCATTTTTCTATTGCTTGTACGTATTTTGTTAAGAATGGATAATTACCTCACTGTCCGTTACAGCTTCGTTAGACGATGATAGCAGGTCAAATTCCTTGCCTTTCAAACATTCTGGATCAACCATTACTGGGATCTATAGATAATACAAAAATAACGAAATTACTTAAAAAATATAGAAACGTTGATAGGCCGTTCATCGGATCAGTACTTATGATAAAATTTCATTTCAATGAACACAGGAATAACGAAAATAGGCGAAAAAGCAAGACTATGTGTTTGAAAGTAGTAAATAAATATTAAAATAACAAGTATATATATTAATATTTCGCCCAAGGATACGGGGATTCCTCATATAAATTAATGTAACAGATAAACATGGTAGAAAGTGCTATATGCAATTACGCATAGTGATCGAGGGCAAGTGGGTAGAGTCGCCTCTGAAATAATAACAGACTATAAAGCTCCACCACCTTTGTACTCAATGGCGTTACGTCATGGTAATAAATCAGAAATTAACAGTACTACATAGATAAAACTAAATTACATTATCAAAGTGGAAAAAAGAAATTTCCACTTTACCTTTCCATCAGAAATAGCATCTTGCAGCCGGCGCCAGCTGTAGACTTTGTCCTTTAAAGATTGAGGGAGTTCAAGTCGCCCTTCTGGCTCTTCAAAGAAGTGCTGCAATTTAGACAGAGAAAATGATATGGCAAAGCATTTAATTTGCTACGCCAGCACTGCGAGTGATATGAAGGTGTTTTGGTTTAAATAATGAGACCGAAAGTCCCACAGTATCAACGATTTCTGTAGGAAGGAAATCATAGCAGAGAAGTACAATTTCTGAAACTGGAATGATAACTGGAGGTACTTAGAATAACCAGTTGGAAGTATTATTTCCAACATTCATTTATGCCATTTTGTCATGTATTTAAAAGAAAGGGTGAAAAGGAAGCACAAGAAATTGCATTACCATTGATGTTCCAGGACTCCTTCCTTTCTGCTCCAACCTGACACGATGCCCGGTATCCTGTTGGCAAAATTGCAGCAAGTTAATTTTCTAATCTTCCTATAAGAAGCCTAACGGTATGTATTTCTAATTGTCCTGCATTGTTATTCATAATAAAAGCAGCTCTGGTGTTGTTGAAAAGGTGAGCTGAGATGACTCTCTCACTCATTAATTTGGAGACATCAATCTTGTTTGAATAGCATAATCCAAAAACAATTGGAAAACTTTCTCCACAATAACTAAGATTGGACAGCACCACATCACTGGAAATACCAAACAAAGAGAACAAGATGTTTCAAATTTTTAGCTTTCTGCCAGAGACAATCAGGAACTTTCAAACAATAACACTCTATCATTTATCAACATATTTTCAATTAATGAAGAGATTTTTTTGAATAAAATTTTTCAGAAAGATTGCAAGAAGAATTCTCATGGTGCTGTAAGTGCTGTTTACAGATAAAGAAAAATTATAGAACAAATCATTAAATAATCAAAGAGAAATTTACCAAAATCCACTTTCAATTCAGTAAATAGTATTAGTATAACACACAACTTACCCATTTTTCTGAGGCAATTTCTTGGTCACTCCATTCCGGCCAAACTGGAATTGCAACTCTACCACCTTTTCTTCTATTTTCATCCTTTTCAAAAATTGGTGGAATGGCAGTTGGAGGTCTAAAAATATCATATTTCACGTTCAGTACATTGCATAAGATGTTTCTATAAAAAACTCTCATTACTGAGGGAAGTTTTCAAAAAGAGCTTAATAGAGTTATAACCAAAAGAAATGGATAGGTCTACCCTTTATTAAAAAGTATTAATTAAAGATTTTACTCAAAACTTCTTTTTATCATATTTTCTTATAAGCAGAAAAATCGCTTTTACATATGTACAATTGACTAGCCTGGGTTTACAGTACTGTAGTAAGGGTGTAATATCAATTTACCAAAGAAGGAAAGAAATAAAGGGAGGTTTTAGAAAGGGTTTTGTGCAGGGATTGTCCATGTTTTATTCCTACAGCAAAATATGAAAAAAGGAGTAACATGGATATTGTAGTAGGTTTGGAAATAATGTAAGCCTGTGTTACTCATTGTTACAAGAAAAATCAAGCTTTTCAAGAAAGAAAACACACCAATTTTAATAATAATAATAATAATGATAATTAGCGCAGGTGTTAAAAAACATTTCAATGCAACTAATCAAGTTACTTCAATTCTCTTAAATCTAAAACCTAAAGAATACCTTTCATGGAGTCTAGATAAACTCAAAGCTGGATAATGTCCACTTTGTATAGATATTCTTCCACTCTGAATGGAAATTCTCCGCGGCATTTTGTCACCTAATTGTTTTCGGTTCCTGTCGTCAAACTAATGACCTTGTGTGTCGGACAGTGTTATCCGAATTCACACGCCAGATGTTATAAAGCAAATTTTTGTAAATTTGATGAGTAAAGCAACTGTTTAAGCTAAAGTTTTCCAACAATTTAATCGCATGGTGAACCGCATTTAACATTTTGGGACATCATAAAAGTACTGCTGATCTCATTTAACTGAAAAATCTTGTTTTTCCTTCTCATTAGCCAATGATACGCGAAGAAGATGCCGTTCTTTAGGCAGCGAATCAAGATGCGTAAATTCTGCATTAGTATTCCATGCAAGTATGGATCTTGTTGCACAAAGAAACTGCACATTGGCGAAGACCACAAGCATTGCGCCATTGTTGTTCTGAGTTTGCTAAGCGAAGCATAGTTGAGTACAAAAATGCAGCAAACAATAGTTAACAGAAAAATTCTTTTCAGTTGTCTTGGAAAAGGATGAAAGAAAATCTTTGGATACAAAATAGTGATTTAAAATTAATATCTTAATTGATAATGTTTAGTTCAAAGGATTTGTTCGGCTAATCATAGTTCAGATCTACGGGGATAACCAAGAAGTGAATTTAGGCCAAATTTTGAAAACATTGTAATTCGTCTTTAGTCTTACTTACTCCTGGGTTCTCTGTGCAGCCGATGCTACTCGCTCACGAGATTCTTTCTTCTTTGGAGCCTTGGAGCCCATGCTCGGCAAATTTAATATTAATATGCGATTTTTGGATGTTATTTAACCTTTTGATCTTGGGTTTTAGAGCGCCATCTTGGATTGATGAATTATGGAGACTGGTACGAGATAAACAACGTTACTATCCGGTTGCTATGCTATTTGGAGGAAGTTCCAAAAGGGGGTATAATGCTCACAGACCAATAAAGAGGAGGGCATTGAGGGGCATCCTTGTGGGATTGGGCCGGTTCATATTATACGCAAAGAATACAAAATGGGCTTTGAAGTTGTTCCCTGTTTGACATCACAAGGCCGCACAGTTCTAGCAAACGGTTCTTATCAAATCAAAAAATTGTGTCAAAAATATTTAGCTTACAGGCTAATGGGGACATTTAACTTGGATATTTGCTTGTACCAGGCTAAAGATCATAACAGTGGCCAGATTAAAACTAGCAAAATTGTTTTAAAGCATTATTTACAAAATATATTGCTTATAGGCACAAAAGATAGCAATGGTTTGGGGGCACCTTGGCTCCTACAGAAGTGAAATGAAATGAATTTATTCTTGAAACAAATGGGACGTTTCTGATATAAATCTTTAGCTAGAGCGTGATAATTTAAGTACATTGATTGCTTTTCTCAAATTTTTTCTGATCTAGGGGTAGCAGCTCATCCAACCTATCCCTCCCTTTATGTAGTTGCTGCTCCTGAACAGATGGCAACAGGGGAAACTTCTACCCTTCCCTTCATTTTCTAATTTTGCTGATGTTTCGCCCTTACGTTCTACGCATTTCCCAACTTGTTCTGATGTGTTTCAGACCTCCATATATCTGATGATTTCATTTATATATCGCTATCTACATTGTACTTAAGTGTGTAGTTGAAATACAAATAAACCACTGAAAAACTGTCTCCTAGCAGCGGCCGTGTCATCATAACTTTCAAGTGTTCCTTGGTGCCTTATGAATTGGCTTAACAATAATTTATTAAGTCGCAAACAAAGTGAAAATTGTAGAGATCAGGAGGTCAACTTATGTTGTAAAGAGCCTATTGAGACTCCTTGCAGTTTTTATTGATCTGAATTCTATTGAGCAAATTCCCTCACTGCTCTAAAATTTGAATTCATCTTTCATTTTTCATTTCATAACATTTTGATAGTTCATCAACAAACCTAGGACTTCGAATGGGGTGTGAAGTCTAGTTCTTCCAAAATGAAAAGATTAAAAGGCAGTGTAGGGATATTTTACCAACAAACTTTCCAATTTATTTGCGTCAGTGAATCGCCTATAAACTTTGGCTAGTCACTTTTGCTAGAAGCAATTAAAGCAAAGTAGCATACGATTTAGATTTCGTATCCTATAATGACCAAAACGTTTAATTGGCCAAGCTTTTATGTCGAAGTTTGACCCTGAATCTTGGCTTACTTGTATGCTTCTCAATCGAGTAACCTGAGTTTACTTCAGTTTAGGTTGGTCTACTTCCATCCATTGGACGAAGGTATGGCTAGGAAACTCCTCTTAAAGTCAACTGGGCTAACTAAATAGCAGAGAATCTACTGGATATTGATGTTTTTGGTTATTCGCGATCACTGTTATTCAGTGGTTAATTAACTTGATAGATATTTAGTTGATTAAATCATTTTTAACGTAAGCTATTTTGAACTTTTTTTATTTACCAACTTTATTATAAACAACAAGCAAGTTTTTTAAAGCTGAAAGAGTACCAGGATCAACATAGAACTGTGAAAAATTTGGTTTCTTATAAAATATCAGATATTCTCAACACACGCCGTGATAAGGGGCTTCTTCAGTTTAAAAACTGAGGCACTGTATGTAATATAATGTTAAAGGTACTTACTGTCCTATCTTTGTCTTTAGCTTGCTCATATTTGTTTAAATGAGAGAGAAATACAACGATTTTTCGTAGTTAGTATGTTGCCATTGACAGCAAAAACGCCGAATTCCACTTCTCATGTTTCTGTTAGTTAGTCAAACATACTTTGCAGAGGTAAAAGAGAGTCAAAATCCATTTGGGTAACGTTGTAAATTCACGCTATGTTGCTAGTAGGAGCTGAAACCACGTAATAATTGCTCATAATATCCGATGGTAGTGAAGAGATATGGAAGGCTCTCAATATAGGATCAAGGAAGCCTACAGTAATTCTACCGTGAATGGCCTTCAATGAAATTGGTAAACATAATTCAAATTGAAAAAGCGAAACACTAGACACAGCGTGGTATTAATTTTCTATGTTTGGATAGAGATGATTTTGTTTGAGGTGGAAACAAGAACAATGTCTTTATATAAACGTACGGAGCTCTGTGACAATGAAGTGTTTACAAGTTACTTCCACCTTAATTTAACTGGCAGTGCGGAAAATAACCTCTCATATGCTCTCCCGAAATTTTTTGCGAATAAGAACAATGCATGAATAACCAGAGAAAGTATTTTCCAACCTTGTTGACCCCTTCATTCACTGATTTTTTGATTCATTGATAAATTGATGGCTTAGATAACTGATTATTCTATTCGTTAATTTCCTCATTTCTTAACTTATTAATTCATTTTTTCCCTCCTACATTATCTCATTCTTTAATTCACTCTTTCATTCATTTGATGAGTAATGTTTCGTCGCTGAACCTCCTTGCCAGATTTTTAATCAAATCGAGGCAGTATTATACATGCTGTATGATCATGGCGGTCAGCTGTGGCCCGTGAAGACGAACACATCCAGTAACATTTTTGCCATCTGTTAGTCGACTTTGTTTGAGAATGATACCATCACAGCGTCATCTACTATCAAATATACTTAAGCATGGTATAAAACCGCTCAAATGTAGTAGCTGTAGCAGAATTTCGGTGGTTTTGCCGGTTGATGGTCACTCCAAGCGTTTAGGCCACCCCAACTTTTGTCCCGGTCGTAAATTTGGAACATCGCTGTTTAGACTGAACGTAGAGGCAGTTAAGGTAAAAAACCGTTGTATATATATATTTTTAATCTTGATCTGATATTTTAATCATTTTGTGGATATAGAAAAGGTTGGAAAAAATTAGAGTACTGATTTTTGGAATGGACAAACTTTGCTGATATGATCTTCTCAATCTAACTACATTTATTTCCAGGATCTGTCAGCGTTTATTTATCCTATCAAAATTTTTAAAATTTTGCTTGGTTGCACATTGATAATGAAGGGAAGAGTTATCCTCAATACTCATCCTCGATTAAAAGCTTAAAAGCAAACAGATTATTTGTTGAAAAGTTTGTTGAAAACTGATTTAACCTTTAAACCACATTTAATTATTTATATTTCTTGTTTAGAATCCTTTGCAAACAGAAGCAGTTGATAAGCCAGTATTGGCAGGCAAAGAAAAAGAAGGTATTGTAGGAATTATGCAAAAGTTACATAATATTTTATTATTCTCAAGTTTGAAAGAGATGTTCATCTTGCTGAAGCTATTGGTGACATACATTTCTTTTGTGAAATATTTCAGATAAATTATAAAATTACAAGTCTCTATATGGTCTTCTTATTTCCTAAAGGGTTAGAATACCTTCTAGGGAAGGCAAATGATATGTTTTTTGCTTATTGTATTTATTGCTCAGGGAGGTGTGGCATGATTAGAGAGAGTTTGCAACTCTGAAATTAATATTCAGCTGATTTGACTTTTGTTAAAATTCATATCTCTTATCTTGTTTTATCTTTTCAAGTTTTTATTTTTCAGTGGAATGAAAAATCATGTAATGGTTTGAATCAACAGCCCTGTTTGAAATTTAAGTACTGCTAATTCTTAGAGTAATTGGAGGAAGGCTTTTAAGAAGCTTAATGCCAGAATACTATGAACTCAAATAATTTCAATTTCTTTTTAGATTCTTCATCATCTCGCGATAAAGGAGAGATTGTTGATTGGCAGCTTACCGCCGAAACTGAAAAATATGAACTTGGTAAAAGATGGTTGGCAACAATGATGGGTGAAGATGTAGAAACATTTACAGATGAAAAAATTGCTGTGAGTGGTAGAAAAAGTTTTGCTCATAATGCCTCTTACACAGAAGTAGCAACTCTAAAAAATTAGGCCTCTTTTCAATGGTCACCTTGAAAGTTCATATAGAACCATGTTTAGTGATCAATGGCACCTGGATAAGGTTGCCATGTTTATAATGTTACTTGAAAAGTTAGGAACATAGATATCACCTGATGGAATACATGGACTAGGTATAACTCAAACAAGTTTGTGCTATCCGCAAAGTTCAGGCCTAGAATTAGATTGGTGTTTTTGGACGTTTGGGAGGGAGAGTGTCAAAGATCAAAGACAAAGATGTTCCTGCTACATCTTTGTAATTTATGTTATGCATGCAAGCATGCCTAAAGAATGCTGCAGATAACTGCTAAGTTGTTCTTTATTTTCCTTGTATAATTTATTTCTGGTTTATAAGAAGTTTTTAAGGCTCTTAATTATTGGCAGTTATTTCAAATTATATGAGTGGTTAACTTGAAAATTATCCATTTCATGTAGGAGGCAGTAGAATATCTTTTACCGAGTCATTTGTTTGCAAAAGATGCAAGGCCATTGATGAAGGTAACTATATGTTTTGATTTTCGCCTGTTTCTAGAACTGGAAAATACCTTTGGAACTGGGAAACATAGCTTTATTAAAGATTCATGTCTGCTAGGAAGCAATTTATCCAGGAACATTCAGACCAGGTTTTGCAGATACAACTACATGAATTGCCCCCACAACAGCAAATAAAAGAGTATAGACATGCTAAAGTACTTATTCCTCTGTGAACCAGCATGCTGTATCTTTTAAGTTGTATATATACATTCAAAATCAAAATCTAGTCATAACCAAAGTATTGAAATTTACTTTCTTACTCACAGGATCCAATCAAACTGTTTGGGAAGAAAAAAGGTGATAAATTATTATTTTTGCTGGGCTGCAAAATATATATTTTGCATCAATCACATTTGCCCTCAATTAGAAAGAAAATATAGAAAAGTAAAAAGTTCTTAAAGAAAACCAAAGACCTTGACTATTAACCCTAAGGCAAGCTCTTAACAACATCTGAACAGGATCTTTCTAAATGAAGCAAGACATTGAACAGATTAATGTAAGTGCCAGCTGTTAGTAAAACTGGCCTTTTAGTAAAATTTTCAAGGAAATTAGAGTATAAGGAAGAAAGATGATTTTTGCTTTACCAAGCTTTGTGAGCTTAGTTCGTTGGAAAGTTTGCAAATGGGTGCATCTCTGGATACTGTAAGAGCGTATTGTAAATCTATGAAGTAGTCATCCCCATTGCATCTACAAGCTTTTACAGTAATGATATGACAATATCAGGTAAAACTTTAATCATTTTCAATTCATGTTGATTAGAGACCCAGATAGACCCAGATGGAAGACCACTTCATGCAGCTTTCTATACTGGACAGCCAGCATTTCATGAGCTGATTTTTGTAAGCATTAACAAATATTTACTTTAAATCATACGTTTTAAATAAAGTTTTGGTAAAATGGTGATGTAAGTTGATAAAAACAGGTTTGTTGGCAAAAAAGGGAAATTATTAACTGGCAAAACTATTGTCAGATTCATTAAAGACATTTTGCTTTGTAAATTAGACAGATGGGATTGGAAAAGGAAAGTAAATTATGTACTCGTATTGGAAGATTTATGATATAATACAAAATACATGCAGATTATATTTAGCCAGGAATAAAGCTATGACTGTTTGACTCTACAGATGATAGGAGCGAATGCAAACAATTGGGACGATATTCTGGAAATCTGCAAATGCCATTTTTGTTTTAAGGTGTCAAGTATAATGCTTTGTCTTTTTTAATCTTCTGTCTTCCAGGCAGCTAGCAATAACAGCTTTTTAATGCCATTTATTGTATTCAACCTACTGTTTTCTTCCATTCTAGAAAATTTGGGAAAATTTAGAAAAGTTAGATAATATGAAGCAAGAAACCCAAAAATTTGAAGGCGCAGAAGAGTAAGTTTATGACATATAGACAGATATACAAATATATAAAATTATAAATTTTGATTGCAGTGTCTTGTAAATAGCTATCAACACCCCAACAGAGTTATGATAGAATGTTTGTTTGCATGCTGAAGGTCTCCACATTATTTGCAGTAACGGAGGCTGTTTAGAAACATCATCATTTTAAACAGCAGCAACAGCTCTTGTGATTCTGCATTTTTCTTATTGGCTGCCACTTAATCCAGTAGCCAATGAGGTGTTAGTATTATTTGAAAGAGGTCCCTTCTGTTAACATAAAATTTGCGATATAGAATAGTCAAAAATATATATTAAAGCGACCCGTTCCAGTTCATATACTGTATCTCCAAGCCATCCAAACGAGCTTATATACAATATCTTTAAACGATTCACACAAGCTCATTCGCCTTTGAATGACCGATACCAGCTCATATACAATATCTTAAAACGACCCATTTCAGTTCGTACAAATATCTTAAAGCGAACCAAGCCATTTTATTTACAGTATCTTTCAGCGGCCCATACCCACTCATAAACATTATCTTTAATTTCAGGCCATCATTCTATTATGACAAACCATTGCTTGTGCGATGGTTGAAACAGCATGAGTTAGAAGAAAAATTAAACTGCAAATTGACTCAAGATCAGGTATTTACAATCTTTCAATAAATTTAGAATCCGTCGCACTATTGATCACAGCAAACAAGGAGATCGCACTAAATTTTAGAAATAAATAACCTTTAAAATTTAACTCATATAAAGAAACATCTTTTGCTAACAAGTGGCTCATTTATTTGCTTTTTAGTATGAGCTGTTAATAAAAAGACTAACTCGAATCGTCAACCACCCAAATGGCGAGGAAATGCAAGATTTCTTGTCGGATTATCAAGCTGAATTGAGCCAAGGTGGTAAAAGGATAGAAGTAGCAGAGGTAAGCTTGAGCTAGGCTTTGTTTAGGTGCAACACTTATGCCTGGTTTCCATATTCCTTATTCCTGGTTGCCGGCGGCAGTCCTCTGCCATCTTCCATCTGCCATGCCCCAGCTACTGCAATTGATCGATTTAAATGGAAGCGCTGGCTGAAGATGCCGTAAGGGTCAAAAAAAGTTGAAATGATTCAACTTTTTCTATTTCATTACGGTACCGTAATCATCATGGCTGAGGCAGCCGGCGGCACCGGGAGAAGTTGTTTCCATATAAGTTGAAATGTTTGTGGCATACCGGTGGCAATGGTACCGGCAATGGCTGAGGCAACCTTACGGAACTTTACGGAACCATAAGGCTATATGGAAACTAGGCCTTATGGACTGGCCCGGATGGAAAAGTGGCGATCGTCATTATCATTATAAAATTATTTTCAGGAGATGAGTTAAATAATTAATATAACTAGTATAATAGTTAATTGAAGCCTACTTTTTTTAAAAAAAAGCAATGAATAGGATAAAATACTAAGATTCATTTAAATGAATATGTGAAAAGTACAGAATTAAAACTAAAGGACTGTATATACTAAAAGGACTGTTAACTAAAAGGATTGGATATTGTATATAAAATAATTTTATCAAATACTGCCCCAGGAAAGTTAGTTGTTTATACTTTTCTGTTTCGTTTTTAGATTGATGAAGATGGTTATGTAACTGTAATGGGTATGTGCAGTTTACAATGCCCTCATATTCTTTTATATTCTCTACCGCCATAATCATATTCAGACGGTGCTATTTGGCAACTGAAATCGCACACAGGACCAATTAATTAGACTAGATTTGATAAATCGTGAAATGAGATTACGGTTAGCTTTGCACGAGCATAAGTGGGTCGGATCTACACTGGATCCAATCTACTTTTGGTACGGATACGCATTGCGTTTACACGAGATATCGCAGATCCGATCCAGTTCTGGTCTGCTATCAAACCTACCTCTGGATCTCCCTCTAAGTAGATCCAGTTTAGGTCCAAACCAAAAGTAGATCGTATCCAGTTTAGATCCGATCTACTTTCGCTCGTGTAAACGTAGCCTACAGGGTCAGAAGTTTTTATGGGATCTTCTCATTTTGCTCGCAGGCTACAGAAAAACGGCAATAGCTGAAGTGAAATTAAAAGAAGGTTCGGGAAAAATTATGATCAATGATATGCCAATGATCAAGTTCTTTAGCAAATTTGAACACAGGTAATAACTGAGCTGATTTTTATTTATTTGTTACATTTATGCGGGTATCCATCCATATTTCTACGTGTCCTGTCTAACGACGTTGACGATCATGGCCTCCCAAATATATCTGCCCTTTGATTGCTGAATGATTTCCCTTCCAGACCAAGATTGACTCATTCTTAACCTCATTCTAGCCATATAGCCTTGCATTTGTCTACCACGAGCTCTCTTTCCCTCCATCTTTTAATGTGCTAGCTAAACAAACAGGATTAATGGGTGGGAAAATGTTGCCATGGTTCGTAAACAATGGGTATATATTTTGAGAAATTTGGAATCATCATATGCATGAACTTGAAACAGTGTGATGAATTTAGCATCTTTATAAACAACAATATGCCTTTTTAATTTGTGACTGTGCATTTGTCTGGTCAATGACACGGCATTATGGGTCCCGTTTTTAAATAGAGGCATGGAATTATGGTGCCAATTTCCTTCTCATTATGGCGTCAATTTTTCAATGAAGCTTAGGTTGCGGTCATATCCGTAAAGCAATGATAATAATAATGATAGATTGGTCGATGATGTTCAAGCCTTTCTTTCTCCGTGTATGGCCAAAAAAAGCCGTTTGCTTCTTTGTCATAACGTTGATCAAACTTATAAGTGCTCGTGTCCTTCCTAATACAATTTCATTGCTTTGCCTATCTAACCATGATATTCTCATTAAACGGATATCGGGACTCTTATCGAATTCTTGTCAAAATAATGCTAAGATGTTGCGTAAATCTTTTTCAAGTAATAAATTACCACTTTATAAGTATCGTAAAAGGTTTATGCAATGATGAAAATAGGAATTATAGCTATAACTTTGAATACGACCAATGAAGCGATGATATATAAAGATTTGATATAACTGTGGTCCTCAATTTCTTAGCCTGCGTGCAGCACCTACTGTTTCTCGCGAGTTCACGAGAAATAGTTGGGGCTGCACGCAGGCTACAATTGCTATGCTTTATCAGTATCGTAAAATGTTTATGCAATAATGATAAAAGGAATTATAGCAATAACTTTGAATACGACCAATGAAGCGATCATAAATAAAGATTTGATATAACTGTGATCCTCAATTTCTTAGCCTGCGTGCAGCACCTACTGTTTCTCGCGAGTTCATGAGAAAAAGTTGGGGCTGCACGCAAGCTACAATTTCTATGCATAAATTGTCTATCATTTTATTGTATTTTCTGTAGACAACAAGTTCTTTACCCACTCATGGTTATTGACCAACTTGGAAGATTTGACGTCGATGTTGGCGTCATTGGTGGCGGTGAAACAGGTGAGGGATTTGAATATCTGTCACATCTTCTAAAAGGAAGGCGTTGTTTTGCTCCACCTTCCGCGACCACCTTAAGCTAAGAATTGCAGTAAGGGTTTGTCTTCAAGCGAAAGGAGAATGCATGATTTTGGAAAATTGTTCATCATGCTATCTCTGATGAGCCGAGTAAGGAAAACATCACTAGTTGGAGGAAAGTCCACAAAAACAATAGAAACTTTAATGACACACCCACACCATTCCTAATTGCTATTGTTTTGTGTACAAGGTTCGCCTTCTGGTATGCTCCTGCTCAGAGGCTAGCAGCTTAGACTCTGTCAACACGTTACTTATCTCTCATCACTTACCCATGACAACAATTTACCCATTGTCCCTAACATTCTTTCCCAAGTCTAACTCAATCTTAATCTGCAACCATACTTTTAATCCATTGTCCCTAACACTCTTTCCTAAGTCCAACTCAAACTTAATCTGCAACCATACTTTTAACCCATTGTCCCTAACATTCTTTCCTAAGTCCAACTCAATCTTGATCTGCAACCATACTTTCAACTACAGCCCTTAGTTTGACACCCGAAGTTGGACTCACTTTTCAGAGACTTTTGATCACTCATTTACTTCTTTTTCACAGGTAAGGCAGGTGCGATTCGCCTTGGTGTAAGCAGAGCGCTTCTCAGTTTCTCACAGAGTTTCTACCAGCCATTAGAAGAAGGTGAGTTATGTTTATCTCTTTATCATGATTTTTTTGGGACAAGAGGCAGTCGGCGAATTCGTAAGGGCTATTGGTTAAGATCCTACTCTTTGTCTCTTATGCAAAAAATGGAAATTTTTGTTTCAGATGACAATGATTCTGATTCTATTCAAAATGAATCTTTGACCTTCTTTCACTAATTTTCGCCAATTGCTTCTGTCTTCAGCAAGTCCCTCGAGCACTGCAATTTTTTTCTTCCTGTGTCCTCTTGTCCTTCAAGTTTAATCTGACGTCTACTAATTCCAGATCTTTTTCTATTAACTTTATCCACGTTAAATTTGGTATACCTCTCTCTCTTCTACCTGCTTGCAATGATTCATTGAGTAAGGTGCCAAGTGTGCAATGTTTATATTAACTCTAGATTATGTTTTATGCTGTCAGATTTTAATACGTCTCAGGCACCTCAGAGAAGAATTTAACCAAATTAATGGCATTTTCATAGTTAAATAAAATAATCAAGAAATGAATCAATGAATGGAGATTAAAATAATAAACTTAAATGTATATATTTTGTTGCAGCTGGATTGTTAATGAGAGACAGTCGACAAGTAGAACGAAAAAAGCCTGGACGAAAGAAAGCCCGTAGAAAGTTTGCATGGTAAGAAAAATATCGATATAAAAGTGTGAAAAGTAAAATTAAGAGAGGAAGATAGGGTTAATTAAAAGCGTTATGGTCCGGATTAGAGATAAGATGGTAACAAATTCTTAAACATTTTCTTTTAAAGTTGAATGTTAGAATTTCAGGCACAGTCAACTGCCCTCTCGAATGATAGGGCTGCTGTGTAAATATCTTGAGAAAACGACGGATGTAGAAGCGGCAGTTTCTTTTAAAGTTGACTGTTAGAATGTTAGACACAGTCAACGGCCCACTCGAGTGTTGGGGCTATTTTGTAGTTATCGTGAGAAAACGACGGACATAAGAACGGCAGGGGTATGGGAAGGTTTCAAATAGGCAAGCGACGAGAAACTGTCAGAGAATACTGCATGTGATCACTCCCCTGTTTTCTAAATATCTCTAATTTTTGACGTGGTCTCTGCCCACCGTGTGAGGAACCTCTGCTGCATCCCAGTGCAAGAATGGAGGGACAAGACAGTGAAAAATGAAGGCAAAACAATAACAACAAAAGAATTAGGCTTATTTATATTTTCACATATTTTTGTCAGCAACTACCCCACAACTTAATCAGGAACCCGTGAATAATGAACTACTTTTTACAGGATGCTGCTAAATGTACCTGTGACAATTAAAAACTTTGTTTAGAATTTAAATTTTAAAACCCATTTATCGTGAATAGTTTACTTCTACATTTTGATATTCATTTGCTGCTTTCCATCACATATCGTCTAGTTTTTCATCATTTTGCATTGTTCCAATTTGTTTAATTTCATTGTATTTCATTTACTTGTTCTTTAGGGAGGGTAACCCATAGCATAAAAAAGCATAGAAGCTGTTTTTCAAGGGGCCCTCCATCTACTTAAAATAATTTCTCTTAAAAAAAACATTTTTGATTTTAATGAAAGTAGTTTATTTATTGAAACCGACGCTCCTCGCAACTATCTTTTGTCCCGGCGAACGGCCAATTTTCTGCGGACATTACTCACTGTTCAGTTTGTTTGTTTGTTTGTTTGTTTGTTTGTTTGTATCCTTATTTTACTTCGGTTTTAATTTTAGTTATACACATATATATACATATATACACATAACTAATCCAAATCGAAACTAATTCAGTGACGTTACTCCCATCGTTTCTAGAACAGACTTTATTCAGCATGATATTGACGGACCAATTATTTCCTCTAGGGTCAAGCGATGATGCATTAAAATTTTGTATGCTGGCTTGTGATAAAACTACAAGGAGAATAAACAAAGAATGGGAAACTTATCATTGTCTGGTGCCATGGTGGACTGTATTCAAGGGAAGACCTCTCTATCAAGAAAGCAGCCTCGATGTCATATTATACTCTGGATTCACCCCAGATGTAGACATTATTCATTTAGGCGTGTTATGTCTGAATTTCTGAATGCAATCTGAATGTTGAGATTTCCTTTATCTTTATGTGGTCTCTACCAATGTCAAAGATAATTGAACAAACAAAATATATAATATGTTATTAATTTTTCGGCCAAAAACCTAGGGCAAAAAATTTAACACTGTTTATTGAATTCCCGGGCATTTTTAAAGAAACTTTTAAAGGGGAAGTTTGCAGAAAGGACCCGAGAGATTTATAACCGAAGGACGCGGATGAGTTTATATTAAAGTTTGTTGCGGCACTCAAAACGTGGAATACGGTAAATTCAATTTAAAATTTGATTTTCAAAAGCACATAGGTAGATGGGAATTGATAAGGGCCAAAACTACAGGGCGATTTGCGATTTTACTTCTTACCGCTTAGCAGCGCCGCGGAGAGGGGTTATGGCCCCCGGATCAGGACGTAACTTATATACCAAAGTACGCCGGGAGCATACTCCTTTAGGGGGATCTGAGGACATGCTCCGCTTGAAAAATTGCCTTTGCGACTATTTTACTACTGGCAATAAAGTTATTCAGTTATTGTCACACATCATGCGTCAAATGATAATTTCGTAGCCATAAAATATGCCTTCTCTCAATGTATAGCGAAATAAGGCAATTATTGACGTGATGGTGATGAAGAGGCTAAACTATTTATTTGGTTCAAAAGCCATGGGCCCTGGGGTCAGTAACCCCTCTGAGCCCCCCTTTCCTCAGCGCCGCTTGGAGAGGCATTGATCCTACTGGGGAACTTCCTACTGTAGTTACACTGTTAAAAAGTGTCCAGTAATCGCTTTCATTTTCATCGTCATAATAAGCATTCATTAAATCCAACAAGCAATCCTGTTGTCAGAGGCCTTTCCATAAACGTCGAAAAATGCAGAGGTCGTCATCTCATTTAGAAGTTTTTACATCTGATTATATGGCGAGACAAACCACGATACGTCTAAACAGACATGCTGTTTTGGGACGCTTGACCAGGGGCAGAGGAGCAGTTGCCTAATTCTTTTATTTGCTATTGATTGCCCTTATTTTGACGGTCTTGCCCCTTGCTTTGAAGTTGGTAGGGGGGTGGGTGTGTCTCTGATCCTGGATTGCTGAGTAAGATTTAAAATACCATCCATTATCATTGACTTGACAATATTTGGAGATCATCATTTGTGACGAATGTCCAGTACAAAACGCCCGTTTTGTCGAGTGAAGACCAGATTTACAATTACCCCTTTCGCAGCTACACCCCCTGCCGAAGCGACGCTCCTGCGCAGAGTCCATTCAGTGTTTTGTTCGCAATGTAAAGCTTCATACTGAGAAAAGTGTCGGGAAAAGTAATACTTTAACTATTTTTTCTGTACATCTGTACATTTTGCAATCTTCGAGTTTTTTTGGGGGATGAATGCCTAGAAATTCTTACTCTTCGGGTCCTGTTTATAATTGTCTACTCAACTATAAAAAAATTTGCAATAAGAGAAAGAAAATCAAATCGGACATCAAACTATTCCAATCCGCGTGCATTAAAAGGCACAGTGACAATGAAACGGATGTCTAATCAAACTGGTTAATTTTTAAACCTAATTTAATGGTTAATAATATTTTTTTTAATAATTTCCTACACACCCACCTTGCTTTGAAAATGATTACGAACAGGTAGGAATTAGCATACGTCATTCACGTGGTAGTTCCACCGTAAAGCTACTTCGTACCTGCTTATTTCCTATCTGGGCAAGGCCGAATCAAACGAAAGATGGCGGACTCAAGTGTGGAGGTCGTGGCGCAACAGCCCCCAGAAAACCAAGGTATTAATATCACCGTTACGTTAAACTTGCCTTTATTCATACTTTCTACTGTTCATGATGCGATTAAAATGGCTGCTGTAAGAGAAGCATGGATTTGCGCATTAGAACTCATGAGAAGGGTCGATTCGGGTCGGTGCCGCCGTGTCTCTAGACTCTAAACCCAACAGTTTGAAAGGTTGCGTTAAATTGATGAAATAATTCACACTTATTTGTTGGGTTATGTATCTATTTTAAATTCCAACAGCTTTGCATTTGAGAGGGCAGATTTTCATTGCGGTTTGGAGTTTTATCGATATCATCTGATTCTACGTACCTAGGTAGCAAATAGGCCCGCCAAAACTTTTCATTTCGGAATTACCGCTGTAAAACCATGATTGATAATTGTTATGTTTTGAAAAAACTCTTGTGATACCCAGTTAAAAGCACTACGGCTTCACAATGATCTAAAACTGCCGCTCTTGCTATTGAATTGACAAGCTGTGCATAGATTTACAATCATTTTGTTTCATTCATAAATTGTCAAAGAATGTGAGAAAAACATCGCACGAAATTTATTTTTACTCAATTAAAACGGTCTACTATGTAAAGAATTCTTACATGTGAGACGATAAATTCTTGGTTATTCCAATTGACAAACCATTTTTTAATGGTTTTTCACACTAGATAAATTAAGACTTGGGCAGGTTCACAATTGTATAATCCAGAAGATGTCCTCACAAAATATGCGCATTTTAAACCATCTAGTTTGTTGTTGCATAAGAAAAAGAATTTTTCCCGTGTGTAGAGGGGGATTGCACATGGCAGCCTAAAGAGTGTGAGGGGAAACTTCTCTAACTTGACACTTTGAAAAAAGGGGCATGGGGATGTCAAAGAAGGAGATAAATGTTTTGGATAATTGCTTAAAGGTCAGAAGCAAAAACAAGTAGAGACAATGTCCAGTTAAAGCCCAGTACTGCTCAGATATTGTCATATTATTTGTACCATGCTATTTTTGGTCTTCTCTGTGGCCTTTCACTTTTCTTGGATGTTCTTGAAGGACTTTTCTTGTGTATCTATTTTAAATTCCAACACTTCTTATCAGGATGCAGTCACATCACATGCCCTCCGGGACCATCAAGAGCCAGTATGCTACCCCTCTCGGTGGTTTGACTAAAAAGTGTCACATTGCCATTACACTTTATCTCTCTCAGTAGAAAAGTACCCCCTCCCCCCAATTTTATTGCATAACTGTCATTTGAGAAGTAATGAAAGAGTAATGCAAAAAATTTCAGGCTTCTAAGAAGCTGATAAACATTATTTGGCCTTAGACAATTGCTGCATGGGTTCCAGGCTAGTTCTAGGTTTAGCGTCAGTTTAATAGAGTTAAGGTTATTTAAGGTACATAACTGCATTAGCACCAGATAGAAAGGTGTTTCTTTTTCCAATCATTTTCTGTTTCACCTGGCTATGATGTTTCTGCAATTGACATATAACATAAAAAAATTGAAAAATTATGCATGTTCAAGTGTATTTGAAGCAGGAATTTGTTAAATGCACATTGTTTCTGTCACTGTCAGTGCCTGACAAGTTCTTTTGCTTATATTTGATTTTCACGGTTTTCGATAACATCAAATGAGTTTTGATTCATGGCATAACTTCTTCACTCAGAACATGAATATATCTAATCAAATTTTTTGTGATTTGCAAATTTCCATGTCTCAATATTACAGGTTCCAGCCTGAAACTTGTCACTTATAGAACCCAATCTACATATAATTTTTGGGCCATTTCTCTAGGAATATTTTCTTATGTGTTTCTTTCTTTTTCTTAAGATAATGAATTCTTTAAACATGTTTCCAATATACAGTAAATAGTTTCATTTGCTAATATTATCACAAAGCTATTATTAACAGATCTAACATTCACAGATAATTGTTAATTGGAGCAGTAATAAAATACAATATATATACATTACCATAGCAAACATTTTGTGCTGCAGATCCAGTTTTTAAGAAAAAACCTTCCATTTCTTGCTTCAAAAAAATATTTGTATCTTGGCTTTTCTAGATATTCAGTGGTTTTTGTGCAGTAATTTCTTTGGCTTTGAATGCATTGGTGCTTATTAGAAATTTCCTCAATTAATAGGCAAATATATTTATAATTGGAATAGAAAATGAAATAGAAATTTAAATATCTTATTTCTGATCTTTGTTGGAAAGTGAGCCAAGGCAGCATTATTATTTTTAGGCACAAATCTATGAGGATAGTTGCTGATAATTATTGCAATCTTTTCATATTGAACTTGGGATTCTTATATGTTTTGAGAAAGTATTTGAAAGTATGTTTGAGAGCATGCATGGGACGTGGTTCTAAACTTGTTCTTTTCAATGTGAAAGTTTAAAATGGCTTAGCACAAGTGATGGCAGTTCACACATTTAAATAAGATTTCCATAATTTCTTAACAATTATATATATATATATAGTATATATATAGTAGAGATAGACGAAAATGGTAAAAATGGTAAAATTTTGATTAGCTTGAAATTGATTATAAAGTCCAATAAACTCTTTAATATGAATGAGTGCGCAAAAACTACACCAGAGTTTCGTGACTATTTCATTTTGCCTGTATGGCATAGTGGATTGGTTGCTTGACTCCGGTGACGGCGAACGGGGTTCGATTCCCAGGTAGAGACTTTTAATTTACAATTGGGTAGCACCCTTATGATTAGTATTATTACTCCATGTCAGCCATTGCCTATTTGAATTTATATATATATATATTTATATATATATGTCTTATAGCAAGCATTTCTTGAGAATCTGATAGGCACCCTGCTATTTTGTTCTCTGCTGTATTTGTTATACTAAAAACAAAGGCTTTGTCTATGATGACAACGTTAAATGGTGCAGGGCAGTGTCCCTTTTCATGACATCCTGTTGGTTGATGACACAGCATAGCTATGATGACTGCAGGAGTGATACGTTGCTTGGTGCCAGAACTGATGCCATGTTGATTGATCAGAAATGCAAATAGCCTATGTTCAATGGATGATGGCCTTTTACTCATGTTGAACTCACGTGGTTACTATAGTAAAAACCGTCAGAAAAGAACACATGATTCTGTAACAGGCTAACACTGCCCCAATACTTTTATACAGTGGATCTTATGTAGAAGGTGCTCACTTTGCAAAAAAAAATCAGCCTGGATTTTGGGTATCCAAAAATTTTTTTCACAGAATAGAGATCTCTATTCCGTGGCTTCTTTTATGCGGGGTTTAATGTGCATGCAGTAATGATATGATGATGATGTTCAAGAATATTGGCCATGTTTCTCAGTACCAAATTGTAATTGCCGTTTCAGTTTGGTCTGGGAATTTTGTGTTCTTTATTGCAAGACTTCATTCAACCTTATGGCTTGGTTTCTTGTCCCTTGAACCTTTATGTTCTGTTCTTTGAATGTGATCTAGATACCTTCTTCCACGCTATGCAGCGTTATAGAAAAGTCTCAAATGTTTTGGTATTTATTCATTTGTGTTTCAAATATAATCATAACAGTTGTTCTCTTAATATATGTGTGTTGAAAGAATCCCATTGTTCCTAACAAAATGAGATTGGATTAATACTAAAACATCTGTTTTTTAAGACTATTAACAAAAAAAAGCTTGAGATTTCCTTTAGTTCTTTTCAACAGTCTTTGTGCTAGTACAAAATCTTTTCAGAGATTTAATGCTGCTAAATACAGCTAATCAATGCACCATTTTTATTTCACCCTCTTGTTTTGTATATATTGCTTCCAATCTTTTCCTTATTTCTTCCTCTCTGTAGCCTGCAATGCACTTTTTAACCATTTCACCCCCTGTGATTATACAGCTTTACACTAACAACAACAGGCATTTGCTCAGATTGTTAGGGGGTACATGAGTTGATAATGTTAGAGCAAATAATCTTAACAAACGTCTAGAAGCAGGTGTATGCAGATGTTGAAGGGATTAGTCGATTAGTCTCCCCCTGCTAACAAATTCAAGCTAGAAGACTCATTTGGTCAAATGACCCCTCCACATCTGAAGGGGTTAAAGGCAATGGGGCCTAATAGGAGGGGGAGGGTATACCCAAATGTGCCAAGTTATCATGTTCCTGCTTGAATGCTATAGCTTGAGCCAATACTGATGCTAGACATGTTGATATTATCTTGTATTTATTTGAGTAAAGTTCAATAAAGCTGGAGTGGCCTCCCTTGAAAACTGTTTAATTATAGTTTCAGTCTATTTCCTTTTGTCATAGGAGGTTAAAGTCTACTGAGAATGAATATGTTGCATTTGAAGTTAAAGCATGTTTAGGGCTAGGTTAAGTGCCGCCCCTCTCATGTGACGAATCAAATTGTTGAATTAAAACCATGACAAGTTAAACTTGAATAAGTTTGGCAGATTTGATCTAGAGCGGCGGATTGCATTTCGAGCAACCAATTGAGTCACATTAGTTGACACTAGAGCGACTGATATCGAATTTTTCATATGCCGCGCTTAAAGGGCTGTTGCCACCCAATGTCATTTGGAGGGGTGTGAGATGAGGAATTTGCCGACAAGGCTAGCATGTCATATTCTAAAGGGTGTGGCCCTAGACTTGTTAAGAAAGGTTTTGTTCACAGATTGCAATTTTGCTTGAAATTGGTCGAAGCAAACCTTAGTAATATTGAATGAACAGGATTACAGAACAGTAAATTTTACCGACAACAACAGCTTACAGCCAGAGATTTGCCAACAGAGCCCAATGACAAACACCGGAAAAGAAAGTTTTCAGGGGGTTAAGTAGAAAATATTTTAAATGTTATGATGGCAGTTTTCTATAATAGTTTACGCGTTCACCTAAGTTATTTGACTATGCTACCCCCTGAAGAAAAGCGTATAATTATATGGGTTTTAACAGTTAACTGAAAATAAATACGGGTGCGAAAGGGTTAAGAATGACATTTAATTCAGCGCCGTTCCAGACGCGAACTTTCGTCGAGCTTGATTCTTTTGATCGGGCAAACGAGAAGAAGGTCGTTTAACCTAGGCCTTACTTTTTCGCTAAGTTTCCGATGACAACACATAATTGTGTAATGATTCTGCAAACATTGAATCAGCAAACTCAGCGAAATTTTCCAGGTCAAGTCCTTGGGTCAAGTGTTGTATGCAGTGTATAATTCAATTCTTGAGCTATCACCTTAATTAATTGTCGTCCTTAAGACACCTGCACCAGATAACAGCTTCATGCTTTGGTCAAATGCGCCGAACAAATTTTGCGGAAAGTTGCAAAAAATTATATTCATACATGTTCACTAACATACTTTCTATTTATTATTCCCATTATATAATTATTCCCATATATTTTTTCTATACTTCACTGCGTCTTCTAAGCATGTTGAGTATCTTGCATGATTAAAGAAACTTTTTTACATCATAGATGCTCAAAACCAAAACAAAATTCCCATATATTTATACACTTTATTGCATCTTCTACGTCTTTTTATCTTCTACTTATTCCTTCAACCTCCTGTGAGACAGACACCGCTATTCATCTAATTGCGTTTTATCAACTTCCTTTGTTTTTACTGTCCGCCAATAATTATTATTGCTTTGTATAAGGTTAGCCCCACATCTCAGTTTTAAATACGTTGTTTTGTATGTTTATTTATTTATTTTCTTATTCTATTTTAATAAAAGTTTAATAATGTTATTTGATAAACTCTGTTGACTGGGAATAATATAACTTTTAAAGATGTCAAAAGTCTAATGAAAGTTTTTCTATTTAAATATTCTATATATGAAATATATAATAAATGAGTAACATCGGAGGCTAACAATGAAGAAAAAACCTGCTGTTAGCACACTGAGGCCTTTTAAACCCACGGTATCTTCAGAGTATATTGCTAAGTGTATTTTAAAGTGTTGGATATTGCGAAATGCTGAAACCCATGTTTGCATGATGCATGATGAAAGAAAATTCTTTCTATCATAGATGCTCAAAACCAAAACAAAACAGAGGCAGAAGAGGAACTGACTGATACCATACAAAGCAATCCACCCGAGAAGACAACAGTTTTACAAGATGGTAACACAGATAATAAAGGTACAGAAAGTCATGTAGAAGAGCAGGCTGCAGCTGATGATGGAAAGCAGAATGAGACAGAAGGTGCTGCAAATGAGCCAGCGTCAGAGGAGAAGGAAGATAACAAAGGAGAAGGACTGCCTCAGGAAAAAGCTGATGCAGCGAAAGCGCAAAGAACACCACCTGCTGAGAAAAAGAAGGAGGAGATAAGCGATGCACAGAGGAAAGCCAAGATAGAGGAGATGCGGAAAAGGAAAATTACGGATTATAAAAAGAAGGAAGATGAGAAAAGAAAAGCTGTTCTGGAACGCAAGAAGAAACTGGAAGAAGCTGAGCGTCAGAAGCAAGAAGCTCTGTTAAAAAAGATTTCAGCAACTGCTGTCACGCCAAAGAGGCCCGCTTCTGCTCCTGCGAGACGTGCTGTTTCATTTTCAAGCCTTCATCATTTAAAGAAGACGCATGCAGTTGCGCAAGAGATAGACATTGATGGAGGAAAGCCTCCTAAGGCAAAAGAAGCCGAAGATAAGGTCAGTAAACAGGCACCGGCTACTGATAGAAGAAGGACCTTACCGTCTAGGCCAGCGAGCGCCATGGAGAGAAAACGGCCAAGCTCATTATATGCGGACAAGGAGAAGCCTGCTCTGGTGAAAAATGGCAGTGAAGCTACCGCAAAGCCAGCTGCTAGGCCAAGATCGTCAGTGGGCACACGAGTAGAGCCTAAGATTAGGCAGTCGATATCAAATCTTCCCAATAGGCCATCTTCAGCTGCTGCGAATCGCCCAACACAAAAAGCTGATGAAACTAAAGCAAAGACGGGAACAACAAAGCCTAGGCCATCAATGCCATCGCTTCCTGGCAAGCCGCTTGTTCCTCCAAATAAGGAGAAAGAGTTGAAAAAGGCCAAATCTCATAGCTCAATTTTGCATCAGAGTTCGCAAGAAAAGCCTAAAGGACCTGTGCAACCTGGGAAAAAGACTCCGGAGAGCAATGACAAAACAAAACCAAAAGCGGCACCTGCAAAACCAAGCTCGGCAAAACCGAGACCAGACTTGGCGAAAGCACCTCGGCCAAGCACAGGTAAGGCAAAAGAACCCACACGGCCTTCAGCAACAGCGGACAAAAAGGAAAGAAGACCATCTAAAGAAGGTTCTCCGGCCGGTAAGCCGTCCGCTAAACCTGATGCTTCCAAGAAAGCCGGGATAATGGATGAAGCTGAGGCCAAGAGAATAATGGCAGAGAAAAGAAGACAGGTAAAAGAAGAACAGGAAAGGAAGAAGCTTGTAGAAGAGAACAGGCTGGAAGAAGAGCGAATTAGGAAGGAAGAAGAACGAAAGAGGAGGGCAGAGGAGCTACAGAAGGAACAAGAAAGGCAGCAAGCACACTTGGAAGAACTGAGAAAAGAAGCCGAAGAGAGAGAAAGGAGAGAAAAAGAAGAAAAGCTAAGAAAAGAGATGGAAGAAAAGGAAAGGCTGGAAGCTGAGAAACGTCAAAGGCAGGATGATATTGATAGAAGAGCACAGGAGGAAGTTGACAAAAGAGCGAAAGAAAGAGAACAGAAAAGACAACAAGAAGAAGCAGAGCGAATGGAAAGGAAGAAGGTACGTCAGATAGATTTTTCTTCGCAGTTTTCAGTTTGTTTGTTTTTAATTTGATATATCTTTTTCGATTTGAATGAAGAAGCTTTTTCATCTATGAACCAGTATTTTACCCAATGTAGAAAACATTGGCTTTTTGACTTCTTGACCCTGAAGATGCCCCTAATGTCGTGGCGAAATATTATTAAATTTCTGCCACTTTGCGTTGTTTCTTGTACTTATCACTCACTTACATTATTGGAAACCTCCCTCGTGCATCTTGTAGGCAGCTGGCTATTTTGTTCTCTACTCTACTTGTTGCATTTGTAAGTAATTGGCTGGTCTTCCAGGGGGTTGTTAACAGCCTGTTGAATAAATCCCGGCTCGATTGGTGCACATTCACGTATGGTTTTAACAATGAAAGACCCCCGGTCTTTATTGCGTTGAAAGATTATGTAGTATTTGTATTTTTGCATCTTTGTCATCTTTGCAGAGGGTTCAGGAAATTCTTGAATCGCGAGTTCGCAGCTCCCCAGTAGCAGAGAGGCCAGTTTCGCCAACACCGTTTGCAATGGGAAATTCAGATGAAGCTGCCTCAGAGGTATTACATTTCGATAACTTTTATCAGTGTCCTAAATTCTCATTATCTGATACTTCTTATATTGTTGAATGTATATTGAATGTCTCCCAAAGGGAGGTTTCATTGAAATAAACACATCTGCATTGTCTCCATCCTACCTGTCTAGTCTAGTCATCTTTGCATTTTTATAGGCACACAGTAATTAATAATATGTTCACTATGTCTACTCTTTAATTTCGAAATAAATGACCCCCCCCCCCCGTTTACTATCTTTTGGGTCTGTGATTCGATGGAGCATTAAGTGATGTGAGAAATCTTGTTTTTCATTTTTTGCAATTGATAAAATTATGAAACCTATCCGTGGCTATTGATGATTGTAAATTTTCTATCCAACCATCTCTCCCTTATTCGGGTTTTTAGGTATTTTCCACTCCCTACTTTTCCAATCCCCTTTTCTGTTTGGGACTTCAGATTAGCAGAGACCTGTCATAAGCTTCACCGCATCGGTACAATCTGCATCTGGATAGAACGAAAATATTTATACCAAAAATTAAACGTAGCAAGTTCAACACAACTATCCTTTCGCTTGAAGAACTAAAAATCATCTTCATTCATTTCATTTCATATGTTTCACGAGGGTAACCTTTATGCAAATGTTGATTTTGAAGACACCCTCTATCGTCAATTCCAAAGACTTCTAATGAGAAGAAGAAAATTACTGTTAAATGGTCTGCTAAAAATAGTTCTCGATGCCAAGGAAGCAGAGCTAAACTAAACTTAATAACAGAAGACTACGGTTGATGTTGTGACTCGATGCTTAAGACAACGTTGCGACCTTCAGACAAGCGTGAAACTTTAAGTGACAACTTCAACCGTCATGTTCCGTAATGGAGTTAAGTTGAATGGAAAGAAGACATTTTCTTTGTCAATAATCTGAAATTTGTTTTCGTTACATCCTTTAGTACAATCTAAATTTTCTTAAATATAATGTTTTCTTGTCCTCTCTTAGAACTCTCCTCCAGCTATAGACTCAGCCGTATCTGCCAGGGATCGCGTGCAGAAGCTATTAGAAAAAAACCAACGAAAATCGGAAGATTCGCTGAATGGTTCGGAGAATGGCGACACACCGAAAATCATCAAACCAGAATTATCGCCAGGAAGATCTGGCGCCGAAAATAGAAACGAGGATTTGTCGCAAGGGGATCGTCTTCCTGATGCAGCGAAAACGAATGGGCAGTCAACTGTCGGTGAGGGCACATTGGAGTCATCGCTGACAGAGGTCGATAAGCAAACTGTTGAGGATGAAAAGCGAAAAAACGATAATAATTTAGATCATTCGATTAATAATGGCGCTGATAATCTGAAGCAGGATTCAATGGTGAGTACAATTTGAATAATTTTTTTGCAAAAATATGGTTCTTTTTTCGTTAACCATTAATTTTCATTTCGTCTCATTACCCATTCTTTAGGGGGTGGGCGGGGTAGCCATTCAGCAAATGAGCTGAGTTTCAGGTGGCCCTTCATCTATTTTACAATAAATCTTTTTTAAAAACATTTTTAATCAAAATGAAAGTAGTATGAAATCAGCTAAATCGAACACGCTTTGGAGATTTGCATTTTCAAGTTTATGCTAAATTTTATTTTTAATTGTTATATAGGACTAAAATTTATTTCTAAGATTCACATTGAAGCTAATTTTATTTATTGAAGAAAATAGCTTGAAAATGTTAGGTGACGTGAATGTAGTAGTTGGTGTAATGCGTATCTCTTTGATAGACTTACAGGACCTGCCAAATATCGTTGCAACACTTATGTCGAGTCTTGCTTTACTGATTTCTTAGCGGTTTCCGGCCTAATAACGCTAGTATTCCCCCTTTCCTCAATAATACATCGTTGTATCGGAGAGCAAAACCTTATCTATTGTTTTCAATTAATTTCGGTCGAAGGGTAGCCATGGAACATTTTTATGAGTGGGAGCGGGGGAAGCTGCAGATATATGACATCTAATGTGGTTAGTGTTCCAAAACTTCAGGCAGGAATTGAAGCCTTTTCGGAGATAAAGTTCGTAGATTAGAGATTGATATGGCAACCACTGTGGAGTCGGCTCCACGGGCCATTGTCAATGGCACTGGAGGAGCAAAAGGTTTCCCAGCCAGCAACACGCATTTAGGCCTGGTCGGCTGAAGAAAGAGAAGCGATTTCCTGCTACTCTAAGCATAACTGAGTCATAATCCGCCAAGCAGTTAAGGCTTAGGAACAGATGAGCCATTAGTGAAAGACAGATCAGATTGCTGCGCTACAAGATTATGGTTGCCTTAGTTTTGAGAATTGAAAATAAGTGAATAACTCGGGCCTTTTACGGTTCCTGGAGCAACATGAATCGTTCGGCAAATCGGCACTATTGGTGTGTTTTTTGTGTAATAAAAGCATAACTAGTTGTGGCTTAAAACAGGCAGTTCTTGGCAGTTTTGATCTATTTGATTGGAATATGATGTAATTTCGCTTGACCACTAGACATATTTTGTCAAGATGGTACCTTGATCACTCATATTATTTAATTATTTTGCACTGAATTTATACCCTGAAGAATTTGTCCATTAATTTTCAATTCAAATATAAATGTGCTTTGAAGTTGTGGAGTTTCAATGGTGGTAAATCATTGAAAAGGTGGTCTTGGAATGGTTTTAGCCCGTTAAAAAATCTTTTGAGAGAAAAATGCTAGGCTACTAAACTGTTACAAAAAATAAATATGGGAGTTGAGACTATTTATATGAAACATACGAAATGTTTGGCGCCTATAACTTTACTCTCAATGTTTTCATCGCTTCTAGATAGCATTGTGTGAGAATTTTTGCCTCTGTTGTTTCTAAAAGCATTGTATAAAAATCTAATGTTAAGCCTTTTTCTAATTTTTTATTTTGTTCACTAATATAATACATTCTTGATATTTTTTACCGCAATTTATAGTGCTTAATATTATTTCCATCTTTGTCTGCGTTTGAATTCGATGACAAGAACATCAAATTATTTTCTAAAACATAATCATTTGAAGAAATTTGATGAACCCATGATAAAGAAGTAATCTTATATCGTATATCATGGATTAATCAATTTTCTGCAAATTCTTATGTATAAGATCGAAAATGATGCTTTTGTCCTCTCTATCATACTCAGACTTTTGTCAGGTGCGATTTCAAAAAGACACCCCAACTTGTTGGAAAGGCTGTGAATTTTGTACTATTAAGTGCTGATTTTAGAGACAAACAACGATTTTAACTTAGGCCGGGGACGTAGGGTGGGGATCTAGGTTGCCTTTATGGATCTAGGCGGGATCTGGGGACCTTGGGTTGGTAGGCATTGATCTGTCATCATAGTATGTTTCATGTGATTGCAGCCTATAACTTTGCTTTATACCCTCCATGCTAAATGGACAGTTTCACATGACTAATCATTCCACAATTTGACTTAAACGTAGAGCTAGTGAGGTATTTTGAAACGTTGTAGCATTTTGCCCGTCGCTAGTCTCAAATGTATGTTTTAACTTTATTCATATTTGCTGTACTGTTTTTGAAGGAGGAAAACCAGAATTTGGATGCAAAGGACGAGGAGAAAAAGTTATGGAATGAAGCTGAAGAGGTGATGGGCGAAAACGAAGATAATTTATCAAACTCTTTTGAGAAACAGACTAAAATTGAGCAGTCGCAAAACAATCAAGAAAATGCTCTCTGGCATCTAGTCGAAGGTCAACTTGAGCTTGAAGAATGCTTCTAGTGCTAGAGGTATAACGTAGTTAAACAATTCCTTTTAGATGTTTTTCAATTGCTTTGTGGCAGAAGAGCTCAAGTATGCACACATGACTAAATTCGCTTCATTTAGAGAGGGAGTTTGTAGAACCAACGGGTACCGCTCTTCGCTTTTTTTTGTGTACGAAGAACTAGCAGTTAGCAGATCGATAGGCAGGCCTTGGTTGTAGGTGTAAAGGGCGTCACTCCATGCTATAGGTTAGGTGGGTAATACGAAAGCCACTCTAAGCCCTCTTGGTGTAAAATCAGTTATCGTTTTGTAGCTGTGTTGCATGGTCATCAGTTTTGCTTTTATTATCTAGTTACCCTTGTGTGATTTCGTGTCGTCTTAATAATGTCAAACAAGTCTGAATAGACCTTATACCTGACGCTGTAACGCCTCTTATTCTTCGAACCCCTGTTTAATTTTGAGGTAATAGTCCATTTGCTTCACTAGCTCTTTAACCCCCTCTGCCAAGAAATGACCCTACTAAATTCAGGCCGGCAAACGGATCCCATGACTCTCCCCTCATAAAATCAAGATCGGATTTAGATCAATTTTCCTCTATCACCCGCTTCTTTGACCGCCTCTCCCAAGAAATTAATCTAGCTAGGCTAGTAAATACAGGCCGGCAAACAGATCCCATGACTATCCCGTCACAGAATCAAGGTCAGATGTAGAGCAAATTTCCTCTATCACCCGTTGATATTTCATCCATAGAGAAATTTCATCTATCTCAGTGCTGAAATTAGAAACGATTGGGCTGATGCGCAGGCCAGTTGAGTGTGGCGCGTTCAAAAGACAACAGCTGAATGTATGAAATTAGTCTGCGGGTGTTCATGATTGCGTGTTTTGATAACTTGCCAATGGTCAATTTAACATTCATTTTCTTAGTTGATTAATCAATAGCCGCTTATAAGAAAACTGACATGGCTTTGATTATTGTGAGGCATATCATGGGGGCTCTTATAGCCACAATGCCGCATCAACATTAACATTAACATGCTTCGCAGGAAATAAATGTATGAAAAGACATTTGTTGGGTATTGGAAAGGGCTCTGATAAGTTTAATATGGTCAGTTAAACACTAATTCTTTCATTCCATGAGAGACGATACCCCAAAGGTCTTTAATAGGTAATAGTTAATAGGTAATGGCTGATTCTTAATAGGGCCTGAGCGATAGTTCTTTGATCACCATTCCGGCTTTCAGTAGGTAGATACGCGTGGCGTAAAGCATGTTTGATACCTCCTTAGGTCGATACCCCCTTTGAGATCTGGCGAAACGTATTAAATGTTACTGCCTAATTGAGTCATCACCGGGTGTGAAATGTGCTGATAGTCAACTAGACATCCAACTAGTACCCCCAGAGGCGGTGATTCCAAGCTTCACTGTCTGTGATGTAGGTTAGGGAGCTGACAATTGCGTACCAATCAAACCGTTTGGTTCTGTTACACGCTGCACAGGCGCATTGTGTTATGCATCATTGCACTAGATTTATTACTTATGAGTTTTCCAGTTGTAAAAGGTTAATCACGTGTTATGTTTTGACTGTGTAAATTTTACTGAATCGAAAAGTACGCAATGAAGATGGCGGGCATTCTCGCATTTTTTAATTGTATTCTGGTTATGTAGAATTTGAAATTGTAAGTTGGTGCGATTAGGGTTGAAGGGCAGCTGGTGATGGGGGCATCTTGCGACGGAGGCAGCTGAAGATGGGAGCAGGTGGGGATGGAAATTGTTGCCAAGGGGCCTTAAGTTGATGCCAGGGGCCAAGTTGAGATTTAGTTCGATTTATAAGGGGTTTTAAACCCCCCTTAAATGTTAAGAGTTTTCGTTTTAATTCGAGTACGTGTACCAAATTGTGCTGGGGACGATGGCAGATAGACATAATTACTTCTTTCGGGGGGGGGGGTGTAAAAACTGTTGTTTTTAATGCTGATATACCACAGACTAAACTTAGAACAAGCCAAGGGTTGTTATTAGACATGCGACATGGTAATTAGATACGTCCCTTAAACTGATGTAATTTCGCTACAGTTGGACCTTTAGCATCCGGACGTTTAACACTTTAAATTCTTTCAAAAGCTGATTATTCAAAGATTAATGCAGATTATAGCTAAATTTTGTCGCTTTAACCCTCTTGGCTGGAAAGTCTAGGTTGATATAGGCATGATATGAAACTTGATATAGGCATAAATTAGTTGAGGTATGCTGTAGTTGCCATATCTCATATGAGGTATTGTTTAGCTCTGATGATGATTATTTTTATGATGGTGATGGTGATGATGATGATTATTATTATTATTATTATTATTATTATTATTATTATTATTATTATTATTAATATTATTATTATAATGATTACGATTATGATGATGATAATGATTACGATTATGATTGTGATTGTGATAACGTCACGTAATTCAAACCCATGGGAATTTATTTCATTACATTTCATCAGAGCTGATACACTTCCTCATATAAGGTATGGCAGCTTCATTATTTCTAATTATCGGGATTGTTTGAGGCAAGGGTTTCAGTGGCTTTTTAACTCTATCGTTACAGTACCTGAAGATACATTGTTCTATGAACGTCTCACACTAAAGGTTTCTTATAAACCTCCGCAAACATTTAACCAGTTGCTCTTGTCTAAGAGGTTGGTGACCCCCGGTTCAAGTGAATGAAAGGCTTTCCTCTGGAGGAAATCATGACCGATGCCCATATTGATATAAAGACTATTAAGTGGATGACGTAGCATTTGAATAGAGGCGTTATGAAAAGGGAGTATTTTTGTACAAAAAGGTTGCAAACAACTCAGAAATCGCCCTTGTGATATTAATGATATGACGTACAAATTAGAAAACATTGCTGTATCAAAGAGACTATTTCCAGGACAGGAAGGTGAGAAACCTCTTTTTACCGGACAAGATGTGGAGATTAATTCATCGTCCCAGGGGATATTGATTACGCAAGATGTAATTAGAATAATTCCCTTGTCATTTCCCCCCCGAGAAAGTAATGTTGCAGGGAATCAGGGACCTGTAGCACCTTCGAAATATGACGTCACTATGTGTCAGCAATGAAAAAGAGTTTATTGATTGATGATTTTGTCGGGATTTTGAAGTGCAGAAATAGACTTTATGCTTTCTCATTTTCTTTTGCGCACAATAACAATAGACATTTCACCCACTGTAGCTACAAGGAACGGAAAGAGAAGAAATTGGATATTATGCTCTGAATCTGCGTCACTGAGTTTTACATTATTTACCCCGGGGACAATAATGTCTAAAAAGAAAAAAAATCTATTTCGTGAGTGCTCCCAAGAGTGGACCTTTAGCTTTTACCCCTCACAAGAAATGGGTCGTATGGGGGGGGGGGTATGGGGTCCGTTGCTCCTAAACCTTATTTCCAAGCAATCATTTTGTTGTCTGTCAGAAAATCAATCATTAATTGCCTTGCCCCCTTTTGCAAATTTATAACGAGAAAGTTTTTTCTGGCGCCCTTCGAGAATCGATACAGATTGCCTGAACGAGCCCCCCGTGAAAGAGGCGAAATTAAATAAAAGACTTCTTTGAGCGAAGCTAATCCTTTTGTATATGAAAACATAATAGAAGCCATTGTTGTGTTTTTTCATGAGTTTTGGTAGCACTTCATTTGCACGTTGCGAGATTTTGAAATTATTCACAATTTATCAAGTTTTTAACAGTGAATGTTTTCGATGTAGGACGGTACCTTAGCAGACATTTTCGAGGTAAGAAGTTAAAGTTTTTGCAAGCAAATGCTTGTTTTCGCTTAATTCCCTTTTATTAGCTTATCAATAACTAAATAATCTATAAGATCATAATTATTATGTTTTTCAGAGGTCCTTTTCATTTAATTAAGTTAGTTTTGAAATTTATCGCTCGGTCGTGGAGCAATATCTTTTCATGAAAAAGTCAGTTGTGTTTTTAGTTTAAAGATTTAATATGATATAGAATCACTTTAAAAAATTTGCCAACAACAGCAACTCAGGGTTATATTTTAAGGGAATTTATTTCTCAATTTTCTGACAATTGAGAACCAATTTTCGGATTAAGAACCAAAGTCCAGAGATTCCTCCTTTTTTCACCATTCCTGTTGTGAAAGGTAACCTTTTTGGAGATGGAATGTCCAATGCTATTAAGTTAGAAGGGGGTGAATCGGGAATTAGAGAAATGAAACTGGTTTCTGGCGCTTATTGATAATTGGGGACATCAAGCCCCTCCCAGATTCATATAATTTACTCTATTGGATTTTTGGCCCAGTAGCGTCAACAATGCAAATTGTTTTATTTGATTTTTTGAAAGAATTAAGACGAAATCTTAAAAGTTTAAAGTTCTCTATCGCGAAAAGTTAAAGTTGCCCATTAGAATATGGACCATACCTTCTACAAGAGTATTTGCTGAAATTTAACTATTTTTCTTTCGTCCAAACGATACCAAACGAGTACCACTTGCTCTCACACAAAAATTTAGCAAACACCACGATTTCTTGCAGTAATATCTTCGTTTAACACCGATGTGTATCTTGCGCCAAAGACACCTGAGAGCGTCGTTATTATCTTCTCCTTTACATAGGATCCATAAACCACCTTTTTCAAAGTCGATACTTTTTCAAAGAGGGGAGTGTATTGCAAATGCTTTTGTTACGGAATCCCTTCCCTTGAGTTACTCTCAACCGAAAACAGTGTATAAATATTCCCCGAGCTGTTATTCCTAGGATTTGCAATGTCGATTTTGATCCTAAGTATACTGTCATGGTAGCGCCAAGAAATGGAGTTTTTGCCATAAAGGATAGACATCTTTTCCATGTCACCGATTATCTATCTGTGTTCCTCTTCTTTATCTTAATTGTTGAGTTTGCAATAACAACCCTAATCAAAACACTATCACTTTGGCGTTTTTGAACGAATTTGTATGATAAAAACCAACTGATGTAAAATGATAAATTTAATTTATTTTGTCTTCATAACATGAGTTTAAAGATAGTTAAAATTGTTTCAATTTTTGTTCCGTCTAGGTCCCGCCCATGGGAGACCCGAGACAGCAATCTCACATTGAGGTCTCCAAAAGTGGGTGACGCTTGCAGGACGCTTTCTGTACCCCAGCGCAAGGGGAAAAACGGTGAAAATGAGGGCAAAACAATTGTGAAATAAAAGAATGAGCCAAGTATTAGGCTCATTTCTGGGGGCACGAGGGAAAATTTTCCAAATGTAGGCTTCCCCGAGCGCTCCGAAAAACATCTCCATATCGAACTTCTCATCACAGAGCCATAGCCTCAGTGGAGTAGCAAGGAAGCGAGCGAGCTAGTAAGCAGGCAAGCAAATTTTATTTGCATGCACAGGCTAGTGCTCATTTCATTTCAATCATTTAGGGAGGGTGACCCTTCAACAAAGGTGGGTTTTCAAGGGCCCTCCGTTTAAAAATACATTGAAACATTAATTACAAGAATAAATATTTAATAAGAAAATTAAAGCAAATATTTCTATAAAAATGCATTACAAAGTGTTCTGTAAAGAGAAAAAAGGAAATAAATATTGGTACCTTCTGCAACCCTACTACGGATTTTTGCATGATGCACACAGCCGGGTTGGTCGAACATTAGCTGACTTCATAAGGACTGTAATGCACTTAGGGCCCCATTATTTGTCAAGCAAGCCCCAATCAACATGGCCCCTAAGCAAAGTTTCAACGGATGATCACTGCATTCTTCCATGTAATTTTATTTTAAATTTCAAATGTTTTTAGACAAAAATTATATCTGCAAAACTGCAAAGTAAAGGCATTAAAGAGTACCAAGGTCTATCAACACCTCTCAAATCAAGCTCTGCAAGAAACAAAAGTCATGATTCCTTCCAAACCAGTGAAACCACATTTTATAATTTCTATAGCAACTCAGGTCAAAAGAGTAGATGAATCGGTTAAAAATAGTTATATTTGAGGCTTGTTTAATTGGAAAATATTCACCAGAAATTCTTCACTTAATAAAAGTTGAAATGCAATTAATCTTTCGTAAAATTGCTAAAGAAAGGAATAAAAAACAAAATTATTGTGTCGATTGACCATCTCAGATTTATTTGCTAGATTCAAATGCCATGGCAGTCTTCAGATGTCCAATTCCACAATCACTTTAAAACTCAATTGCTCGCAAACAGGGTTAATAACAGCGGTTTTGGCAATAGACACCGTCTTCCGTACTTAAACCTACAAATAGCCTCCAGCACATATCATGATAAGGAAGAATGACCAAGGTGAAGAGAACATTGTCAATTTAAGATTACCAGTGTGTAGGCCAATCCACCGCAAGATCTCGGAGAGAACGCAAAAACTCAGTGGCATCACAGCTTCAAATGGTATTTTGCATTCTCATCGACGCATTCACTTCAATTCTCTAAAGCTGCAAGTGAACTTTTGAACTTGTGAAAATCACACGCGTTATGTTAGGCAGGAACATTCGCAGTTTATTCCACAATCATTGCTGGAAATTCATCGTTCTTGTAAGTACATTGATCCTAATTTGTTTTTGAAAGTCGTTGATACAATTGTTCATATTTTTAGGTAATACATCGCAAATTTTTACCCGCTCTAAAGATAGCCGAGGAAATGAATTTTATCGGGAAGGGGGGCTGTCTCCCCATTTTTATTCCATTTAATATTTATTTTATGTTATTCATTCTCAAAATCCATAAGTAAATATTGCGTTTTAAATTGGTATTTTATCAAGATAAATAACAACAAATACAAAACCACAATTGTTTACGAATGGATGTATGTGAAACATTCTCCTTACGCAGCTTATAGCAGGTGATTTTGCAGAAACTAAAAGCTAATGTTGAGTAGAATTTTTAGACCTCTGTGCTTATCTAGCCATAAAGCCCAGGGCGCATACCATTGAGCGCTCTCGGCGTAGTTACGTCAGGCGCAGATAATTTTTCCGTTGACGCTGAAAACCAGAGACGAAAATAGCAGGGGGGACAGTAGGGTCAATTTTACCGCCGACGAAAAGTGTGAAGAAGTGCCAATGATAAATTCTGTCTCTCTAAATTTGGTCCCTAAGCCTGTATTACCTGTTGTTGTGGTCTGTGACGCAGGCTAAGGGTTCCTGGGATAAAAAATTCCCTTTTTACAAGGAATAGTGACTATTTATGGTGAGAAATGTGAGCATGAATTTCTTGAACCACAGAAATAGCACAATAAAGGTAGAAAAAGTCTGAATATGCAAATGGTACGTGGAAAACTTCCCTGCCAATGGAAGACTAACAGACGTTTTTGGAAGTCTTGGTTTTCATATTAATCAATCGTTGCCGAAATTTCTCTTTCATCGTAAAAAGTTATTGTTGAGATGGGAGCTCGACCCCCCCTCCCCCTCCCCCTCTGCACAAATGCTAGGTCACATCGAAGATCTACGTAAAGTTCACCGTGTGCAAAGCAAGGGTAGGCCAATGCCCACCCATTAGGTCAACCTGGTCAGATTTCTTACAAAGTTTTTTTTATAGTATTATGCTCAGTTTAGGGAATTTTCTTGCGGTATTTCGGTGATTAAGCGAATTTCCGGTATCTTACTTGAACTGTATTTGTCATTGTTGCTGGCAAGCTCTAGATGATGATCATGTTTCGGTTTCTTTATCGCATCCAAGTAACATTGATTATACAATCAATCATGGTATCATTATTAAGCGCTTTACGTCGAGATCTTGAGATGAACGTGAGAATTTGCGTGTACTTTGAGAGGCGCAAACAGAGCCGTACGCAGCCCCTGAAAAATGCGGATCTATGGCGGAGCCCCAAGGAACTTTTTTGCGACCATACCCTCTAGACTCTCGAAAAAGAGGTGCAACACCTTCCTCGGTTTATTGGCAATCGTTGCTTTGAAGGCACTTTTTAAGGTGCAAATTTATAAAATTTCTTGAAGGCTACACCCAAAATTTGGGGGCATGCCCAATTTGACGACATTACGATGCTCTGCACCCCTCCCTAGAAGGAATCTTTAAGAACGGGTTTGCATTGAATGGTACCTCCCTACGAGCATTCATTTCCTTCTGTCGAGTTAAAAAACTGAAAAACAAAAGCTGTTTTGCAGGGTGAAAAACCATAATTAAGATTACACGAATTTTGGTGAAGGTGTTTCCTTCAGCTAAGTCACCCAAATTGACAAGCTAATCATTTAAGTCGATACTATGAACAAAAGATAACAGACATGGAATAATGTTCATTCAAAACTGGTAAAATTACTCAGCGTATCAATAAGAGCTTTGAAAAACATGGAAAATACTTGAGATAATTCTGCAGCAGGGCCATCTGGGCTAAAGAAAATGTTCTCGATTATAGAATATGTAGCAGGGTCGTTCCTGGAAAGTCTTGCTAAGTTGGTGATTACCTGAAGGTGTGCCAAAATATAGAATGACCACGAGATAGGATGCAAATTACAGGCAGGAGTCTAAGGGAAAATTGTTGATTTATAACACATCAGTTTAAAAATCTGCGTTTAATTTCGATAATGTGGGGCTCCAGACCCCGTGATACCCCCAGCTCTATGACATTTATTTGGGGTGTCACAGGGTAGCCTGCGCGCAGCCTTTGCAGCGGAGGAAGAAGAAAAGAAAAGAAGCGTTTTCTTCCGCTGTAAAGTCTGTGCGCAGGCTAGTAACACAGTGGAACGGCTGGCCTTGGGGTTGGAATTTGAAGTTACATAAATTTATCGGTGCTCTTCTGGAGTTGGGGTCTAGGCCATGTATTTACCCCCTTTCCAATCAAAAGGGATTTTGAATACCTGCTTTTGACACATTAAATAAAACAGACATTTCAAATAATTTTAATTTTTCTTCCAGATGATTCTTCTCCTCGCCAACTTCTTTGTTTTTTATAAAACTTATAAAACGTACCACAATGAAGCGCAATACTTTTATTTGTACCAAATGCTGGGGGTGAGTTTATTCTGTCTTATTCTTTGCATCTTGCAAAATGTTTCACTGAAGCAAAATGATTGTGTTCAAGCAAGGAGCGTTTCGTGGCTCACTTTGATACAATGGTACAGTAGTAAAAAACGGGCTAACTCATTGTGTAATCAATATTAATCTAGGTACCAAGGAAAAAAAAGAACACATTCTTTCTTACGTCTTCCAGTCGCAGAACTGAGTATATTTATTAACAGAAGGCATGTTTTCCGGCCTCTTTAACTGGCCATTTTCGTACGATTAAAAACTTTTCTCTTTCACGAACAGGATTCCTTATGTTGGGCTCGTGCATCAGCTGCTGCTATTTGCCTCAATACATTTGCTGTCATGATTTCAATGTGCAAGGTTTTCGTCTCGTTTCTGCGCAACCTCCTTTCCAAGGTAAGTTATGTTTGATATGATATACAATAAAAGGGGCTCTCAATACCAGTGTAAAGGAAATGCACTTCGTATGATAACTACATTACTGCTGAGAGTAGGAACAGCAGGGGTAGCTACCCCACAACCAGGGCCTCTAATGTTGAAGACTAGTATTAATGAATCCATAGATGAAAACCGTTAATCTAGTGACTAAGGGCCTATTTACATTGGGTTCTTGCTGGCTCTTCACGGCTAAAAACCTAACATTGGTCTTCATTTCCATTACATTTTAGATATGTTTAAAGGGAATGCGAAGAATTTTAGATGAAAAGAAATCAATGCATATTCTATGTGGCCTTTTGGTTTGCCTTCTATCAAGTAAGTTATGGCGATAGTTTTTTAATCTATTTACATCACAAAACCTTCTGTTGTATCTTAATGAAAGAAAAGTGTGACATGGCCTAAAAACCATGTTCGATAGCAATCGAATCTGTGGTTTGCCTTCAGTAGTGACGCCATTTTTGCCTTGCAAAAAAACACTTTTCCCTACGATATCTTGAAAAGTTCTGATGTGGCCATTTCTGCTCAACAAGAATTATTTTCAGAATTAGGGACGGGGTGAGTCTGAAAGAAGGCCGTTTATAGAGGAGTACCCTCCTCAGCAGGGTCAGTACTTCCAACCAAATAGAGTATACAACTATATTTCGTTTATAAATTACTTAGAGCCACAGTTGACAGAAAATTATTATTGCTTGATGAAACAAGGCATTGAAGGCTTGAATTGGTGGAAAATGTTGTCCTTCAAAGAACTGCGAAAATTTAGATGGTAAAGTTAGAAAAGTTGACTCTTTTAAGAAAGGTCTAAGCAGGTTTCAGTACAGATTTCGTGCGATTTCAGAAAAAACTTGGACCACATTGGTTCCTCCGAATTTTCTGACAGAAAAGGCAGATGTGGAAAATTAAATAGGATCATTAGTGCGCCCTGTAAGAGCATGTAAGCGCGGTTCGTTTGTCATCTCTTTAAGGTAGATTTATAACTTGATTTTTGGTTGCTTTTACATTTCGTCATGTCATTTACACGTCTGTTCAAATGCTAAAATGTTCATTTTGCGTCACCGCAATGGACTATTCTGGTGGTCCATTTCCGTACAGTCTAAACAGAGCTGTGGCTACAGTTGAACTTTGGGAGGATGGTTAACCCTTTCGCCCCCGGAGATAATACTGTGGAACAGTAACAACTAATGCGTTTGATTAAATTGCAAGGGGATACAATAAGTCAAGCTATAATCTTTACGTGCTTTATTGAAAATACACCGAAAGAAAAACAAAACAAGTCAGTCGCAAAATGTAATCATTGCCAATGAAGCTTTCGTTTTGCTGTCAGACACAGGAGGGGACTACAGCGCCCTTGTACCCCCTTTTAACCCCCTGACGGTGGTTCCAGTGCCATTATACCAGCTTTAAAATTATCTTGAATGCATCGACCAATTGTTTGAATGCTCTTTATAGTGCTCCTTTAAATCCTTAAAGATCACTCTCTAGAGTTGCACATGTTTTCTCTCCTCCCTTTTGATCTTATTTTCATTTTCTCCTATCATACGCTTTTACCTCTTTCAGTTATTCACACGGTTTCTCATTGCGTCAACAATATGAAATTCTGCAACAACTTCGACGAAGAGCGAAGAGGATTAAATCTATTTCCTGAGAAAGAAATGGTGAGTCAGAGAGATGTCCTATGTTTAAAGAAACACCCGTATACTAAACAACAAGGGCTGAATCAACATAAACATTTAGAAATTAAAGTCCAATGTGCGTGCGTGTATACAAGTAACAAAACTATAAAAATCTCTATTTTGGGTGTTGAAATGGGAGAGCGTTTAAGGCGTGGATCTGCAGATCTAGTAGCTAACGGTTAAAGACTCTCTCCATCATCTGTTCAGCCAACCCAGCTGTCCATTCTTTCGAGGTCGGTAAATGAGTACTCAGAAATGATGATTAAGGCACAGGCCTTAGGATCCCCTGGCCCACATCAGCTGGATAGCTGCCAGAACCTCATCCTCGCCTAATAAATAAAAATGCTGCCCGCTTGCTTGTTAGTGTCTCCTAATCTTTGACCTTGGTTTTAAACTGTTAACCGCACTATCTCTTTAGATCCTAATATAGTTTGTACACTGATACACCCAACTTTTATTCTTGTCCTAATGAGGCATGAAACTTCACGCCTGACGCGGCCAAGGGCAGTAGATAGCAGGGAGGGTATATAGCAGAGGCATGCCCTGGAGAAGATATCTTTCGAGCCACATACTCTATGTCTATATTACAGTATTTTTGTGCCACACCCTCAGCAGTTGCGTTTGAGTCAGAAGTGTAAGGGTATGCTGAAAAAGGGTATACGGAAACGGAACTGCCGAAGAAAAGCACTAATTGAAATTTCATTTATTTAGAAGGGTTCCCGAGATAATAATTCCCTTTAGGTAGCTTGAGGAGAAGAAAATGTAAGAAGAAAACTGTCATTTTTTACTCTGTTAAAAAGCTGAAATATTCGAGCTGCAGAAATGTCGAAAAGGGAAAATTGTCATGTTTTTGCATTGCAAAAAATAGTTCTTGAAGCGCAAATGTGCCCCCCCCCAAAAAATACACCATAAAATGCCATCTATACCTTAAGTTTATGGCATTTTTTGTGCAAAATTTTTTAAAAAGAGTTGTGTAAAACAATTCTTTTTTTAGATTGGCAAGTTTTCTGTTTTCTTCACTGGTAAGTAATTCCCACTTTATGGTTCTTATATCAGCTCTTAGCCTAGGTTCTTATATATGTTTGACAGCAAACCATCTCTCATTTCATACCAACTAAAACATCTCAAAACAAACTAGATTATGACAATAATTGAGCGAATTAAAGTTTGAAAAGTATAAAAGTAATAGCTATTAAATTAAGTAAATTAAAAAAAAAAGGTTAAATATATTTTCTCGTTCAAATTTCAGCAACTGGGATTACTGGAGTATTAATGCTGGTTATTTTAGTTCTAATGGTAAGTTTTTGTATATTCCTCAACACTCTACAACACTCTTCAACACTCTACAACACTCTTCAACACTCTACAACCTCCTGCAACACTTCAATCTCCAATCATGTTGAAACCTTTGTTAGTATGATGTATAGCATTGCAACACAGTACAACATTATAGGTTCCACTGAAAACACAATATAGCTCTTATAAATACGGTGCAACTTCCTGCAACACCATGCTATCCGAAATAATATGGAAACTGTTTTGCATTGTAATGCACATCAACATACTTTGCAATACTGTACAACATTTTGCAACACTGTAAAACAGTTTGCAACAGTGTACAACACTATGCATTTGAGCATCAATCTCCATCAATTTGTAATCAACCGTTGTTTCATTGTGATTTTGTGCAACACCTTGCAACATACTGACATTTTATTCATTTCATCACTTTTATTTAAGCCATAATTATCCACTCAATATTATACTGCTTTATAGACAGTCATATGGAAATAAAATCTGAGAAAAAACTAAATTTGTAAAATAAACCTATCTAAGTAATTATAGATTTATACTATTTAAATAGATTTATAAACCTGTTTAAGTAAATGAAAGAAATATGTGATGTGTCCTAATTGGTTGGATATTACAATCTTTATTCTTCTTCGAAATGATCAGAGAGATGTTGATGTTTTGACACTTCTATCCATGTTAATCTAGACCTGAACCCCTCTGCAAGCATACGATTTACGACATTTATACACTCCACGACACTGCGCAACATCTCGCAGCACTTCTCAACGTTGTGCATTACACTACTCTACTCTTTAGCCAAACTGAAATGCGTCTTGATAAGAGAAGAACACTTAGGGCCAAGTGGGAGTGCTTGGGTGCACGGTCCATTATGTGGAAAGTGACCTCTGCCATTGAGGCTTAAGGTAGCAATAGAAAGTTATTTCCTGGGTAGTGAAAGGTGGAGGTCGGTGCTGAAAATGGAATGTGGGCCTTGGTCTAATGTTTATGGCTAGTTACAAAGGCTATTAATGGATAAAAGATTTCTTTTCCATCAAATCTATAAAAGGTCGTGGTATGTGGTCGCCTTTGAGGTCTGAAAACTTTTAAAGTACCTTTTAGGGATTTTAATTAGTTTTAAATCCATGTTAATGTATTTGTCACATCCCTTTTGTCACGTTGTTCTGGATCAACATTCATTCACTCATCTTGGATTTGGATTCATAAGTCCTTGGAGTTAAACACCCTTTTGGTTTCTTTCCTTCTCCACTCCCAATTCCTGCATTCTTGCCTTTAGAAATTGCCTTTTTAAGGATGGAATTTCTAAAGCTGTTGAGTAAGAAGAAATTAACATAAATATGAATGAAACCGATTTCTGGCGCTTGAAGCTTCCGAAACACAATTAGGAGGGGGAGCCCCGAGACCCCTATTAGGAGGAGCCCCTAATACCTCTATCAGGGGAGCCCCCAAGACCTCTATCATTTCGGCCCTTTAGGGAAGGCTAGTGGGTTTGTTGTCCCCTATAATTTTACAGAATTTAAGTATGACGTCATACATCGACTAACAGTCTGATAAGGGGGGTCACACGCCAGTTTCAGACCAAAGCATCATTAAATATCATAAATGGAACATTGTAATGAATGACTGTTGTCCAGTGGCTGATGATCTATGCCATAGCTCAAAATAAGGTTGCTCTAGAAATCACTGATCACTTCATATCATTTTTGTGATACGATTGTTTTGATCACAAAACTTCAAACACCGCACTTATGGCGGATGAGGACTGAGGCTGTTGATTGTCGATCAATTCGATCATCAACATTTTTATGATCAATCAACTGTTCACGACCATATTCTGAGCTATGGCATAGATCATCAACCTTGCCCAGTAGCAACAAAAAAATAAGCTCGTTCTCCTCCGCAGCATCCTCTTACATTTCCATGCCCCCGCAGGAGTAATTAAATCCTTTTAATCCTTGATAGCTCAATGAGGTTGTGGGAGATAAAAAGTTATCAGAATTATGTCTGGTTACTGTCCAAAAACTGACCGCATTCTAAAATAGAATACCCTGATAATTTGACTCTCAAATTATTTCAAACCATTTACATTTTATCAAATTAGATTGCCGTTTGAAAAAAACCTCAAATAATTTTCTAAGTTCTCAATTCTTCCTACTCAATACCCCTGTATTTTCCTCCATGATAATTTTTTCAAAGGAAAGGAGCTGCCCAGAACATTGGGTCTTTTTAATAAGAACTTCTCCTACATCAAAAGTTTTGTATGCTATGAAGAAAATTTTAGAAAATAAAGTTTCAAAGCAATTCGGTCGTATACCCTTGTACAACCGTTTTTTATATCATTCGTTATTTTTGTAGAGGAAACGTGCGATTACCCCCTCCCGAAAACACCTAAATATTGGTGCTAATGCGCCTGGTTCCTGACCCCTTTCCCATTTCTCAATGTGCTTGTTTCTGCTAATTATCATTAACGGTGAAAATCCTATAAATTTGAGTAGAACTTGTTGCATGGGAGATTGGGTTAGCTCCTTTAAACTACTTTAAACTAGAATGATAGAATTATGAATTTTGATAGAATGTTATCGTTCTACTGCACATATAAATATTCATTCATACACAGTACCTTAAAAAATATTACAAATGTAAAAAACATCTAGCTACAATTGATCCATTCATAAATCTCCACATGTTCTTCAAGGAGATTATGGTTTATCTAATAACAAGACCACCGTTGTTAATGGGACATTTGTCTGGTGACGTCTCGAGAAAGCATGATCCTGCTGTCATTGTTTCCACTGCAATTCGCTTTTTGATACAGGAATGTTTCTCATAGTTCTTCTTGTATATATCAATAAATCCTGAGATGAAGAGGACATAACTCTCTGCCCTATCCTATTGTGGTTTTGCCTCTTTTCTATTCTCTACTTGATATTGCTTTAAATTACCTTTTATTTTTTCGTAGTTTACATCTTCAATTGCATCGGTGAGGTAGGTAATTTATGAATAAATACAGCATAGAAATTTTGCCGATAAGGTAGAACTTATTGAAAGTTTATAGACAAGAAGAACGTATCAGGAGTCTATACTACTGTCCCCTGCTACACACCCACAGCCTACAGTAGGCAGAGCCCTTTTCAACTGGCTTGTTATTTGTCCACATGATGTTGAGCCAAGTGAGCTTCCATCCGTCCGGAGTTGATAAATTGGTACCCAGGAGAAACCACAAGGGTACAGCCCTTATCGTCCCAGATCTTCATTAGCTTCACAGCTGCCAGAACTCCAGCTTTGGTTAACAAATTTAATTGCTCGTTTGCTTGCTTGTTTTTCAAAGTTCGATCCTTGAAAAACAAGTCCTGCGGCTTGCAACTTAATCATGCCAATTAACCATGGACGTTTCAATGTAAATCAAAGGTTAACGCTAGAATGTCAAGGAATTTGCCGCTCAAAATTTTATTGAAATTTCTGCTCTATAAAGCTGCTTAAAGGAATCCAAGTTAGATGGACTACTAAGAGCGCATTGCTTTGTTGGAGTAAGTTTAAAGATAAGATTGTATTTTTGCTTAAAACAATCGTTTCATATAACGTCTAGTTCCCATATGGTCTCAAGATGTTGCAGAGTTTTACAAAAACCTGTCCTGCAACAGCCTGAAAGTAATTGAAGATGATGGAAGGAGGGATTGTGTTCCATTGTCGCATGATATTCCCGTTTTCCTACGGGCTAGATTTCCTTATTTACTTGCCCCACCCCGTGTTGAACAAAGCGCTGAACAAAACCAGCTTTGTTGCTTTTCATTTCACATTTCCTAAGAAGTTCTTGATGTTCGATGTTTTTAATTCCGCCTTATCCCAAGTTTTCCAGTTAGCGTATCAACCTCATTCAACTGCTTTTTTCAGGCGTCAAAACTACGTCATATTCTGGTATACACATCATCTTGCCTTCCCATTCATTGCATTGTTGTTGCTTCATAGCTATGGGTAAGTCATTAATCAATCCTTTCTGAAAGTTTGCCAAAAACCATCATAATAGATAAAGCCTTGCCGGAAATGCAAGCTCACAACATCATTTTTAATATCGAAAACTTAAATCATTTCAATTCTGTGTTACTTGATTAGTGAGCAGTCTGAACTGAAGTATTTGAGATCGCATCATATTGACATCAATGTACCCTAGCGCTCCTATCTCTGTGAAGCAAATGGTTGTTAAGATCAAATGCACCCCACACAGGTTCGAACCACGTACTCAAAAGTTTCATGGGCCAAAGGAATTTCCGATAATGAGGTTCTATCTTTGGAATGCAGTTGAGTTGCAGTTGAAACAATGTCAAAGAGAAAGCGAACTCAAAAGGGTTGAAGAATAAAATGGAACAGCATTCTAATTTAAAGATACATTTGCACCTCTACCATATTAGTCGCCCTATCGATGATACGTGTAGCAAATGATGTACAAAACATGCTCCATAACTGATTTGTGACGTAATGCATATGATGACAGACATAATTAATGATAGAAGATTCAATACAATGTGACAGGAACAAGATGAAAACGATCATTATTTTAACTGTATACAAAAATGCGCTTGGTTAGAGAGTAGTCTGAATTGAGTTATGACGTCATGATGACATCACCCTGCTAATCGCACTTAAATTGCTGGTCATGGGAGCTTTTCAACCCAAATGCACAACGGCATCTGCACTACGCCTGCTCCTCAGACTATGTGCGTCTTGTGCCATAGCAATGCACCAGGAATTTTCTAATCTCCCACCCCTCGTTAAGAGGGAGCCCTGCTAGAGCTTTGATGACCTTTGTCTCAGACCTTCCCAGGAGAATTCAGAAGTGCATTGACTTCCTGTGTGTATCTCCTTAAGCAGGCTTCTAACCAAGCTAATGATGGGCAGGTGGGCAGAGATATATATAGAGGAATAGATGCGTTCAGCAGTCAAATGAGGGAGGTTAGATAGTATAAACAATGGCATCTATAGAATTAGAAGTGTCCATTCATCCCATCATGGTCTCCTTCATATTTAATTTATGACGTAGGATTTTGTCGATAAAAATCAAGGAAAATGTTTTGGCGCATGCGCATTACAATATCAACTTTTTCTACAGGTGCATTATAAAAAGGCAAAGAAACCTTGAGGATCATTGGCCCGGCTGTCTTTACCAAAATGCAACTGCAAATAACGACGAACATAAAGCCAATGAAGCAGTTGGTAAAAGGATTTGTAAAGCTCCTCCGCAGTTCGAGCATGATCCTGCGCAGGTGAATCACTTGTTTCTTTGCCTTTATCAGATTTGAAGCATGATTGTTGTTGCAGTTGCACACAATTTGGCACATTATCAAATAGTTGTGTCATAATCTTTCTTTTAGAAAGGAGAATTATTTTATCACGTATGGCTTATCTTTCATCAGCGGTGACGGTAGATGGGGGCAAGGGTGTAGCTGCTCCAATTGAGGCAGAGGGGGGCAAGGTATGCCCTATGTAATTCCATAAACTCTTCGAAAAGTTTTTTGGAATGGACAATTAGACTGTCAATGAAAGAGATGGGTTGTTTTGTTAAAAATTGTGCCTTTGCAAAATTACACAAATTTCAAATTAGTTGACTTTGCCAACTCATGTTGATATTAATAGCATGTCAACCATCTCCTTAATTCAATAAGACACAAATTTGTTTGATTATCTACAATTTTATTGGATATTGTTTTTCGTAAAGTGTCTTTCGAAGGATGTCTTCCCCCTGCGCCCCTCAATGCTTCCGGCATCCCTGTCTTTTAGTAAGATCTATCTCTAATCTTATCTCTTCTGGGATCCTGAAAATGTATTCAAATTATGGAAATTCTGAACTGTATTTACGGAACCTAGACTGCCCTTCGAATCAGCGAAAGTTTAGATTTCGCGAGTTCGATTTAGTTACAGCATAGTTAATAGAAATGACTACATTTAGGGTAATGTTGGCGAGTTTCAACACTGAATCATATTCCTCTTTCAACGAAGATTGGTTACTTCTTAGGAGGAGGGACTCGATATTTTGATTCATTTATAGTTAAAACCTTGCAATGCTTTACTGCTCAAACATCATCAATGATATAACCCCCGCGCAATCTGACCAAATGTTTTATTTGCTACTGTGCAGCTTTATTACCACCGGGAGTGAAATCGTTAACAAGATTTGAACTTAATATTTTAGGCTTGGAAATGGATTTTAGTTCCACTACTTTTGTACATAATTGATCGACTGGTTAGAAGATGGAGAGGAAGCAAACACGTGGACATCATTAAGGTAAACACCATTTTCAGTCAATTCAAGGACAATGTACCTTCACTTTGTATGTGGAACTTTCTACATTTTTTCAAAATTTATAAACTTTTATATATTTTATTCAATGATATTTAAGAACGATATCTGTTCATATGATAAATGGGCCAAGGCCTCCACTTTTGAGCTATGAAAAGCATGTTGTGCCATAGAAAGCTTCTTACCATCAAAGTTTGCACCCCCACTTTTCAAATCTCGCGGGGGGCCCTCTTGGGAATTGTAAATTTGTTAGAATTTGGTTTTGGTGTTCAACCCTTTGTTACAGAATTCAGCCAAACAATACGTTTTGATTAACATTTTAGGCCACTTGGGAACGGGCTGAACTGGCTGGTCTGCAAAACAACATAACTCATGAGATTAATACATCTTAAAATTATTGATTGAAACAGAACGGGTAGTTGAAGTTTTGTAATGAAAAGTTTTTTCTGATTATAAGTAGATTTCTAAAAATTTGATTAGGAAATCCACCTGAGTATAGAGTCCTTCACAGTCATTCGAGCTTTTTACTTGCTAAACATTGCAAAGTTTAGGGAGTGGCCATTTTTAATCCTGGGTACCAAGGCGGAAGATAATTCACATCATATAAAAAATTTCATATCCAATCTTGAATATTGAAAAGGTTTCCATACCCCCAGCAACTTTAAGTAAAATGGTTTGGTACACCATCCAAATCTGATCATACATTTGTACACATACCAGTTGTTCCAAGCGATCATACCATAAAAGTGATGCACTTGTACAGTTATGACAACAAGCAAACCTTCCTTGCATCATTCTTTAGAATAAAAAAATTATCTGTATTTCAAAACTGGTTCTGAGTGAATGCCATGGAGTCTAAACTGCTGTTCCTTTTTTTACATGTTCATTAATGACTTTACATAGATTTCTTCAAGCAAAATAGTTCTGTACCCCATAAAAAATCTCTTGAAAAATTTGTACCCCCACCAAATGACAGCAAAAAGTTTCATACCCCTGTTGAGAATCCTCAGCCCCGGTACCCATGTTTAAAAATGGCCACTCTCTTAGTTTGCTAGATTTTTCAATCAGACGCTCAAATCGATAAAAATTTGCATTTATGGTTTTATTCAAGGCAGTTTTACACAAAGGGGATGTTATTGAGCTGCAACTGGCCCAAACGGGATTTTCAGCATTGCCTGGTCAAGTAAGTTATTTTATAAGTTATTATAGGCAATTCGAAAGTAAGAAAGAGTAAGCAATCAAGCAGTTAAGCCTACAGCAAGCATACAATAAGCAGAGCTTCATGGTAAGACCTTTGCTTAAGACTCCTCATTTTTAGCTTGTCTGTTAATGAATCTCCAATAATAACGTTGGTTTTCTTTTTCCAAAGTATATCCAGGTTCAATGTCCAGAGATAGCGAAGTTTGAATGGCATCCTTTCACATTAACCAAGGTAGCAACAATTTATTTGACTCATCCACAACACTTTCCAGCACTATATGTCATACTGTAACAATCCTACTTAATTATCAACTATTCTTATTTATCATTAACCAGTTTCTTTAGAAATATAAACGTGTATTGCACTTCTAACCAATCTGTGACACTCTAAAACCTATCTTATGCTCTTAGTACTTTGTAGCATTGTACAGTTTCCAATGACACTCTATAGCAATATTTAATACTCTAGGACATATTAACCCTACCTCTAAAATTTTCTGATAAAAATCATACTTTATTTGCAGTGTCCAAATAAAACATTACCTGATGATTACTTCTCTGTTCATATCAAAATCGTTGGAAAATGGACCGGTAACTGCATATTTTTCGTATTTTACTTAGTCCTTCCATCCGCGGAGGGTTCATTTGGTACAATGGCCTTCAGGGAAATTTTGTTATTTCCTAGAAGGAGGGGGGGGGGGTGTACGCTTGAATATCTGCACCTACTTACCTACTTCTTAGCATTTGTAAAGATTCTTTGCGATCATCAGTTCTTGTCGTACTTCAACAACCTATCAATAGGTCAGAATGGTCCCACTGTCCGCACACCCCTACCTGAATGCCATCTTCATCTTTTCTATTTGCCCTTTTTTGGTACTTCTCAATCTTCCGCATGGAATTTAAGGAAGTGACATTATTTCTTTCCATTTAGAAAGTTTAAGCAATAAACTGTTCGTGAAAACGATGACAACTTCAGCACGAAAACAATCCTTGGTTGAATATTCAACATCGAAGAGTGGTTATGTCACAAAATTAGTGAGGAACATCGAATCTTTAAGGTAAAGTGTTGTTTTTAATTGAGTCTTTGTACCAGCAGCCTACAGCGCGTAGTTTCTTATACATGCTTCTCCATCATGGAGCTCAGGGCCTTTTTTAAGAAATTTCTAATTCTGCACATTTATATTAATATTCATTGGAAATTTTTTTGTTGCAATGAGTGCCAACCCCTGCGAACCCTAGGTGTCTTAACCATGCAAGCATGGCAAGGAAATTCTCCGAATTTTGCATACATTTATTGATTACTTGATCTATATATCGGACTGACGAGGAAAATTTAGAAATTATGAACAACGCGGGAATCTGGAATAGCTGCAAATAATCATTTTCACAGTATGAAACAGTATGAAACAAGTGGAATGGATTTGAAAGGGTCCCATCAAAGATTGAGAGAAAATTTTTGGGTTTAAGTGTTAAAGCAATAAACATGGGGAACAGAATAAATTTCTGGTGAAATACAAAATATACTTTCTTAGAAAGCTTTCTAACTGTCACCATAAGTGTTACTTTGACCGTTTTTCTCGCATTGTACATAGCAGTATATTTCTTGTTACCCCCTCAGTTTTGAGAACATTGTATAGTACTTCTGCTTTTGGCTGTCTTACTGTTAGTCATTTGTCAGGGGGTAGCAACTTATTCTAATAGAGGTTACACTCTCAGTTAAACTAAATAAAGTACAATGAATCCAATGTTAATCATTTCTTTTATATGCTACTAAAATGAGGCTCCTTAAAAATGGCAAACATTGCTACAACAACCTTTTACATTGCTTTAACATGATACAACAAAGCAGGTCTCTTTGCTGCATTAGATATTGCCAGAACAACATTTTTCGACCCTGTTAAGATCAGGAAGAACTAAGACCCTTTCACTGTGGCAAAACGTTTCACAGTAACATTCTAGAGCCCTTTGCAGTGTTACCACAAATGTGGCTATTTCATTGTGGCAAGTTTTAGAAAAATGCAATTCCACTTAAATAATTTTTTATTTGCAATTTACGATTAACAAAATTTGTCTCTTAGGTTGTTTGTGGATGGTCCTTACGGCAGTCCTTGTCAGGTTTGAGATTTCTACCATTTAGCAGTTTTTTATCGCATTGGCAGAGGGTAGAACACGTCATAAAAAATTTAACAGTAGATTATCATTTTTTACAAGTTGCGAAACGTTTTGAAAATTTGCATAATGTAAACAAAACATATTGATGTTCTTAAACTACATTTTGACAATCATTGTATCAGAGAATATTTTTATTTCTCCATATCAATTTATCAGCAGCGCTTATTGGCAACCTTTCTTAAATATGTCAAATAAAATAAAATAAAATAAAATCAAATCAAATCAAATCAAATCAAATCAATGAATTATTTGATACTCTTCCCATTGCAGGATGTTACCCAATACTCTGTCAGCATTTGCATCGCAGCTGGTATTGGTGTGACACCATTTGCTGCAATAATCAACTCACTCAGGTACAGTACCTTTTAGCTAGCATTTTAGAGACATGACTAAGTCACTATGTGTTGGGTGTGGCTTATACTATACTGTACCTTGCAACTCCTTTTAGAGACATGATGAAGTTACTTTGTGTTGGGTGTAACTCATATCAGACGTAGAAACGGTCTTTTGCAAAGCTTTCTACCGTACATTCAATTCTCTCTTACCAGAGGGGAACGTAAGACCATTTGATCTTCAGCGGGAATTTGATTCCTCTTAGGAGGAGGGCTAATGCTTCTGTAGCTTGATTTATTTTTTGTTTAACATTTTTTAAGGCTTCTTTGCACCAACATCATCAATTATAGTCCCCCCCTTGCAATCTGACCAAACGCTTTAGTTGCTACAGTAAAATTGTATTATCACCGGGTGTGAAAGGGTTCCCTCAGATACTGTCAATACTTTTGCATTACTCATCATCCATAATCTGTTTTTCGTAGATCGAAAATTGAAAACGCTAAACTAAGACGATTATATTTTATTTGGGTCTCAAGAGAAATGCATGATTTTCACTGGTTTCTACAATTGCTTCATGATTTTAATCAAGAGGTAAGATTAATTTTTTGTATGCAAACTAACCAGGGACGAATTTTTTAAGACGTAAGGGAAGGTTTGAGAAAATTAATTTTTTAAAAATATACATTATTCGTAGCATCGATAATGTCAGAATAAACAATTCATTTCTATATTTTTCATATTCTGTCATCTTATTATTAATCATTGATACGAAAAGGGCGTGTCTACTATACTGGTTAGGAATCAAGCTCACTTGTTATGTCATCGTTCTATGCTTCGTCCGCCCATCAATGTTGCTGCAATGCATTCTGATCTGATACTACTCACTGAGGTGAAATATTTGCGGTATTACATATTTTTTCAGAGCATAAAACCAAGTGCACCTGATATATTTCAGGGTAAAAGGCAACACAGAACACTAGGGGCAAAGCAATGGCAAAATAGAGGAATATGGCTTATTTGCTGCAGGCTAGAGGGGAAGTTTCTACGCTGTCTCCCTGCTGCAATTGTCTTTGCATAAAACTTCCTTTTTCGTTGCAGATGATGATGGCAAACAAACTCGATTTCTTCATTTGCAAATTCTACCGCACTGGAAATAACACAGACTGTGAAAAGGTAATGGTTGCGATAACTATTTGCAGTTCTTTAAAGGGTAAAACACAGTATTAGACAAGGAAACCTGTTGCAAGGGGCAATTGCCCCCCCCCCTTGCCCACAGAAAATAAACTAAATGGGGGGCTAGCTGGCTGGCTGTAGACATGATGTGTTGAAGGCATACGTTTCTATTAGAAGTACACAAGGGGCTATTCGATCTATGCCTATTGCATTTAGGTTCTATTGGGCACCATCCCCATCAACAAGCTTGGACGGATTTTCACAATTGTCGCTCTGGTGCCCCTTGTTACTTTGCAGCTATAATACAAATTTATGTTGTCTTTCTAGGGAGCAAACAGCATAAGGCAGACATTGAGCACGGAATGGTTGAAAAGCAGGCTTAATTTTGGAAGGCCTGAATGGGAAGATGTTTTCAATGGTATTACTGAGAATCACAAAAGGTGAGAAAATACACAATGGTTGGATCATTCCCCCTGGCAAAATGATTGATATAATAAGGCTAAAATGATTGGACACATTTTGAGACTATGCAGGATCTTTGGCTCCTACCAGTTTTATTGTCTTGTGGGAGGTTAGCCACGAAATAAGGAGTAGATCCCCTAATAGAGCTGGACTCGAAATATAAATGTATTACACAGTTGCATCTACTCCTTTTTATTTATTCTGTTTTAGGGGAGGGGAGTTGGACTTGTCTTTACTTCAACTTGTTGTACTTTGTTGTATCTAATTATAATGAGATGAAATGAAATGAAAAGTAAAATTAAATAGAATAAAATAAAACAAAATAAAATAAAGTGAAATAAAATAAAATAGATAGAGTAAAATAAAAACCAAATAAAATCAAACCAAATCAAATCAAATTCAACCAAGCATATTAAATCTAATCGAATCCAATCTAACCGAATCTAATATAATCTTATCTAATCTAACATAATCAAATACTTATAATCTTGCCTCTGATTTTTTCTAGAGAAAAGATTGGTGTGTTTTACACAGGACCAAGAAGAATTTCTCCAGTTTTATTGAAAATGTGTCACACTACGACGAGGCATGGTAACTCATTTGTTTATCATAAAGATAGTTTTGGTTAAAATTCGATAAGTTTTACCATTAAAATAGATTTTCTATATAAAACCAACTTTATGATTAGGTTGCGCCACCCTGAATCGCAGTCTATGACCCCAATGATAAATGCATTTTCGCATGGTTTGCCTTGCAAGCATTGCAAAAGCCGTCAAAAGCATACAGGTGTACAGTCAACTGTTGGGAGTTTTTAGGTGGCTTATGAGAGTGGACAGTTCCAGGATCGCATTAAAAAGATTTGAAAGGCGGGTAAACATGTCTAGTTTCGTTTCAAATGCGAGTAGGTTGGGCAATGTAGGCGTATTCTAAAAACAAATTACCCAATATACTGGCAACCGAGGCATGGCCACTTTGTCAGCGAAACCTTCTTGGGCTGCCCCCGCCCATTGACCACGGCGGCTAGCTTTGCATGGTACATCTTTTGCCCTCTATTACGTTGGACTAAATGTTGATTATCAAAGTACTTCGTTTCATAGGCTTTTGATGTTTAGAATTGTGTAGTTAAATATAGATCCCATAAAATTGTAGGAATCGAAACAGAAGCGTCACTCCATGTTCCGTGTTGGGAGGGTGATGGTACTTTTGCCCTGCAAAAATCACTCTTTGTCATTTCAATATCTTAGAAATTGCCCATTTTGTAGCTAAAAACTTCCTTGCAGCGCTTTTTTTTTGCCCTGCAAGACGACATTATTTTCCGAATTGAGAAGGTGAGCCACCCCCATGCCCTTCCTAAAGTGACGCCTCTGAATAGAAGTTAATTATGCTAAGAAAGAAAAGTAGATTCTTTTAATTCATAGGACAATTTTCAACTAATATATAGAAGAACTGATGTTAAAGTTATTATAAATTGAGGCGGAGGGAAATTGTAAATTTGGGTTCCAATGTAATAAATTGATCCAACCTCATGCAGAAGATTGGACGGCCAGGAGAGGGTTCGAGCCCTAGTTGCAGTGGCTGGTGGATACTGGCATAAGGTTTTACTAAGATGACCAGCCAAAATGAGACACTAACTATAGCATGCTCTTGATAATTCGCCAAGGCATTCACTGAGCTTAGAACATTTTCCAGGTCCGGAGATAGTCTTCTGTAGTGGATGATAAAGTTTTTCTGCAGAGCCCAGCTACAGCGGGGTGTTAACCCCCCTCCCCAGGGAAACCATTTTGTTTCGAAAACAAGGCCTTTTTGCCATGAAGGGTTATTTCCTCGGCAAATTTTGCTAGTTTGTTGGCAAATAAAGGATTTTGCTTCCATTTTGTTGGCAAATTCGTCCTGGACATGTAGCCTTTAAGTACAAGACATCTAGCTTGGGTTCTGTTCATCAAAGTGATCGATGAAAGGTAGTGCTCCGGGAAAGAAAATGGTTTAAAAAGCAGATTAATAGCTAATGTAGATATGAAAGTATTAAATCGTAACTGAAACTAGATATATGAAACAAGGCAAAAATATACGATGAATTAAATGTCTGTTTCTAGCAAAGTGTGTTTGGTGAAATGGTTTAGGAATGGAGAAACTATGCCACACTAAAAGGTATTGAATGGTTATTGAAAGTGTAAAAGTTACACACCTTATTGTAAACAACCCTAAGCAATTTTTTAGATTTCTGAAATGTGCAAATGCGGCATTCGCATTTTATTTTCAAAATGAAAATGAATATTGTAAATATTAGCCAAACATTTTTATCTGTTAGTATTTTGTACTACATAGCTAAATATATGAATAAATACGTATTTAAAGTTAGTGATCAGTTTCATGTGAATAAAAGCGGTTTACAAATTTGGTAGGTAGAAAAAATTTGTTTGAAAGTTGTCACTCGTTTCAATTCTGTGTCGTAGGAATAAAAATTAGTGCGATTTCTATTTCTGTTATTGTTATATTAAGGTGGATCTGCGAATGATTCTGCCCATTGGCACACATAATGAGGGTCGCATTTGGTAAATTTTGCAAAATTGTCCCTTCCAAACCTAGAAATTTTCTTCAGTTTTGAAAGTAATTAAGTACAGTTCCTTATGGAAAGTTTCTAGTAAAAATGAGTGTTAACATTCCTTCACTCATTTGTAAGAATACATGGCCTCTACAGTAGTATAGCCAGAGGGGAAAAGAGAAGGGCAGACGCCTCAACAATTGTAAAAGGTTTAGTGGCTGAGATGCTCAAATCCGCGAGCTCCTAAAAATTTTCCCCACTGAAACCCAAATGACTCTTGCTGTCATAGACCTTCCCCCCAAAAAATTGCCCTTGCTATGCACTGTCCTAGCATAAATTTTCTTTTTGGCAACCGGTTTTATAGAAAGTGCTCTGGTTCGATACCTGGTATTAGGAAAAAAAAAGGCAAAATCAATACCCGGAGAGGAGTGCACATCCCCTCAGCAAAATATACTAAATACCCCCCCCCCCCCGGGGCTGAGATTTTTTATATTATCTGGCCCTTAATTTGTTTTGGGCCGCAAATGAACCACAGTTGTGAATTCCTAGGAGGTCTTCAATTCAAATGATTGTTATTCGATATAAAGGGTCTTAGTTGCATGCACGCAGAAGACAAAGCGCGCTATTTAAACAATTTGAACAGGATAGCTGGTAAAACAAAACGGTGGAGACAAAAGCAAATCGAAAAACGCGGTTGAGTAGAACGAATGTCGTAAATAGGTTTACTAACATAAGAAAGATTGTCAAAAACACACAGAAATGTCTGTAAGGTTAATGAATTTGCCTAGTTTCGAGATGGCCGAGTTGCAGCGTGGGTGAACGATTTACGGTTGGTCACTATGTTTTGATTGAGTTTGGCTTCAATCAGTTTTACTCTCAGACCACTGCGAATCTTAGTTTGCGATGAATTCACCAAGAGAGGAAAAATTCGAGAGGGTAACATCAAATCCTTCAAGCCCTCGAGATGGTGGCGAAAAGGAGCTCCCAGATATAACTTCTGCGAAATTTAAAGTCAGTCAAGGTATGATTCGGTTTTCTCTAAATCAAAATGATTTATCAAGTAGAAATTTACTTTTAGTAATTTGATGTTGTTGCTCATTTGCTTGCCAAACATCAGACGACGACAGGTACGATTCTATAGTTAGGCGTACAGGTATTCTGTTCTTTACGTCAAGACGAACATGTGCCTGATCTCACAATTCTGATAACTTTGGCGATAAATATATTAGATATAATTGCCTGGAAGACACTAATGAAAGGACGATTCTATCTCTGACTTCGATTTTCTTAGAGCCTTAACAACCCAAATGCTTGTTGAGCTTTTATATGATTCAATATCAACATTAGATTTGCTCTGCCACGTGTATTAGTATTTCGGGGTCCTTAGTCGGCTCCATATACTTTGGAGTGTGCTAAATACTTCTTTCTAGCCGGCCCTGCACTGTATAGAGCAGGGGGGCTAATCTACGAAGAATATTGGACGCAAAATCGAGGTTTTCGTGAAGGGGTTTTTGCCCCCCCCCCTCCCTCCCTCCCTTGCCCCCTTCTTCAACTGTCCCCGACTTTAATTCACAATAGACCAGCGGAGGCTAGCACTGTTAGAATCAGCGATACAGTTTTTATGTTAAAATAATACTGCAGAGTTTCCGAAGAAGAGCACGAAATGATGTTTCTTATTACAGGAAGCATTGCTACCAAGAATCAGGTATTGGCAAATAGTTTCCAGGGCTTTAGACTTACTGCGAGGAAAAAAGGTGCCTTTGTTCATTGTATAATCTTTTAAAATGAAACGCTGTTTCCAGTTAGAATTGATTTTAAACTCACACAAGCAAATAAGGAAATATTTGAACGGTTCTTGATTACTATAATAGTTTAGTTTCTTGCAGGTTTAGGGCCCTTGCTAGCAAGTTTCTTAAAACCGTCTTCTTTACAAGAAATGCGTACATATGTTGCTGTCTCCGTAATACGGTGGTAACGGCTTAATTGAGAATATTGAAAACATGGGCATAGCAAATCCAAATGTTTACTTGTAGAGGAATTTGATTTGGATCTTGCTCAAATGCAACTGCTTGCATAAGATTAAACTGCCCGAATGGGCCCTCAAAAGTTACACACTCGCTACCTCGGACCTCGGAGCACTAAGGATTTTTCGGGGGGGGGGGGGGGGTGGGGGCATGGTAGTTGGAGAATTGAACATGGAAATGGAAATGAGAATAAAGTTTCGTTTTCTTGTAGCTCACTTATATTTCAAAACTCCCGCTCTATATTATTTGCCAAAGCTGTGGTGCCAAGCATAGAAAACTGATAAATTTTGCTTGATTATGAGGGTTGCACCCCCAACCAGCCCCATTGTTTCCTTTGCCTATGCACGATAACGAATTACCGATAGAGTTTTAACTACAGAATATTTGTATGATTTAAGCTATATATATATAGTATTACAGTTTTTGAATTACTTCTTGATCCAAATATGAATTTGAGGTCTTGAGGGAAAAGGTCATATCAAATATCTCGATTACACGATTCTATCTCATTCTAAAGGAATTGTCGACTGATTGCCCCTGTTATATTCGGCAAACGAGGGTAAAAGGGTGTGAAATGGGCCCTTGGGTCTACCCCTCATGATCAGAGCCAACACAAGGAGTAATGCTGTATTTAGGGGGGCGAAAGTCGTCAACTTTCTAACAAATCTCCTCATCAGCCTGTAATCAATCAGTCGCTCGTTGAAAATCCTAAAAAATTTTACAACATGCATTCGGGTTATCTGACAAAATGTCTTTGTGGCGGTCTGCCGTTTGCCCCCAAAGGAACCGGCTCCGCTAATGATGTTTTCTGTTTTAATTTGCTCTCAATTTCCCTAGTCAGTTCCTGGTTTTTAAACTTGCCTTGGTGTTTTTTTTGTTTGATGGCCCCTCCCATTTGCATCTGTGGTAGAGCTTTAGGTTTCTACAGTTTCACACTATGGGTAACTCAGTTTAATTTTTATCATCATTTCATAGAACAAATATTAACAAGATTGTAAACCCAACTAGCTCTAATTGCACTTGCAAGACTTTATATACTCATTTACAGCGCGCATATGCGATGACAATTAGCATGTGATCAGTATTGTGATAAACACGTGATTAAAGTGCAAACCTACCACACATAGCAATCTTTCCGATTCCGTTATGATTCGCAAGAAAGATTGATGGTTTTTCGCATAACTATAGAGTTATGCCTCAGTCATAGTTTCCCTACTCCAATAGTATTTTCTGGACAGCATCGGAATCAAACCATAACTTTCTAAAATAGGGGTGGTGCCAGAGGGGGGTCGTGGAATTTTTAACGGAGAATTGTGATCTTGTGCTCAGAAAGATACCCTATATTCTGATATAAAGCCCCCCAGTCAAGGATACTAGCCCCCCGTCGGGCAAATCCTGGCGCCACCCCTGCTCTAAAACAACCGAAACTCTGAATGGATTATCGGTCATGATATACGATTCGATAAAAACCACAGGTGTAGTATTGTAAGGCGCGTTGTGTAGTACTAACTGCGTGTGACGTCATAGATGGATTAGTTAAAGAATCACTATAATGTGGAGTAGCCAAATACCCAGCCAAATACCGCAGTCTTGCCTGTCCAATCAAGTTCAGGAGAGCAGCTTGAAAAAGCCTACCGATAAAAGTAATAGATGTAGCGCTCTTAGAATAATTTTTTTGCATGATTTTATGGGCCTGCTTTGATTACGGGAAAGTTATATTACCTCGTATTCACTTTGCAGAACTATTCGTGTATATATAGTGACCTCATTTCGAAACAGGCTTACAACAGGTTCGCTAGCGCTGCAGTCCATGCCTATACAATACCCTAGAAATGCAGTATCTGCCCGAAACCAGATTTTTATATAAACGTAATTAATAGCAATGGCTGTGTTTATTGATAGCTTATCTTAAAGTACACTCGTAGACGCAACACCTTCCAATGCAATAGTCATCGAGTTTCCTAGTGACAACTGAGACTTGTTACGGAACGTGTTACCTGTTTCTGACGAATCCAGTCACACTTGCGAATTAGACCACCATATTCTGAATCCAGGGTGTACCATTTATTATCTTTTCATACTTAAAGAGCCTAATAACACTTTAAGAGTAATATAATATTATAATAGCAACTTTCCCTTCCTCTGCCCCCGTTGCGCAATACAGTAAAAATTTGAAATACTAGTTTAAGAAGAGCAGTATTTGAAGAGAGGTTTAGCAGACGAATTTAGGCCTTATTTTTAGGCCACAAACTTAGGCCATAATCCTGGCCTTAAACTTAGGCCCTAAGTAACCTTGAGATATTTTGGACATAATACATGGCGTCATTTGGATACTTAGATTTTGATTTGTATTTACTCGAACGAAAGATGCAAGGCAGTGGCAGCAGATCATCATCTAGAAGAAATTCACTCGAACCTCCTGCTGATTCGAATGGTTATAAATCGGACAGTGAACTATTCGGACACTATGAGAGAATTGCCTTGGAGCAAAAAGGTATCCGTAAAAACTAACAATACTATGTGTCCGGAACTATTTATTTATTTCCGTTTGCCTTTTTGTCGTTACCGGACGCTTTCCTACACTATCGGACGAACGGTTTTTAAGTCTTTTGGCGCAATTTAATAGCTTTCCTTTCAAATCAAGTTACTGGTTACTTGCTATCATAAAAGCAGAGGCGATTTTAGCGATATCTTTGATGGGGCGACTCTTGGGGAGGTCTCAAGGGTTGTGGCGCTGCCAAAGAAAAATTCATATTCCGTAAATTTTAAGAAACTAAACATGTTATGTGATAATATTGTGATGCTTTAATGACCATTAAAATCAGGTAACAGGGCGATAACATCTCTTTATATACTTCAAATTTTTTTATTATTCACTGCTACTCGATTACACATTGCTTTTTTTCGATTTTTGCCAGTTCCAACCATAAAAACTAAATTCCAAAGCAAACCCGCAATTAAAAAATCCAATAAAAAGAAAGTACTATACAAAATACAACAAAAAATTGAATATTTTCCATGTTTCCTTGCTCTTATCATAATAATTAAGTTGGTTTTATAACTTCGGTTTCTCGGCAAGGAGAACGTTCAATTTTCATTATAGCTACCAAGCAAGTGATTTTTTTGGCTAATCATTATTATCTATTATTATTATCAATTTCTTTAAAGTAGGCGTTTACATTTATAGCTAGGGAACGGCTAATTTTTGCCTACTAAAACAAAAAAAAAACAAAAAACGAAATGATATAATTAAACGAAAAGTAAATTGGTTATAAAGTATAAAATAATGGGCGATATCTAAGAGTACAGCAGGATACATGTTTACAAGCGAAATGAAAAAATAAATACAAAAACGGAATCAATCCAATAACCTAATCTGGGCTACGAAAGTTTTGCATAATCTTCAGTTGCATTCCTCGCATTTCCCTTTCTTAATACGCCCTCCCATCATTTTCCTATCATCAGGAAAATGACGGCATAACCCCTCAACCTGCGTTGGTAACAACAAAAATGATATTTATAAACAATGATAACTTAAATATATAATCAAATGATAAAAGGAAACAACAATAATTAAACTTGAAGCATCGTTTCGTCGTGATATTCAACTGCACATAGCGTAAACATTTCTGATTAGGTTAATTTACGCTCACAAAGGATAAGTTTTTCCCCAAACCGACGTTTCCAAAACTATTTTAATCTCCATATTGTAGACATTTGTTTTGTATCGCCGCCAGAACGTCAGCAAGCAAGCGAGCAAACAAGTAAGCAAGCAATTAAGCATGCAAACAAGCAAGCAAGCGAGCAAACAAGCAAGCAAGCAAATGAGCAAACAAGCATGCAAACAATCAAGCAAGTGAGCAAACAAGCAAGCAAACAAGCAAGCAAACAAGCAAGCAAACAAACAAGCAAACAAGCAAACAAACAATTTTTATTTGTTAACCCAGGCTGAGGTTCTGGCAGCTATCAAGCTGATGTGAGCCTGGGGTGCTAAGGACTGTACCCTCAGGATTTTTTCCTGAGTACCCATTCACCAACAAAGGATGAACGTTAGATATGATATAAACTGATCCTAGCCTTTGAAAAGTAACCAAGGACAGGGATTTCGTGGTTTCATTTTTGGCAGAAGAATTGTTTAATGAGGATGGTGTCGATAATTGGAAATGTCTATTGTTATGTTGACGTAATGTGTAGTAAAGATGCCAACTTCATAGGAGGCTAGGGGACCTGTGTTACCCCTGGAATTTGCTACGTAGGACCCAATGAAAAATTCCAAAATAGTTGTTTTTTTATCGCATATTAGCTTAAAAGGTATAGCATTTTCATTTTTTTACCAACATAGGAATAACATTTTCAATTTTTACCAATATATAGGTATAACCTTTTTCATCTTTTTTAACAAAAACTGTAGAACTCTACCCTCATATACTCTATTCTTAGGTTTCTGCTCTTTCTATTAGCTTCTTTATTTTGTCATTTTCTATTTTATCATACACAGTTTAGAGAAAATGCTTCCACCTTTCAACTCTGAGCCCCCTTAGGAAAAACAAATGTCGGCGCCTGGTATGTAAACACCATCTTTTGCCGGTTAGTCCTAGTTAACTTCGAGGAGTTGATGGAGCGGGTGGTAAACAACTTTCATTTTTGGTTTAGTCCTGTCCTAATACAAGGGATTGTGTGAGCATCACAGGCATTAACATCACTGCAAAGGGTTATTTATGATAAGAAGTAAATATCACTTAAGGAGTTCCTAGCAATAATGATTCTAATAATGATAATTTATAGCAAGTCAGACGTTTCTTATAGTTGAATCGGTCAATAAATAACCCCTCCCAAATCTCCATGGCTCTATTGGGCAAGATGGCAAAATCCTTAAGTTCTTGACCATTCTGGTTCAATCAAACCTGTATGCAGCATGCAAATAGTTTAAAATGGGAGCATAGGTTTTTTGGTGCTGTGACTGCGACTGCGACTGCTCTAGACTTGTACACAATTCATTTTTGATAGTTGTTCAGAAGTATGCTTTCCAAGTCGAGATTTTCACTTTGCAATTTTTGCCAACTTAATGGCACAGAGTGATTGAAATAATAAGTGAGACTCTCGGAGGAGGAGGGTTGGGGTTTGGCAAAATTGCTAGAGAACAATACCATAATTAAGAAGTCTACCTTTTTGTCCTAATAACTAGAAAAACTGAGGTTTCCTGAGACCCCTAGCTCTGCCCCACTACCCAAAATGTCTACCAAAGGGGGAGGTGCAGAGATGACTATTGCCAATCATTGGGTTAATGATGCGGCAAGTTTAAGAAAAACTTAGATTTTTCCCTAAATTTCAGGATGAGAACGACGACAAAAAAGGATAACATGATTTAATTTATGATTCTTTATTGACAAAACCGAAAGAGTTCAACTAGTCCAATGTTACACTTTCGGTTTGACAAATCTATTGGGACACAACCAAGACGTCTCCAAAAACTGTCTGCAAGATACGTCGGAATTTTATAGATACGTAAGGCCCAATCCCAATAAGCTTATTTTAAAAAAGTTAATCCGTGATTTCCTTCAATGAAAACAGGATCAGCATTCCTTCCTGTAATTCGCTTTTGGATTTATCAAACTCGTCTCTTTCTCACAACGAGGTTCGGTATAGTCTGCGTGCGCTCAGAGCCAAACGGAGTTAGGATTAGGGTTAGGGTTAGGGTTACTGTCAGGGTTAAGGTTAGGGTAATACTGTTTTTGTTTTGGACTGTGTGTAGGCTAGGTGCGGCAATAATATGTATATGAGAATACATTTAGTTACATGATCACCATGGTTACATCACAGTTATGGTAGCGTATTTATCGCAAAGCCTTTTTGAAAAGTCGCAGGAAGAAACGTTTCAATTCATTTGTATTTATCTCCTTTTGAAAACTGGTCATAACTTCGATATCTTTATGTACGTTTTTTGATTAATTTTCAACATATATAAGTTAATTCATTAATTGTTATAATACAAAAAGTAAAGATAAAGCAAGCATGTCATGTTTTGATAAGAAAAAGGCGATTTTCTTTTGAATAAAATTTGATATGATTTATAAGAAATAATTCAGTTATTGTTTTGTGAACTAAGAGCTATAAGCGTTATTTTTATTGAATGTAAATCAAACAAAGATGGCCTAAAACACTGACAAATCACAAGGAGCTAGCTAGCTTCGAGAGTTGGTGGTTCATTTTAAGCAGGAAAAGGCATCTGTCCTATAGAAATTAATCTTGCAATTTTCGTAAACGATTGCAAGTTTTGTTCATATTTTGTTCGAAAGCTGAAAATCGTTGGATCGGTCAGAAATGGAAACAGGTATTTAGATAGTAAATGTTTTGTAAGAATGAGAGTTCTGATATCAATGGAGGAAGACTCTCAACTATTTCTTAGCCAGACAGAATTTCGACGAATTTCTAGACTGTTTACATACAATTTATGCACCATGGAAGTGCTCTCTTAACTTTTTTCTGTCATGGCATGAAATGAGAATCCACGTAACATCAGAATAAGCCCCACAATCCTGATGTTCAAAAGAAGGAATTCTTTAAAGACTGGCTGAAATGCCTGACGAAGTGAGCTGTGCGCCAAGCGCAGGTTTTATAGCGATGATATTACAAATTGCGGTCCCTGGAACATGGGGTGAAATTTTGTGTAAACAGACAGTTATTTAATTGCGTCTCTCTGCACACAGGCTAAAATGTGAGATGATTTAGATGATGTAAATATGTACCCGGTTTTATTCGGAGAAAGTTTTACATTCGCAAGAGACAACATTTGGCTTACCAAAAAGTTAAGAAATATTTATCAAGAAAGCACTGAATGTTTGAGTTTTGGGACCATTCCAAATTTTTAAATAATAATGTGGCTACGGTTTTTGCCCTAAACCTAATACTAACCCTTTCACTCCCGGTGATGATACGGTTGTACAGTAGCAACTAATGCGTTTGGTCAGATTTCGAGGGGGTACTATAATAAATGTTGTTTCAGCAAAAAAAGCCTCACAAATGTTCCAACGAATAACTCATGCTTTAGCCCCCTCCCCCACCCTTCCCAAGAAGCGACCGATTCTCGCTGAAGATCTAAGGGCCACAAGGTCGAAGCCAAAGGGGGCTGGGGGCGGAGGGCCCCCTTAAGGGCCACAAATTGTCGGAATTTGTCCTGATGGGTCTATTATTTTACAGTCGCTTGTCGGAAATTTCGTCTTTCTTGCCCCCCCCCCCTTGTTCGGAGATGCCTGAATTCGGCCCCGAAGAGCCATGTGGTCCCTCAAGAAATGTAAAAGTAAACATTTATCACCCAAAGATGAACTTGCAACGCTCATGCTATGAAACCTCAAGACCAGTAATTGAAAGGATCTGTCATTTTAAAACGTATTAGCAGGAATATTTCTTACAGAGCCCATTGTTGTCATTGAAACTCAACTCGATAACAATAGACAGCATCTAGTAAAACCTCATCTAATACGGGATCATCGAAGATTTGTCCCAGTGTAATTGTTAAATTTGCACAAAATATCGAATCATTTTAAATCTAAGAAGCTGGGAAGACAATCGTAATAATGTATTGAGCTGTATTCAAGTAAAATGGCGGAGTATGAAGGTATGGTCATATTGTGGTTTCGTATCTTTTTTTGTGGCATGGTTTCGTTGATATCATCTTTGGGAAAATGTTGATACGTAGGCTAATTTTTTTAAAGTAGTTTTAGCAGTTTTATGCCCATTCGCTCAATTAAACTGTAGTGTCTCTGCCCGTTTCCTAATTTCCCTTTTTACAATCGTAAGTAACCAAATAATTTCACAAATTCGGAACCAAGCCACGTTTTGACATTAATTCAAGGGGTGGCTCTGGATTAAAGGGCCTAGCCTTGCACCAAATGCAACCATTTCATCACAGAAGGTGTGCTAAATTTGCATCAAAAGCATATTTCTCTGAATTTCATTTATATTAGCCACTTAGATGCATGTCCTAGGAACTGGTTTTCAATTACCTTCGTAAACCCTTCGTGCAGATCTTTGTCCCAAACCTTGGCTTGTTGGCAAGTTTATTTTTGAATCAAGTTGGTCTGCATGTGTCGATTGGAAAAGGTTGGGGTTAGGATACATCTGGGATTTGACCCCCCTTCCTGTTAAATGAGGCTGACTATTATTCTCAATCTTAAGGTTTGGAATTTAAAGTGCCACTTTTCTTGTTAACCATCCTAATATGATTCAATATAGTGGTACAGGATTTTGGTAAAACCATCAAGATTAGGCTGATAAGGGCTTCAAATCTAATATTTTCAGCCATGGACCGTGGAGCAATCTGAAACTAGGGGGGGGGGGCTACGTGAAGTATTGGAAGAAATATTGAAGAACAAATTATTTACAGTGCTCCTGCTCCGCGGTGCCTGTTTGTAGCTTGCAGATAGTAGTTAGCAATTAAATTTGGTTTTATATGTTAATTTTTACTTTTTAACACAAACTACAACTTATATATCAAACTGTAATTAAATTATCATTTTTATTGAAAATTACCTAGTAAGAATGAGAATCATTTTATTTTCTTTGGGATAAAAATAAAAAGTTTTCTAAGCGCACAAGGGTTTTCGAATTTTTATTCAGTTCGAAGTCAGTTGAAGGAAGTAAAACTGAAGCTGATTTTTCTTTCCTTGTACAATAACATTGAAAATTTGATCAGTTTTGGAAAATCAGTGTTGCTGATCTCCGAAGATTATTCTGTTTGTGCTTTACCAATCGCGCGATGAGTGCCACAGACTTAAAAGGAAAGAAATTCAGGTTCGGTGCCAGGAGAAGGCTGCGTAGGACATCAAGTGTCGAAGGTTTTCAATTCTTATCTTTTTTTGTTTATAGAATCACATTCGAGTAGATCTAGGCCACTGTTTTGTCTCATTTGGTTTCCTTCACGAGCTTTTTTGATACGATAGTGGTTTACAAGAAGTAGTACTCGGCTTCTCAATTAGTTTAGAAAGTTTGATACTGAGTTTCTCTATCCATTAAAGCCATGGTTTATTGCACAGATTATTTTTTATTAGAGACCTGTATCGAGAAACGTTTTTGCTTAAGTTTTTAGCCTCCATGGCCCCTCCAATATTTTCGTTGGAGTTAATAGAAAGCACCATATGCAGATGCTAAAAATAATTGTTTCGATTGCGTGAGACTTCAATCGTAAGCATTTTAATAAAGTGGAGATTTTTGCATAAGTTGTTAAAGGTCAGCTCATCATGCTATGACGTGGTAATTTTCTTGGATCGAAATTTGGTCCCTCCACTTTCCAAGTTTTGTCGCAGGCCCTGACATAAATAGTGGCCAGCCCTCAAAGTTGCTTTGAAATCTTTGCGAACTGATCTTGCTTGACGTTGCTTAGTGTTGCTTAGTGTTGCTTAATAGTCTGCATCTCTTTGCACACAGGGTTACGTTAACCACTGTCTTATAATTGCTTACAAGCTCCTTCTTTAAGCCTCGCTATTTTAATTTTTGCAGTTAAACGTCAAGATGCGCAGAAGAAAGCTTTCACGAGATGGATGAACTCGAAAATCCAGGCTGTGAGTTAACTTTTTTTCATTTTTGTGCTCGTTGAAGGCCTTACTTTATTATATATTTGAGATATCTGTGAGCCCCTAATCACCCTAATATACCCATTACTATATTTATTGGTTAATTATATACCCACAAGACAGGTTGCAAAAATTCGTATGCCCCCTAACCTCCTTCCTGTAAGTGTCTGATTGTTTTTTCTCGTTAAACTCCAGTAATACAATCCCAAGTTATGCCTCAAAAACTATATGCATCCCCTTTATCAGCCAAACCTGCAATAGCAAAGTGAAAGAATTAGGGTTATTTTCTAGGGGTAGGAGAGACAAATGCCCCCAGGCTGTAGGCATTCCTGTCCATGGTTATAAAGTGACCCTGGATTGGTCACCCCATTTAGAACTAAGTTATTTATCTCGTTTGTAACATCTTTTCTAGGACAATGGATCTTCATTCGTCAAAGACCTTTTCGTGGATTTACGAGATGGAAACAAATTGATAGAACTGCTAGAGACTTTGACAGGACGTCACACAGTACGTTTTTTGAAATAGTATCCTTGTACACTTAACACTAAAAGGATACTCTGATAACGGTTGGAATGTTAATTGAAATTTTCATGTCTAGGGTATTCTGCAAAAGAAGCTTCTTTTATTAATATTTCAGCAGCCTTTTGCGAGCTACATTACGTTACTTTCCTTTAAAGTGGCTATTTTAAAGGTTAAGGGAAAACTGGCCATTTCACGTGAAAATGGATCGGGTTCTATTTATATTCTTTGGATTTTATTAGAGAATCAGGGAAAAAATTTTTCGAGGGAAATTTGCGTTAAAATAGGATCAATTTCACAATTTCATCCATTTCCCACCTTTGGTGACAAGTACCCCCTTCTTGCGCTTCTTAGAACCTTTACCAGTCCAATCAAATATAATAAATCCTTTGGTCCTGTGCCCCGCGTTTATTAGACAATTCGTTTCAGAGAAGCAATTCAATTCATTATTATCAATTCAATTCAATTTCATTGTAGAACAGAGTAAGCGGGAAGTTGCGGCTGCACAAATTAAATAATGTCCAAGTTGCACTTGACTTGCTCAAAGAGTACAAGGTTTGTCCAAGTTACATATATAAGGAACCTGTGACAATTTATTAGCAGGATATGGTATACCTATCTATGCAGAATTTATATACGAAATCATCTAGGCCTGCTTACGGCATACGGCAAACTAAAATGCCATTGCATGAGAAGAAACGCCAGCTAACATAACGAAAGTGAGCCATCAAATTCAGCACGATTATTCTGGAACTGAGATAGACCTTGCAGCAACTGAATAAAATCTGTGCATGCATGCGCGAAAAGCTCCTTCCACCGTAGCCAGCCCTGAGGCAAGAGGGGGGTCAGGGGGGGGGGCTAATTAGTCTCAGAGCAAGGCTGCTTCTTGATCTAACAAGTAATGCAAAGAACAAAACAGCAGGCTGCCTACGGGATTCTCGAGGACTAGTTGCGATGATGCATATTAATAATAAGTATTTAAAGAAAAACGCAAAGTAAATAAATCTAGTAATAAGAAGATAAAAACTGATTAACCTATCTTAAAATCTTAGCTTATCAACTTTTAATTTAATAGCAAAGATGAATTAGAATTAATATACACGATATTCTGGTTGGATAGAAAAAGTCAGATGTTGTAGAAGAACTCTCACACGCTTTTATCTTTTAGAGATTGTTTTAGCAAATTTTTAAAAGTTTTTTAGGAAGCTTAGTTTATTCCAAACATTCACACCCCAATATGCAAACCACGTCAGAGCTCTCACAAATATTATAATTACCAGTTAGCTTTATAAAAAATGTTTCTATTTTAATCTTTATTCCCATTCATATCATTTATTCATGAACAAGGTCGTACTTTTTCAGCTGCTGATGACAATAATGAATTTCGCTTTCTCTCCACCTTCTTCATTTCAACGTGTAACGAAGATTATTAATAACCACCTGTCTCACTATTATCAGATAAAAATGACGTTGGCTATTTTTGAACAACACATAGAAACTGTGTCTTTTGCCAATTGCCAATTGCAACCAGTGACAATCTAATTTGAGCGCTAAAGGTTCCCGTGGGGGAGGGGGGCTTACTATTCTTAAATGAAGGTGGCCAAAAGGATTTTTACAGGGGTATCAGCAGCAGGATCTCAGGAGATTTGTTGCTTTGGCTCATAGGAAACAACTTAGTTCTTTTACTTTGATATTGTTTGCCCTTGCTTTTCATGACTTTGTCCCTCTTTCTCTTGCATGTAGTAGACACAGGACCGCTGAGAGGTTTTCGAGGCCCAGGGGCAAACCTACAAAATTAGGCCCCTTGTGTCTGTGATCGTGGCGAGCAGAATGGGTAGAAAGCAAGGGAATCTGGGGGAACTGAATCTGAAGGCACTTTTAGAACCTTGTAGGCTGGTCCCGTTGGGAGGTTTCGTGAATACATCTAAAGAGGCTACAAATACAAATTTTGATATAAGTTGATCAGGCCCCTTGGACCCTGGGGCCATGGAGCAAACTGTCCCCTGTGCCCCTCCCTCTCGGCGTTCCTGAGTAGACATCCTACGCTTTTTGGACTTGAATAAGGGGATAAGTCTAATGTTCCATAGTGAATGCGATAGAGAGCAGCGAAAGAAGCCAACCAGTGCACAATATGTAGACCAACTTAATACTCAGATACTCAGTGCACTACAGATATAATAATAATAATACTAATTAATGTCGGCAAGGTTTGCATGGTACATAACACAAGACTATATTTTGCCAACCATTATTCAATACAAATATTTTAGGTAATCAAATATAGCCGAATACAACCTAAATTTGCATGATGCAACTGTAGATTGTGTTAGGATCTAACAAGTAATATCTGCTTTAGAAATACTTTAGAAAGGATTATTTGACTTAGAGACAAAACTTTAATAAATGCACATAACCCTACTCTAAATATTCGACAAATCCTAAATAAAACCTGCGGTTGAATGAAAAATTCGAAAGCTCAACCTCCATAAAATAGTTTACAGGTCGGGACTCTTTATTTGCAATGGTAAATGTCACCAGAGACTTGTCCGAGAAAACCCACAGTTTCAACCCATTAAAGGGTAACTAAAGGATAATGGAATGGAACCCCAATTATTCCTGAGAGGGACCATATAACCCTTGGATCTTCAGAGTTAAATGGTTACTTCGTAGGAGGAAGGGCAAGTGCTTCAATAGCTTGATTCACTTGCAGCTCAACATTTTTAAGGTTTCTTTGCTTCAATATAATCAATTGTAGTACCCCCCTGGCAATTTGACCAGAAGCATTAGTTGCGGCCGTACAATTATATTCTCGCCGGGAGTGGAAGGGGTTATTCATGGAAAGTACCACTGTAGAATAGTGATTTTCAAAGCAATTACCCCCTTCTTTGATTTTGTATGGGGGGGGGTTGGATTAATATTTGCCATCTATTAATGTATTGCTAGCATTCTGTTGATAAGAAATTGAATCCAAACTGCAAATGAATCCATTATTGGAGTAGGCAAATCTTTAGTACAATACTCAAAAGAAACGCCTATTAGAAAATACAAACTATGTTTAGGATAACACCTGTGGTGTTTGTTTTAATTTACATTTGACTTGAATGCTTTCGAGTGCATTAACAGACTTCGATGTTTGTTTAAAAGTCGATAAGCGACTACGGACTTGCTTTAAACTGATGTATTAAAAAGACTTGCATCTTACTTTCAAAATTGTCACCAAGAAGTATCTCATATAAAGAGAGATAAAAAAACTTTCATTAGGTTATCTGCAGGACCGTCGAGAAGGGGGGGGGGGGGGTAGGTGGGGCCGGAGGTCCAGGGCCCGGAAAAGTTTATTTCAATAAAAAAATTGTTTGCCCACCGGGGCCAGGTGCAATGAAATACCCCAGGGCCCGCACTGGCTCTCGACGGCCCTGGTTATCTGCGCCTCGTACCTTCGTACTTTCGATCTATGAGGCCCCTAGGGGTTATGGGGAACAAAGAAATATGCCATTTTTATTAATGGGAACACGGGAACATAAGCAAATTTTGTGTAGGGAACTAGGAATCTTTTGAGGAGCTGGCGAACAGTTCAAAATTTTTTTTTGGGGAACATTCAAATAACGTTATTTGGAATTAGGGATACTTTTACAATTTTTCTAAGGAACATGGGAACACAGACCACCCCTAGGAGGCCTCATCTATGCCTACCTTATGTTCAGTGCTCCTAGCGTTAGTATTCTTTGGATTCCACGATAATGCTGGAGTCCAGTGTGCCTTTCTTAGTTGTAAAGAGCCCCTCTCCTGAAACTTCTAGTGCACACTCAGGAGCATCATTGGGGGTAGGGGGTTTGGGACGGGGATGTTTCTACCTTTCAGCTATGAAATTATCGGTTTCAATGTTTCTGAAGGCGGAATATATTGTTTTGAAGCAAAAGTAAAAGGAAAGTACTTCACGTGACAGATTACGCATCTTATTGGAAAATGGTTTTGAGCAGTTGACGCTTTAGTCTATAGGAGTACCCAACATGGCTGAAAATGTTGTGGAACAACAGCCTTGTACTTGCTTTAAGAGCATTTCTATGTCTAATTTAACGCGTTTTAAGTGTATTTGAAGTATATAAGCGCTATCGACGGAACACAAGGAAGGAAGGAGCGCGCCCTTCTAGTTTTTTACTGCAAGGCCCGAGGCCAGGAAGGGCGGAGAAGCTAGGGGGCCTAAGCCCTCCAAATCAAGATTTTAGCTCCTCTCGCCGAAGCTTGGCCTCCCTCACATAGATTATCTAGATCTTGAGTCTCTTGAATAGACGAAAAGAGGTATCAACACTACCAAAAGTGTATCGATCGATCTGATATTATCTCTACTATCCACCCCCCCCCCCTCTAATCCACTTTTACCTGTTATTGGTTTCAAAGTAATGGAAATGTATCTATATATAGTTAATTGCGATATAATCGCAGCTTTTTGTCCAGTATCACACTTTTTCGCCAGTATCGCACTTACCAGTATCGCAGCTTTTCGTGACAAGAAATGTCATGACAAACCCTCTATAAAACTATGTATTAGCACAAGAATGTAAAGACGAAATACCACCCTCCCCTTTCGAAATTCTAGGGTCCGTCACAGGTGCATCTTCCCCACTCTAGAAATTTCTGTTAGCCTCGGGGCTGCTTAGAACGTTCGAAATCCATCTGAACCTTTCTTCCAAGGTTACAATACGTGATCAATCTTGTTTCGATCACCACCTGTAATTTTCAGCTAGATTTATTTCTACATCTAAATCTTCTATTGTTGAAAGACACTTTGGGGCCTATTCTGACATAGATTATCTTATGTAAATATTCCTTGGTAAATCCTTTTTTGCATTGTCATGTTTTCAGGTAAATTTGCAATGAGAAAACACAGATAACCAGGGAATCTATTCAACAATCTATGACTCTCGTCAAATAACATTCAATAAAGTCTATGCAAACACTAAAGAGATTTCTGCATGCCTTTCTTTGCAGATATTAACAATAAGAGACCAATATCTTTGTCTAAACATTGAAGGAGAGGAAAGGTGGGAATGTGCGTGGAACGGGGGAAAGGGAAAGGGGTCCCATCAACCTGCCTTGGTAACAACAAAAATGATATTTTTATAAACAATGATAACTTAAATATATAATCAAAAAATAGTGGAAATAACAATAATTAAACTTTAAGCATCGTTTCGTCATTATATTCAATTGCACATAGCGTAAACAGTTCTGATTAGGTTTATTTCTATGTACTTTCTGCTCAGCAAAATGGAGCTAAATGTTTACTAGCTTCTTGAATAATACTTTCTTTTAGTTGCTTGGACATTCTGTCCTAGAATTAATGACTACCTTGATTTTCTTGGGAAATTGGTTCTACTTAAATCATCGACTACAGACCTGCGGCCCCCCAATCAAGTTCCCCTTTCATTTGCAAGGTTTGGCTAGCGGAGCATCTAGAACCAGTTTGGCACGAACTGCGCCTCTAGCATTGTCAATAATATCGACAGTGGGCGTATAACAATAATGAACGTATAAGAAATCCAACACATGGCTTTTCGCTGTTAAAGTTAATACCTAAAATAAAATTTTTTCTAAATGTTTACAGGAGATGGAACGTCTTTTAAATAAATTACATTGTTTTGGTTTAATTACTAAAAATTTTACTAAAACTATTAAAACAGTTTCTTATTGTCTCTTTTTGTATAGTCTAGCAGCGTTGTCGTCTTGAAAGTTTCGCTCTCTCTCTTTGGTATTACCAGCGATTAGCTGCCATTGGATCTACGTTCTCGCTTCTCAGTTTACTATCACTACTTCCCCTGAAGCATTTTAAGGTACAGCAACAGTTTTAGGAGGGCGTGTCGCATTCAGTCGAAGGAATGAACGCAAATGCCGACGTACCGCAAGGATCGTTTCTCGGCCCATTTCATTCTTCATCTGCATTTACCATCAGGCTCTGGCCTTACATTTGATTAAACTATATATTTATATTTTTCTACTTCTGTTCGACTCCGTCAGTTTAGTCTGATTGCTTTTAAGGAGGCTGCTCCAAGTTTTTAAAATGTAATTCTTTTTAAACTACCAACAATAAATATCTAAAACTATTTACATCAAGATATACACGCTAAAACTAAAGAAAAAGTTGTTGATGCAATCAATGTTGCAAAATCACTTCATTAAAGAAAGCTATTAATGTCTATAAACATCGATCTAAAGGACACTTTCCTCAATGTCGTTAGAAACTCCGTTGACCTCTTTTCCTGTGGGAATTTCAATGACGAAAGGCTTTTGCACGCTTCTTTTATCTGGCAAGTCAACACTGCTGGAGGCTTCCATATTTGGAGGTCTTCGTTTTGTTACGATGACGTAAAGTGACTGTCGTATCACCTTCATCTTCAAAAAGCAAACGATAGGATTTGTCGCACTGCCAGCCGAAACTAGTACAAACACCATGTCCCTGAACACGTGCCTTATACTGCAACTACACGATAAGCAGAACTGGAGAAAGAAACTGCAAATAACAGTCGGCAGATAAATACAAAGATACGCAAATAACATCGACATAAAAACTTTCGTTACTCTATTCTCTCGCATCGTCGCTCTGTTAGCCTTCGCCTGGTTTGGAGTGGTTTCGCCAGTTTCTCGCAGAGTTTTCGTCGTGCGTCGCATTCGTCGCATTACCTTTAGATATGTTAGAAGCGTGATGCCGAACGACGAAACAAGTGCGATGTTAACGTATATTAGCGCCAATGAGACGAAACCGAGTAAGAAGTAAAATCCGGAAAAACCGAAAGCTGCAATCCAAATGAAAGTCGAAATTAGGATGCAGGTACGCGGAGAAAGCTTTCGCCTGGTCGCCCGGAGCGAAATGAGCGTTTGATGCCGGTCTATAGCCATGGCAGCTATACTTGCGAGGCTCGCAGTTGCCGAAATAAAGTATGTCAGATGCAATATGTAGATAAATACGATGTTGATTTCGCGTTTTGCTTCCTTGTAATGAAAAATGGTAGAGACGGGCATCGCAATAGCGCCAACTGCGAAATCGCTAACTGCCGCATTCACCAGGAAGAAAGCGAACGGAGTTCGAAGCTTCTTCAATGGGTCTTTTATCACAGCAAGTATTATTAAAACATTACCCACCGTAATAGTGATACTCAGAAGTGCTGAAAACCCTGAAGTAAAGTAAGAAAGTTGGATAGGAGCAACGGAGCCAGGGAAACAAGGATCTGCCATTTCAGTGCCGTCTTCGTTTCAGTGTCAACGTGGAAGTTCTTCGAAGGATGCAAGTGATCTTAAGTTTAACTTGTTCGAAAGATGTCGTCGGAATTAAAGTTTCTCTGTTCGATAGACGGCGGATGTTTTAAAGTTTACCAGTTCGATGAATAAATGTTTAACTGTTAGCTGCTCGAAAGATACAGAAGAGTCAATCGTTTATATGTTCGAAAGATTCCAGAGGAGTCAAGTTTAAGTTGTTTGAAAGACGCCGGTGAATTGAACGCTGGATTGTTCGATTGATGCCAGAGGGTAAACGTTGATTCTTTCGAAAGCGGAGTTATTGTTTACTCGTTTGAGGGATGCTAAAAATGATAGCGTTTGCTCGCAAAATGCTTTGAGACTGTTTATATTTTCGCAAGACGCATTTAAGAGTTGCCTTCTATTTGTTTGAAGAAGCTGGAGGGCACAAGAAGTGCGTGTCAAAATTCCTTGAATAAACGAATAAAATTTATTCAACATTTAGGAGATGGTAAAAGAAGAAATAGCACGACTTTGATATTATTCTTTCGACTACTTGGTTTATACTGGTCGAGTTAAGAGTTCTAAAATAGCAATGATATGATTCTATTTATTTTATTTATTTTATTTATTTTTATTTATTTCATTGATTCAATAATAGTCTGATAATGATTCTTACTTTGACGTCGATTTTGTAAATGTAGCCTCTGTCTTGATCAAAAGATGGCTGCAACTTCAAAACGATAAAAAAATTAATCTCGAAACTGCTCACCTTCAGTTTGCATACCACAGCAAATGTTTGCATACCTCGAGTAACTATGTTGATTCCCTTTAACAACTTGGTAGAACTTGCTGCAAATGAAGTGAAATTTTTTCAAACAGAACATTTTTATAATCACAAATCGTGATTGAATTACCGGTGTGATGAAAATAGGAGCTGTTTTTCTTGATAAATACTAATACGAGTTGCTGCCTAGTATATTGAAATTAAATAAACGTCCATCTTTAACGAGTTTTTGGTCGAAAATTTGAATATACGGGTCACAGGAAACGAAATTCGTGAAATGACCTACCTTCAGACAAAATATTGAACTATTGCAGACAGAACACTGAATCATGTGTGACAGAATGCATCATAAATTGCCTTTAGTTTCGTAATGATATATTCCTAACTATCACGCAGGATGCAGCGAGCAGCAAATGCTAGTTGAAGGACACAAATCACAAGATTGCTATCCGGCTTGTCATTTCCAACTGCAGCTTCGTTGTTCGTGTAAAATCGCATGTTGTCTGCATTATTTCGATAATTATCCACACATGAGATGATAGTTATCCAGGTAGTGTTAGGATAAGACTCTCCGCCGATGCTCAACCAACTTTTCTTAACTCTAATAACGCGGAATCCAGTCGTAGTTATACTTAACAAGATCCACTGACGTACTCTCGAGTAGGCTTATCTTTTCTCGTCATCAAAACACAACGATTCTACGTTGTCTTTTCAATGCGACAAGAATATCCATCTTCTCTGAATGAATCAATCCGTAGCGCATGTTAATACTCAATAGATACCTGTCACCCCTGGTAGTCTAAGTGAATGCTTTCTTTGCCTTATCATCCACCGCTATATGCTTCAGTTTCCAGGGGGTCACGACGTCCGAACAGTGAATTTAACATGCACCTGAACATCTTCGTGAATTATGCATTAGTGAGTCTGGTTTTCAGTATCGAATGAAAGGAAAAACAAAAATGAAACTCATCATTTGCAGACGCATTCTGAAAACCAGCCCTCCCCTAGTCGTTCTTTGAATTGGCAATCGAAGGAGGGTGAGAACTTTGGGATAAGAGTGAAGGCAGTGTTCGTAGGAGAAAGGGTTCATAATGCTTGGAACGATAGCTCGTAATGTTACCATTGATGAATTCCAACAAGACGTACACAAGAGTGGTTGGTATGGGTTCGCTCTTATTCGGGTCTGATCTAGCATGCAATTTAGTTTGCATTCACACGGGAACGGACCTTAGTAATTTACGTTCCTCTCTTCTTCGATCCTTGCCTTCATATGAGGTCCAGATAAATGGACCAAAACGGGCACGGTTTTTTTAAGTCTGGTATGGACAGCCAACTCAGGCTAGATTGGATAGTATTGTGGAAGGCCTAGCCTTGCAATTTTCGGAACGGAAAAACAGACCCGCTCTCATATGCACTCTGAAAAGGGTTTATGGATAATTCCATTTAGAAATTAATGACTACACGATATTTGTGCTTTGAACCTGTTGATAAAGAACTTCAGTTACTCGCAAACGATTATCACTCATAGATTTTGTGCGCGTTAACTCAATTTTCTTCATATTTTCCACACATTTGGTTTATTTTGTTTGAGTTTATTCAGAAGTTGATAAACTTGATGAAGCCATTTCGGGGATGTAGGAAGCATCGTAAAAGTGATGGGGGGGGGGGGAGATCAAGCACATAAACGGGAAACGTTTGGGTTTGGAAGGGAGATCTTTGCATAGTTTGCGACTGGGCATGACTACTCAGGTCCCCCGGTTCCTACGCCCTTAAGCCATCCATTTCGTTTTTTCTTCGTTGCAAGTCTCAAATTTGTACGTGCGAATCGAACGAAGTTTTGCCCAGAAAGGCAATAAATTACCAGTTACAGGTTAAAATTCGCGCGAGAAAAGTTAATTCAATTTCCTGCAATTTTAATTTGCATACAAAGTCAACGATGTTCTTTCTTTGTAACTTAGAAATTAAAGTTTATTTCCTTGTTATTTCTTCGTTCATTTAGCTGCAATACTTGTTATGGCTGCCATTAGTGAAAATCGTATTCACATCGCACGCACTCAAACGGCCAGCTCCTACGCAGCGGACCTTATCGTTTGAACAGCGTACTTCTGAAGAGCAGCTGAGAATTTCATCCCAAAACTATGCTATATTAAGTATATTTTTTATCTGTATTTACATTGGTGATAACGTCATTGTACTTCTATTCCTCAGATCAAGCTTGTGAATATTGGAAACACAGATATTGTTGATGGTGTTCCTGTACCCACCCTAGGACTCATCTGGAGTATTATATACAGGTTCCAGGCATGTTTTTAATTATTTCAATTCTTCTTCAATTCTAGAGAATTGAATGACGCAAATTAAAAATTTAAGTAATGAGTTTCCCAAACTAAGAAATGTTTGAAAAGTTAGTTGCGATTACTCAGAAAAGTGTTGCCGAAACAATTTAAAGTTGAAACGTCAAGTAGTTTCGTACTGGTATGTACGTTTGTATAGACAATGCTTTTTGTAGCAATGAGCATGGGCTAGACAGAGGTCATTCCGTAGCAAAGAAGAATTTGGCTAAAATTAAACCAAAGATTGAATGACAAGCAAAGCCAGTTAAATGTGAATGATTGACTCTGGGGCAGAGCTGCAAAGCGTTTTTGGGCGGGGAGGAGGGGTTAGAATGTGAACAGGAAGGGCGTGGCTTAATGTGATTCCTCTTGTAAATACTTTTCCCTACTGTAGATTATATCCTGCTGTGAATAAGTTGTAGCATTTTGGTTCTTCGTTAGATTTGAAGTATAGAAAACATTCTTCAATCAATTAGAAGAACTATATTTGTTTTAGGTTATTCTGTTTGTGATTTAAAGGGTTCCTTGATAATAACTTTGTTAACGGGGAACCCTCTATTAATGAAAGGACATATGAGAATTATATTAAAGATGAAATAAATCTTCCAAACGCTTTGCGTCTGATTAAGCAAGAGCATTGGTCAAGCAGCTTTCCTCTGC